>CM054180.1:17912500-18495000 GCA_028829895.1 Sinotaia quadrata
CGTATTCTTTATCGACGTCCAATGAAGAAGTATTGCGTATGCCAAATTCATCTGATGAATCAAGTGTTTGAAACTCCCTGTTGAAATCACACCTAATGACGCTTTTCTGGTCTTCCTGTGTCATCCGACTCTTACTGTGGCCAAATAAGACAAGCAATTTTGGTCAAATAATCCGTTATGTTAATTTGATCACATTCACATATTTAGTCAAATAAAGCGTCTTATGAGCCCAACTGCCAAGGATACGTGTATACAACTTTTCTCTATCTCTTCTGGAGCCAGTCACATTTTCTTTTCCCATTTTACTTATCTTCATGAATCCCCTTAAAGGAGGCGCCCATTCTGTTGGAGCTGGATTTCCTGCGGTCCACTTCTAGGCTGAACAGCTTATTATGGGAGACACACCACATCACAGACCGCTGTAGCCAGGTGTTCTCCAACTGTTTTAATAAACGCAAGTGCTTTATATGAATAAGATCTTGCCATCAAACTTTCTTGAGAAATTCCGAAAATCTTTTAACCCTGTACCTAGTCATTAGCTTTTAATCACAAACACCCACTTTTTACCACAAACAAATATGCAGGCTCGAATGTCACAAATAACTGTGTACAAAGATCTTGTTCTTGACATTCGTAGTCGATTAAATACATTAAAGAGCCGCACTGCTTTAATTGTGAAGATCAACTTTCATTAACGAATATGTTTGTAGTAATCCTCAAGACTGATATTTGCGAAGCAACTGAGACGTGGGTTGATTTGTGACGTAAACTACTGTGCTTTTTGTGTCCTCGCTGATTATATTCATGTACCCGAACTTCGGATGGTGGAAGGAATATGTGTGTGTGTGTGTGTGTGTGTGTGTGTGTGTGTGTGTGTGTGTGTGTGTGTGTGATATTTTTCGGAGCTTTGCCAATGTAACGCTTTTATCAGTCATCAGTTGTGAATTCACTCAGAACAAAGAACTTGCTAGTAAAGCTGCCCGAATTGTTAACAGACCAGAGATTATATATATTAATTTTTTTAATGCAATATCTGGTTAGACGGTCTCGGCAGCCGAAACTTTCACCGTTCCGAAAAGCAACGGAACAGGTGTTTGAGCAGAATGGATAAATACATGTTTACGCGGAGCGACTGAAATAACACCTCTTCACCCAACCCTCGCCCCTGTGTTCCAAGCCACTAAAGACCTAATTATAGACAGGGTCGCCGACAGTACAAATCAGCACAAGTGGCCGACACGGGAGGTGGTTTCTGCACTCTGCACGCTCGAACGGTGTCCTTTATTGCAGTGTCAGCTGGGGGGGGGGGGGGATTCATGTGCCTTAAGTCTACTTCTATTTTTAGTCTCATCCGAGCAGTCCCTATGTTAAATAAGAATTTGAAATGTTCATTTTACTGAAAGAACGTCAAGTAGGTAAACAAGTGATTTGTTTGGGTTTCTTTTTAATGTGGCAAATGGATTTTATAATTGTCAAGAATCACAGCTACAGATTAAACCACACACATTCTATCTCTTTCTTTTTTCTTCCTCTTTCTCTCATCTCTCTTTCCTTGGGTGGGTGGATAGAGTTGGACTGGTACTCTGGGCTAAAGTCAATCATATATCTATGGGCGGAGTTAGACATATACTGTGGACTAAAATCGATCAATGAAGCATAGAAGTGGGGAGATAACTGTGCATGATTCTGTAGTGAACAGACATTTAGTGTCGGGAATAGAAAGAGGAGTAAGGTATCGGATCCTAGGGGCTGTAAGAGTGAAGTGAGCGAGTGTAGTGTGAACTTTCTGTACTTCCTGTAGTCGACAGCCCGGGCAGTAGGCAAAAGAGACCTGCGGTACTTCAGTCTAAACAACACTAGACATTAGAGTGTTTTACAGGTAGACAGAACACAATGATGTAAGGAGAGAACATTTTTGAATATCACATTGTGATTTGTCATTAACTGACTAAAAACTTATTGGAATGTCACTAGTATAAGTGTTACTGATTGTTGGAGGGGGGGGGGATCTTAATGTGAAGAGGTTGTCTAGAAGTAATTAGCAAAGTTTCTCTTGAAGATTCGCTTCTTTGGAGCTCACTTACGTCTTTTCATCCAATTTCCAAATCGATATGAAATTCACCACCGGTTAGGCCAACAACAACAAACCAACAAACCCGGGAGCTGGTGGTGGCTATCATTAACATGCTTTTAAAAAAAATTATGATATGTGTACCCCGATGAAAGACATAAACAGATATTTAAGCAAGTGCAGTGCTCGTCACAAAATTAAATTACATCACAAAATCTCCAAAACACATCAACTAACATCTACAGAATATATTTCTGCCAAGTTAAATCAGGCTATGAAACATCCTTTCAAGGACTATGCATGTCGTGTACAAATTATTTATTTATAACAATCCATAAAGTACTCCCTACTGAATTAAACCATATAATGAAAATCCCTTTATTTATATATAAAGTACAAACTTTACAATAACTCTGAATCTACTCGCAAAATGAGCCTTGGCTAACCATTGCATAGACAGGAATTCGTGCATCTGTTTACTTGGCAAAACACATTGCAGAGCGATTTTAGAAATTACTTTTTGCAGGGCCTGACCTCTGTTCCTTACTAGCATTTTCTGATTGGTCAATTGCAGTTGTCAGGTATTCGTTATTGGTCAGTCATGATAGTTACTTTGTTTGATCTTTAATTGTCAATAATCAATCTCATACACTTACTGTCAATCTTGCCGAGCTTGCCTAATCCTTAGTTAAGCTGCCCCAGGTTGAGCAGAGCACCATACACTTACTGTCAAGCAGCCGAGCTTGCCTAACCCTTAGTTAAGCTGCCTCATGTTGAGCAGAGCACCATTAGTTTGAAAGGCACCAGTCTATTGAGACTGAGTGACATATGGTTGATTCTTTTAGCAGAGATGGTCATTCTTGAGAGAGTCATCTCTCACTCACTTTCAGGACTATTCAAATGTACACATTCGTATTGCTCTTAATGTGCAGAGCACAGTTTATCACTTCATACATAGGTTAGCTATCTACAACTTAATAGTAAGAAAGAAATACACCACAGTTATGAATATTTAAATTCATAAGTTAAATACGAAGACAAGTAGTGGATTATCGCCACAGATAATAATAATAAAGTAATTCACATATGTTCATATATTAGTAGGATTTTTATTTTTTTTTAATATGCAGTCCCTATTCATAACAAAGAAAGAAAGAAGAAAGACGAGCAAGAAATTTTACAATTATTCTTAGTACCAGAATGTCCAAAACATTATTTTGCAGCGGGAGGGTGAGAGAAGAGAACTTAATATATTTATCTTTGAGAAAAATTACTGAATGAGAGATGAGCTGATAAATACATTCGACATAATAATTCACAACCACACACACACACACACAAAAAAAATACCAAATTAAAAAAAAGAAAAGAATAAGCACTGTAAAACTACAGCATCCATCAAGGTTTGACCTTTCGGTCACATGAGTATTATAGTACGCCAAACGTTCCAGACAGGTTTGAAATGCGTGCTGCGTTATGTAGAGAGAGTATAAGTCAGGTATGAAATGCGTGCTACGTTATGTAGAGAGAGTATAAGTCAGGTATGAAATGCGTGCTACGTTATGTAGAGAGAGTATAAGTCAACTATTTGTAGTTTTAGTCCACGATGTTTTCATTTACAGTCCATAATTTTGTGTGTGTGTGTGTGTGTGTGTGTGTGTGTGTATAAGCTGCAATTAATCTGTCTTTTGTTGGTGGTGGCGGAGAAAATACAGAGGACGTCACCGCTGTTTGTGGAGTATGTATTAGCCAAACATTTGTATTCATAGTCGATGACGTATTCATTTACAATCTATGCCTGTGATGTATAGTATAAGTTGTACATAATGTGCTATTTGTTGGGAAAAGAGAGGGGCGGGAATAGTGGCCATATCTGCTATATAAATAAAGAATAATCTTTTTGTCGTCTGCTTGCGCGAAAGCGGCGGAAGCCGGAAGCGCCCCCTACACTCCATCCATGTCGTCTGCTTTTAAAAATTATAAATGTTTTCCATCGTACGTATAGGTGCACTTGCACTCGCTCTGGCCTCAAAGAAGCTCTTCATACTTGCAACTTGAGCCAATCACGTCACTGACAGAAAATGTACCCGTCTTAATAAAAGAAATCCAATTAAAATTACCCAGACACGCACAAACATACACGAATATACACGTGCGCACGCACGCACGCACGCACGCACGCACACACACACACACATACACACGCTCTCTAAATTTCAGTCTATAGATTCACGATCTCTGAGTTCCTCAGCCTTTCCTGCTCACCATCTCGCAAACGCCACACAATCGGAGATCCGTATTTCAACCGCTACCATCCGCGAAATCAACAATCATTTACGCGGACGCAGAGAAGAGGCCTATCTACTACCACACCTGTGCAAATAATAAAAAAAAAAAAACATCGTGAATTTTTCGAGAGAAAAAATATCTTATGCACCCAATTTTGGATAGCTTAGGTGTTAAGAGGTCCACCTGGTATGGTCGTAGTGGGGTAAGGGGAGCCAAGTTCCTCCAGATCTAATAAAGGGCTGAGAACGTAGCAAGATTAAAAGCTCCCCCCCCTACACAATCTAGAGAGGAAAGGAGCCCACACAACCACCACTACTATCACATTCGCACAGGCCCGCCATCGCTAACGCACAAACGTATTTGTTCCTCTCTTCTCCCTTTTTTTCCCCTCTACCCTACCCCACCCGGTCACACTGTCTCTTGTCAAATTAAACTTTCTGTCCTAGCGACCTAACTTGACTAAACGCAGTTTCGTAGCTAGCCGAAAGGAATGAAAGGAAGTTCAAAATGTGTAACACCCGAGACATGTGAACCGCCACAGTACAAGCAGATAACATCAGAGCTCGGTTTCACGACAGCCAGTTTAGTTACTGAGGGGTCTTGCTTGTTCCCATTTCTTTGGTCAATTGTTGCGAGCTCCACTAACTGGTAAGGGTGAAAAAAATGCATTTTTATTTTTTATTTTTTAAAAAGGCGGATGTTATTTTTCTTTAGCCGACGATTAGTGTTCACAGGACTAGAGGTATTTTTTGCTCACTGAGATGACATCATGAATAGGTGGGGACCTGCTATTTAATGCTGGGTGTAGGGATGGGCTTATTTCTATATTATTTGTTAAAATCAAAGGCCAGAAAATGCCTGATAACACGTCAGTAGCGAAAGGACTGACTGTATAGTGCGCGTGTACGACTGTCAATTGAGCTCGAACCAATCACAGTAAACAGTCGTCAAGATCGCAGCAGTGCGTACGTGTGCGCACAAGTTTATGTGATAAGTACGAACACATGCGTTGGTATTTAAATAAACGATGTGGCTTAATCAGCCAATCAAAAACATTTTAACGGTAATGATCACTGGCCCATATACAAACAATACACTTAATAATAATTCATCAGAAATTAAGGGTGAGTACACGTGTACTAGTAGAGTAGGCCTACCTCTGAATATTTCGTTCGTTTACTGTAACATACAAATTGATTCTATTCTGACGAAACTTGGAACTAGTTCAAGAATTGCTGGAAGTGGATACACGTATAGCTTACTAGTGGGTTATTTTTATATTTCGTTCGTTTAACGTAGCACGTAGGAATTGATTTTATTCTGATGAGACTTGGAACTAACTCATGAGGCGGTGGGGGGTGGGGTTGTTATTTTTGTTTTATGTTAATAGACTACTGCAGCATGATACGTGAGCAAAAGGAGGAGGCTAGTCTTAATCAGTAAACCTGGCCATAACATGATTGTTGCTATCTGTAGCTATGCATTCGCCATTCTGTTTTCGATGTTCATCCATACAATTTATTAGTAGATTTTACTACTATAATATTAATAGTTTACTCGATATTTATTTCCACCTGGATGTATTTTCTTTCAGAAATACGTCATGCGTGAACAATATCTAGTGGTGGGGGTGGGGGTGTTGGAGGGGAACATGTGACATCTTTCAAGTCTCGGTTAGTCCAGTTAAAATTGTAATGAAGCGAAAGAGCAAGAAAAAAACAAAACAAAAGTAATAATTATATCCAAACAATAATGACAAAGATGCTTGTGTAATTAAGTTTTTGGGATAGCAGCATGCAAAGTACAGGTAAGCCCCTGGTTTACGACGCGATGGTATACGCCGCTTCACTTAACGCCCTTTAAAAAATTATAATGAAAAACTTTTTAAAACGTAGCTCAGGAAGTGGGTAACTAGGCGGCGCTAGCGTCGGCGTCAGTTGCTTTCTCCTCGTCCGCAAGGGTGTACGCGTTGAGAGCTGTGCCTCAAATTTTATAATTTCTTGACTTCATTAGTGCCTTATTTTAAATAATTTGTGCAAACATGTCGTGTAAGCGTAGTTATGAATCTTTATTTGCACACGTTTAAAAAAAGAAAGTAACACATCTCCAACGATTGAAGTGGAAATGGTCTTTGTTCGTCGTAAGGAACCTGGTGAGAGGTGTTCAAAGAGGTTTGTATAATCTTAAACTGTGACCTTCTACTATTGCGTGACCCTTCTGATTGATGCTGAGGTCAGTCACATACAGGAACTGTTACTGTAAGCACTTCTAGAACAACGTTTCTTCAAAGAGTGAAGTAATGGAGGATTTGTTAGTATTGTGAATAAACGATATGAACCAAAAATAACATTCCTGTAACCCAGGCTATAGAAAAGGCAGGGAGCCGTGATAGAAAAATTATGAATACCTTATAATTATAAAAATAATATAAAATGCACTTATATTAACTCTTATAATTCAGTTTTCCTAGCCAAGAAACCTATCCAATTTAAAATAGCTTATAATTCTTCCCTGATTTACGCCGCTTCAGTTAATGACCCTGATGGGGTGTAACGTTACCCCGGTGTAAATCGGGACATAGCTGCCTGTAGACACATTTTCTGGAAGCAGTCACCAGAAAGATTTAACGACAACAGCTGCACGGTTTAGCGGTTTCAGATACTGTGTAAAATACACCAGCTGTCCAAAGATTAGTTACAAGCATGCATATACTAAATATAGCTTGCTGACACCTAACTGTAGTAGTACGATTGCACCTGAATATAGTACATTTGTACGGAGTGAGTTCACGCCGCAAGCTACTGAATTCGTATTCTAGGCGACCTCTTTACACCAAAATAATAAAAAAAAAAATACAAAAACAGCCTTTCGTGTTTTCGACAATATGAAAAGTTTTGGAGAGGAATCCTAAAATATTGTTAGCTTCCATTATGCACATGTCTGATAACATAGAATTCACTCTTTATTAATCACTTCCATCATAATTAAAAGTTATATATTAATTTGAAAAGTTGATTTTGTTAATTAGTCAAAGAACATTTTCTGCGGGATGGGGAGGGGGGAAGGGAATTGGCAAACAGATACGTGGATTGTTACAGTACACTAATATACAACATATTTGTTTTAAAGTTATCAGCATAAAAGAGTAAAATATCCAATTACTAAATTAATTTTGAAATTGTATTTTGAGAATAGGCTAGTGTATGAGTGTTTGTCAGTGTCTTTGTGTATATATTTCCACAGCTTTAAAGATACAAGTCAAAGCCATTATTACAAAATTGCCATTGATTCCAGCTATATTAAAACTGTTTTGCTACACTTACATAACTTTCAGAAATCATTAATTTGAAGGTGGGTAAAGCCATAAGTGACTAACATGATTGTTCAACCATGAACTTTTGAAACCCAGGATTCAAGAAATATGGAAATCTAACACCACTCAGAATATTCAATTCGCTTTTAAAGCAATCCGACCTATTTAGTTCCCCATGGCCCATTCACACAGCTGCAAATTGGCCCAATTTAATGAAACATGATATTTGCCTATTTCTGGCTAGAGCTAAAAGTTCAGTCACAGGTCAACTTCTGTAAAAGCAAACATTTTCTGTTAATCATTGTGTTGATATTTTGTATTTGGATTAGCAGACTGAATTAATTAATGGTAAATAATTAAATACATTAAGCAGACTAATCTATAACAACAACAGTACTCTTTTTTTAAGAAATAGAAAGAATATAGTTTTATATTTTAATATTGTCCAGTATTTCAAATGCAGTGTTAATCTGGAAATAACTAACAACATATTCATTTCACAGAATGAATCAAGTTGTAGATATAGTTAGCAAGGACACCACTTGAGTTTTAATTGGCTTGCCCTAGCACAGTTCAGTAGTTTTCAGACATTTAGCAGTGTATTTCATTTAACAATGGATGTTTTTGTTGAAGTTTTATTTAGCAGTGTATTTCATTTAACAATGGATGTTTTTTGTAAGTTTTATTTAGCAGTGTAATTCATTCAGTATTGGGAGTTTTAGTATAAGTTTATATTTATTTGTGTATTTCATTTAGAATTGGGGCTTATAGCTGATGTTAACATTTATTAGTGTATTTCATTTAGAATTGGGGCTTATAAGTTATAGCTGATGTTAACATAACAGTGTATTTCATTTAGCACTGGGGCTTATAGCTATAGCTAATGTTAACATTTATTAGTGTATTTCATTTAGCATTGGGGCTTATAGTTGATGTTAACATTTATTAGTGTATTTCATTTAGTATTGGTACTTTCATTTATTAGTGTATTTTATTTAGTATTGGTACTTTCATTTATTAGTGTATTTCATTTAGTATTGGTACTTTCAGCAGATGTTTCTATTTTGTAGTGTATTTTGTTTACATTTGTAGTTTTATTTTAAGTTTCCATAGTAGTGTATTCTGATTTTATTTAACACAGGTAAAAGAGACTGTGTCAACTTTTGATGTAAATCAATTACTGTCATAGAATTGTAAACAACACACCATCACTGCACAGTAAACTCAGAACAGCTCGAATAACCAACTTGGTGATATAAACTGAATGAAATTCTAATTCTAAATATTTCTCTCCAACTGACTTTTAACCATTTCACCTTTGTATGTGCACTTTTTTTTTAAATAAAAAAAACAACACCCACACAGATTTTCCTTAAAATTTATTAATTTTTGAAATATAATTTTTAAAAAAAATAACAGTAACTGTAGAAAATGCTTTCAAACAAATTTCAAGTTCATAACAGTAAAAGGCTTCAAACGTTTGCAACAAATATATTATTTAAGAAATATGAATAATAATATATTTAATAAGTAATAATAACTTGTATTCTCTAATCATTTCAATAACAATTTAAGGTTTTCTGTTTATTGCACTGTATTTCACAATTAGTCATTTTACACATATATTACAATAAAAAACACTGTAGTTTTTGTATTATATCTGTTTTGTATTATTTTGCTTAATATATTAAATCACTCTATCTCTCTCTCTCTCTCTCTCTCACACACACACACACACACACACACACACACACATACATACACAAATCTGTGGTTATATAAGTGAACTGTTTCCTATATAAATAATATGCTTTTAATAGGAATATAATTATAATGAGAGTTCCCATTATATAAGAATATAGATAATGTATAATCCCCTTCAGCAGTCTTTGCAAAACATTCTTATAAATCAAGCAATGCACTAACTGATAAAAGATTGCAGACAAATGGGTTCTATTACGAAAATAGAGCAACAAAAATTTTGGCATATTAAAATTAAGTGCCCTGTCAAAAGACTGTAAATTACATTGATTCCCGATGTAAATTGAAAAATAACTGTGGCAGAGTAAATTTGTCTGTCCCTATTTCTAAACTTAATAAGTATATATTGTTGCCAATGTTAACATGACCCAACCTTGGGCACTACTTATGATGATATTTTTGTAATGCCAGAGTTAGAGTAAACAACACAGGTGGAGAATATGCTAGAACTTGCTGATGCAATCCAAACCAGTTCCAAGTGGATGAGTAGTTTTTCTGACTAATAGTCTCACACTTGTTCATAACAACTTCACCCATTGCAGATGGACCAAAGTCTATATTCTAATCACTTTCTTGATTGTGAACACGTGCTAGCAACAGCTGCCATTATTGAAAAGGTTATATACAATGACTATAATTATCTCTCTAAAACTCCACTCTCGTTTCTATGATGAATTATATCTATGAGCTTTGCATATATATATATATATATATAATGAAGAACTGAATAAGTGTCTAATGTTTAATCAAACATTGTTGTGAAGTGATGTAAATGTCAATTAATCATTACATTTATTAACCTTCTTCCGCATATATTAAAACCTTATATTGGAATAACAGTGTGTGGATTGGGGCTATAAATAAAAGATGGATTTTTATTACTCCTTTAGTAAGAAGTTTCCACCTACAAAAACATTATGCGACAATAAGACATCTATCTTATTATTGTGTAAGAGTAGTTTTATGAAACCCTTATAATCTGCCAAGAGACATGTTTGTCTTGTGAGAGAATTATTAATAACTATAACTTAAGATTCTCAATCACTTGTAATTAGTTATGTTATTAATTAATAAATAATAATCATAATGAGAGAAGGGTGCCCATAGGTGTCACAAACTCTAATAAACCATATTTGATTTTTATTCTCTCATAATACAAACTTTAAAGATTTTTACTGAATAATTTTTCAAATTAATCTCTCTGGAGCCAAGAACCAAAAATAAGAATACTAACTATTTAACAGAAGATTCAACACAGGATATAATTTACTGGCTAATGAGTTTCATTTTGCATAATTAATTTACCACAATAAAGGAAGGAAACTATAACTGATTGCTAAACCTTCTTAAGAAAATAGTATATTTCAACAGCATCTAAAAGAATGTAATTATATAACATTGTAAATAAGTAAAATTTAAAAAGAAACCTAATAAAAGAAATTGAAGTAAATACAGCTTAAGAAAACTGTTTAATTTTTATGGCTGCTTGTCCATGAGTACTTAATTGATGAACCATGCACCCACAACAGTGAGAGTTAAAGATTGCTGTGGACTTTAGAAGCCCACTGGTGAATTGGTACTGGGATGGATGAAGAGGCCAGTGTACGAAGAAGGTCACTAGGTACCCAATGACTGCTGAAGGCTGTAAATAATAAATGAAGTGCTTTAGTAAAGCAGGCATTTACTTCAACTAAAAGTTTTCAGGTTACATAATGGGATGATATAAAGGCCCTTAATTTATTGAAACAGCACATAGCAATATAAGGACACTTCATTCTTGAGAAATATCAAGAGACAAATTGAAATTCTATACTTTTGCCTTATCAAATCAGCAGTCAGATACATCTTTTATCATACCAATTCATATGCAGATTCACTGATTTGAATTGGTTAACTAAATTATTAAGATTTATAAAATAAAATAACCTAAACGAATAAATATGAAAGTTGGTGATAATGTCATGATTGTCATTCTCGCCAAAAAATAAATAGATCTGGAAATAACTTTATTAATAAACTTAGTGGACAACAACAACTGGAAACTGGCTTCGTTATCTTTTTTAAAAAAAATTACAGTAAATATATAATTTTGATTTAAATTGTCTATTAAATGTGTATTTTCAATATTTTTTTAATCAGAAAAATCGATTGCCCTTAGTAATCACAGAAAAAGTGTGGTTTGCTGACAAATTTACTTACAATTCTGGTAGTTTAAAATTAGTTAAACAAAAACATGTCCTTAATGAGAGTAATTTTATGATTTTTAATAAGCAAAAATGAACTTATACTCACGGAAATTTTTGTGGTAGTAGCAAATGCGACTATAAACTTGCTTGAGTCCAATTTGACTGGCATAAAACATGGGACCACCACGATACCGAGGAAATGAAAAACCATATAACCTGCAGGGATTAAATGCAAATACATGTACATATTAATAACAAATCAGAAGTTAACAAAACAGTGACTTATCACATTACAATGAATGGTGAAAAAACATCATGTCTCATTAAAATGGTTAATAAAATTATTTTAATATAGCAGTTTGGGTTAAATGATTAATGACAATATGTCATTTCATATTACAAGAGTTGGTGAAATTGTCACATTTATTAATCATATTTTATCTTCATCAGTTCACAATAGTTCAAATAATTGCATGACAATAGCTCTAGTTTAAAGCCTCAATGGCTGTCAGTTGATTCATCATCATTCCAGAGTCCATTTTCTTCTACACGAAGAACTGAATTGTGCTTGTTTGCACAAGTAAAATATAAAAAAAAGTTTTTCACAATACATTGTATTTGGAAATTGCCCTTTGATCATTTACCAGCAATAGCTATCATTCACACTGCAGGACCAGAAATGCTCATCTGATTGTTGTAACAAATTTCTTTCTTCTGTTTCTGAGTAGTTGCTTGTCATAAGCTGTTTTATTTTTTTATTAAATTTCCCCTTTCATTCTTTGCCTATGATTCTAGCCAGTTTAATCCTTCCATAGCCTGGGTAGAATGATTATGAGGTTATATTTAAATCTCAACTGCTACTGTATATACACTTGAGGTGTTGTTATGACAGAACACAGAAGTAAAAGACCAGAGAAGAATCAAAATCTTATCATCACATCAGAAAATATAAATAAATTAATTAGATATCAGAGAATTTAGATAGAATAAGATAGAATAACCCACCAAAAGGGAACAATGCACTCTATTTCTCTCTATTGCTATCTGTTTCATCTCTGTATGTCATTATTATGACTTTCAGTCTTTGGCTTTCTTTTATTTTTTCGGGTCCCTTCCATCTAGCTAATGTTTCATACACATGTCTCCTCAATGCCATTCAACTTATTTTCAATTTATTATATTTACATTTACGTTATATTATATTTACAATCTCATTTAATTTTTCATTTCATGTTCTTAATATGCATATTTCCACAAAAAAAACCACATCCACATATAAAATATCAGCTTACCAAAATAAATAAAATTAAACTATTGCTCTCTGTGTCTTTAGCAGACAGCAATCATTATAAATTTGTCAGTACACATTACCCTTGATTTGATATTTTTGCCAACAACGCTACCAAAGAAGGCTAACCAAACAGGATATCTGGTCTGATAGTTGTGTCCAACCATAAGTTCAGTAATTACCATTGCAAAATAATATGACACTGTTAATAAAAGTTATATATACTGCAGGCACTGTCTCCACTAAATATATTAAAATAGCTGATGAAATGAACAAGTACTTGCTTATAATAATTACTGTTTAATTACTTTCTTAATTAATTAACTTTATTAATCTTACACTAATCGATCATTGTCCAAAGTTTTAAAATGTGCTGCCTTCAATGAGGATGAGACAGTGACACATATTTTCTCCTCAAATAATCATCATTTGCTCCTATGGTAAAATAAATAGGCCATATTAACTTAAAATGTGATGACATTGATTTTTTTGTACATACTGCCAGCTGAATGTGGTAAATTTATAACAAAATATCACTAAGTACATGATACTGTCATCCAAGATTCTAAGCTGCAATTACTTTGTTCTACCAGCATGACAACTGAGGTTATTATAGAGGTGATGTCACATTACATATAGTTTTTTTGGTTTTTTTTGTTGCTTAAAGTGAATAATGTGATGGGCGTAGACCTGTAGCTACCCATCTTACTGGCTTACAGTAAAATCAAATTTAAAGTATATTTACACTATTCAAGAAATTTTAATATGAGTGAATAATAAGATATGATAATTAAAATCGTAACTTTCAATCACATTCATTAGGAAATAAGAAGATATTTTGAAAAAATGTTTCTCAAATATAAGAAAACGATTTAAATGTTAGCATAATTTGCATATTAAAACAAACACTGTCCAGTTAATTATGGATGGTTTGGCAAATATTATTTTTGAATATTTTATTAACTCTCCTGAATAGGAACGACTTTAAAAGCATATTTAAGTCTAGCCAATATGTACTTATATAATTAATAAAGAACAAACTATATTAATTATTTGTAAAAAAAAAACATATTTTTGTATGTATTAAACCTGAAACAACTCAAGATATTTTAGTAACAAGCTTGATCTATCAGTAAGAACAAGCAGCTCTTCAAATAAATTTTCAAAAACACTACCTTTCTGCAAGGGTATTTTAGAAATGACATTTAAAATGTGTTAATGAAACAAGTGCCAACTGGTGGAGAAACAGACTTAGGTTAAAAATAAATAAGTAAAATGTAAATAGATCTGCTTGCTTCTTATGTAAATTTTAAGGAAGCTACGAAGATAGGTGATTTACATGTTTGCTAACCATTCAGAGATGATTTCAGATATCATAATGCATTAGAGTTAAAGTTATTTCATTCGAAACAAATCCAGTGATGTTTCCAACTACCCCCATCTATTAAAACTTGAGTTAGTATTATGGCTAATATGTATTACTTTTAAAATTATAACAATCACAATTTTGATCAAATTAAAAGTTAAATTTTAATTAATAGGCAAAATAAACTTATTGCAGACTGCTGTCATTTATCTGGCAACTTACCAAATAGCATCAATGTCCTCTGGCTTTTCCGCCACCCCTTCTTCCAAAATTCTAAAACCCTCATTTATAGCTGAATACAAACAGCGTTCAAGAATTTCCTGCAAAAGCATAAATATACAATGTTTGTTTAAGTAATGCTGAAAGAAAGAAAAGGGAGAAACAAAAAGGTCTAAAAGGTACCTATTAACCTCTCTACTGCTGATGGTACTGTACTGACATTTCTGTACTGTCTTAAATCAGAAAATGGGTTAATAATGGTTCAGGGAAGTGAGCAGTAACTATACCTGAGTAGAGATGTGTCTGCGTTCTATGCCCAATTCTTTGCAGTGAGTTGCAATGATGTCCCTCACCGCATCATCTGGCAATGCAAGTTGGCCCCCAACTTTCTCATACCGATACCATCCTTTGCCTGCAGCAAGGAGAGAATATAAATGAGTTATTAAAATTTACAATTCCCTCTACTCATAATAATTTTGTGTGTATTCAAGCCTACAAGAGTGCATGCATGCAGATCTGCTTATATGTGTAGGTGGAGAGAGTATGTGTGAGTGCATTTGTGGTTAGCTATGAAATAAATTCTCTGTCTTAAAAAGAGAGCCTTTTGTAGCTGATTGCCCACAGTCATATAAGTAAATTAATTCCTTATAACTAATATCTGGCAACAACAAAGATAATATCTTAATATGTGCATTGTCTCAATTATCTCTCCCTTCTGAAGCATTTTTATTTAATCAATCTGCATCAAAAATAAAAACTTGTCATAAAGGATGAGTTTAAAATTAAAAAAAAAAAATCACCCGTTTTACGGCCAAGCCAACCATGATCATGCAGTCTATCTGCCAGAGATGAATATCGTTCACTCTTAAAAATTCTTGTTTGATGTGTAAGCTCCACACCTTCGGTTTTAGCTAGCTCGTGCCTAATTCTCCATCCAATGTCAAGTCCTGAAGGGAAAAAAATCACGTTCTTGACAATAATAATTTGCAAAGAGAAAAAAACTGAGGGTGAAAATGTTAAATGTAACTCATACACAATACGCACTAACAACACAAATATTAAAAAAATAATAAATGCTCAGTGGACTAACCTTCACACACTCATGGCAGTATGTATCACAGTTATAAGTGAAATTTAACTTCTTTGAAATGAGACAGATGACTATTGTTAGAGTAAAGAAATAACAGAATAGAAGTAAAACTTCAAGTTGCTAGTTATAGATTTGGGTCAACAATCACTGTGCACTTCAAAGCCATCAGAGTAGTGAGCAGATTCTCAACAAAATCCTGATTGG
The DNA here is from genome assembly GCA_028829895.1 of Sinotaia quadrata. Taxonomy (NCBI): domain Eukaryota; kingdom Metazoa; phylum Mollusca; class Gastropoda; order Architaenioglossa; family Viviparidae; genus Sinotaia; species Sinotaia quadrata. Next base: position 17,928,288 of record CM054180.1, read on the forward strand.
TCAGTGTTTAATATCACCTGAGAGGTCAGCGACTTTCAGTGTGCCCATAGGCATGCCAAAGTCCTCCAGCACTTGATCTATTTGTTCTGGAAGTGCTCCTTCCTCCAACAAAAACTGCACCTGAAGGAAAGAACTCTTCAGTTATCAAATATCATGATTATCACATTACAGTGATTGCATGTTAATTTGTGGCATATACTGTTGTTTATTTTATAGTCATTCATTAGAACTGTGTCTTCAAATCATTATTGTTTAAGTCTAAGTCTCCAGTTACTACAGTTCAAATCTTAAATTGATTCTCTAAAATCACTTTCAAAAGCTGACTCAAGATTTAATTTTTTTTAATGTCCAGTCACTTTTGTACAAGCTATCGATATTAATAAATAGCAATACTCACTATCATGCTAACAAGTGCCATCACATTGCAACTAAATTTGAATGTTGTTTTGGTTCTAAACTAGATGAGCCGTGATGTGAGAAGAACAAGGTCTCGAAATGCCAAAATTTGGTCTGAGCAAAAAATGATGGTTAAATTAGCAAAAAGGCATGCATATGCATGCTGACAGACATGATGGCTGTCTGCAGTGTCACAGAATTTCAATTCCAATCATACACCATATTTAGTTGTATTTCATACAACATTACCAAGTGGGATATTAAGAACGTTTTAGAAATTGGTTATGAAACGTATGCAAGTTCAGTTTAAAAGACTTTGCTGAAGTATTTCATGAACAGTTTATTAATTTGAGAAATACCATGTTTATATATACCTCTGTTCCCCAGTGGTTGTACATTCTGTTAGCAACAAATCCATGGCATGTCTTCACGAGAACAGGAATCTGCCAAAACGAGACACACTTTTAATTACATGGTATTTAAAACAGATTTTAAAAAAAAAATATAACAGTTTGGCAATTTTTGTGATGCAAATAAACAGTTCTCCAGTAAATATACTTAACTTCAAAACAATTTTTATTTTAAAAAACATAATCTCTCAGTTCAACATGTTCTACAAAAACATTATATAATGCTGTATAGTATATGTTGAATAAAGCATTTTCCAAAATATATATGAAGTAGCAGACAATTATATTTTTTCAATCATTTCTTTCAGAAACTTTTTGTTTAACTGACTAAAGTACTTCATTTTGGCAAACGAGTGGTGTTAACTCACTGAAGTACTACTTTGGAAAATGAGGTAGTTTTCTTTTTTTTTTTAACTTTTATTTTTATTAACTACTGGAGATGTAGGGAAGGAGATATAAAGACAAGGGTATAATTAAAGTTTTAAAGTAAACGAAGTACCTTGCCAATCTTTTTTCCAAGGTTCATAACGGTGGCAACTGTCTCAGCTGATGTATCCTTGCCATACACATTCTCTAACAACTTCATGATGTGGGCTGGGGCAAAGAAATGAGTTCCTAAAACTTGATGGGGTCGTTTTGTGGCTGATGCAATCTAGAAGTTAAATCTCTTGTGTCAAAATTTTACTCTTAAAAGTAAAAGTACTGTGTAATATATATTATTTACGAGAGTACACTCAAACTACTGAACCACTTCCCCCCACCCCCAAGCTAAGATCATTATGTAAATGGTTCTTTCCCACTGATGTTAGGAATTAGGAATGCAATGAACCTGTTGAAATCATACTTTACAATGTCCAGCATCATGCAGTTATAAAAGTATCAAAATCAAAATCAAATCTTATATAATAGCAGGTGATTGTACAGATTGCCAAAACAAACATATTGGCAAGCCACTGGCAATTCCATGCTACATAATATTTGATTACCTGTTGGTCATAATAATTTTGCATATAGTTTACTTTCTTTTACACATATTAAAAATAAATAATATTTCAAAATATACTTCAACTAATTTTAAATCAATATGTCCTTTTTATAGCTTTTGGTCTTCTGCTTGACTATGCTTAATATCAATTATCAAGTTTCCTTACCAGCTGATGGCTTACATATTTTCAATAAATTTAAAATTTATTTTTACCATAGTAATATATTGAAGCATTCATCAATACAGGTGTTCAAATAAAACATATGACAAGTAGTCTGTAATACACATATTTCTGCAAAAGACAAAATAAGACTTAACAACACAATAAAGCAGCAGATAAATGAAAAGGGTTAAGGGAACACTTCTAAAAAAGAAAATCTTACAGTGTCAATATTGATGGTTGAAGTGTTGGAACAAAGAATAGTAGAAGCTTTGCAGATTTTGTCCAACTTTCTGAAAATATCTTGTTTTAAAGCAATATTTTCATAAACAGCTTCAATAACCTAAAGACGACAAAGGAAATAGTTAAATTATGCTTTTGAGAATTAGGATTCTAAAAAGTTCAAAATAAATTAACAAAGAAAAAGCAGAAAAAAAGATTTACATAATGATTAATCTATCAAATCTCATTAGATACAAATTTAACTGTAACTGGATATAGACAAGACAAATAGTGTCCACAGATGTACTGTATTCACATGTATACAAGAATAACTGCATGTGAAAGCCCATGCCGTTGAGTATTCTGAAACTGAAACTATTTGCCAATGTTCATACACTGGACATTTAAAATACTTCGATTGCTTATGTCCACACAATGGACATTTTACATTACCTCGATTGCTGATGTCCACACAATGGACATTTTACAATACCTCAATTGCTGGTGTCCACACAAAGGACATTTTACACTAAATCTTTTGCTGATATCCATATACTGGATATTTTACCTATTGCAGATTCCTATACACTGGACATTTTATCTATATCTAAACTGTTCCACTATGGTGAGTTTTCACTGCAGCAGATATCTCAGTTGAAGACAGTACTGAGTAAATGTACACGTTTGAGAGTTAATTTAGAGTACAAAAGCAAGAGAAAGGAATATGATTAAAACATAAGTGGCAAATGGTCAAAAGAAATGGGCAAAAAAATTACTAATAGTATTTAGGAGCACCTGATAAATTAATAAAAATGAGAAAGGTGAAAATTGGTTGATGGGTTTTGTTTATGTTGTAATTTGTATGTCTGCACATAGAGAACAGTTATTCTTAAATAGTAAGGTCTTGATATGAATAAAAATATTAATACCAAATTTATTAATGAGAAACGAGTTTTAAACTGAATAATTTTCAGCTGGTAAAAGATTTGCTGAACAGCTAAAGCTATATTCTACCTATCCAAAGAACATGTAAGCAAACATGAATTTGTTGCACTCTGAAATGATTGTAATAGTAACAATTTTATCAATGCTATTTTCTCCCTTTATATACCCTTAATTAAGATAAACAGTTTAATAAAATTTTTATACACAGTTGATGTCAATTACAAAGAAAATGGTAAATTTATTTTTCATAATTATTAAATAAGAAAAAACACTAGTGTAAGAAATTTAAAAAAAAAAGTTTTATTGAATTTCTAAGATGAAGGGGGGCAGTCCACATTTTCTAAATAACTTTTAAGACGATAAGTAACTGATGTCTGTGTGTGGAAAAAGGAAAATAAAAAAGTGTAAATTTAAGAAGTGTAATTGGATAAATCTGAATCCAATAAATTCTGATCTAACCTCATTATTTTCAGCTAGGATTTTCAACTTTCGTCTTTGAGCATGCCATCATTCCTTCACCATCACCAAAAAATAAAAATTCCCCACACATATTCTAGCAAACATTTTGAAATTTTTTTTCTGGAAATTAAACTATTGAACCTATAAATACATACTAAAACATCTACAATATATTTTTAACATTAGTAGCACACAAGAGAAGTTAAAATTTAAATATTTGCAGTACAATCTGCCTTAAGTGTGTTTAGATAGTTTACTGAATGTGTTTAGATGGTTTACAAAAGAATAAAATTTATAAATATAAAGTAAATAAAAATATATAAAATCTTTGTTGACTCACCAGGTCCACTTCTGCTAACTCTTGCATGGATGCAGCAGGTTTTAATCTTTGAAAGCATTCTTGCTTAGCCTTCTCCGATATCAAATTGCGACGTATAGCATCTTTCAAAATTCCATCAATCATGCGGACACCTTTCTCAAGGAACTATGAGAGCAAGCACAATTGTCTAGATTAATCAAATTATATTACTTAGAATTAGCAATATTATTTACAATTTACAACTTCTACTGGAATACATTATTTGCAATTTGTAATTCTAGAGCAAAACGTTTCTGTTTCACTAGTCGAGCATCAGTGTTTCTCTTTAACCCTATGGTATAATAGTGATGACTACTGTCACTATTGAGAACTTTGTCAGTTTTTTTATTTTTTTATTTATGAATAATTCATTTAATTTTTTTTTAAAAATCATATATTAATAAATTATAATACAAATAAGTTTTGTCAATGCAGCAGTATCTCTTAATGCAGATAATCAAGTATAAAGGAGAGAACATGTTGAGAATTTAAAAAAAGACAAAAACAAATCAGTAAACCCTCAATAGACATTATTTTGTTAAATTTATTAAAATACAAAAACAAATATGTTAACTGTCCAAAATTATTAATATACCTTTTCATCCTGTTCCACAAGTACAACGGGAAAGCCTGCTCTTAGGAGGCTGACTGCTATTCCAGTTCCCATGGTCCCGGCACCAATGACTCCAGTAATCTTAATAGGCAGTGGTTTGGTATTGGCAGCATTAGCTCCTGATGGCAATCGCCACTGAAGAACAATAATTTTAACTATACAATAAAAATATAGAAATTGTTTTATAAACAATATATATATAAATACATAAGAGAGTGAGAGCATTCCATGATTAAAAGAATTTTAAATATAAAAAAATAATTTTTTACAATATACAGAGCAGAAAAAGATTTAGGTGAAGAAAGAATAGGCTTGTTTGCATATAAACCTATTACAAACAAAAGAATTTGTGCGAAAAAGAAAATAGAAACTGTCTTACACGTTGTGCAGCTCGCTCAGCAAAGAATGCATAAATCAAAGCAGCAGACTGAGCTCCAGACATGAGTTCCATGAACAAAGTTCTTTCCCTTTGTACTCCCGCATCATAAAAGAGTTCAGCTGCACTCCGCACTGCTTTCAGACAGTACTGAGCAAATTGATAATACAAATAAATAAAATTTTCATGATTTGTGTTTAATTTACAAAGTGTGTTGGAATAAGTAATTAAAATGCAAATTACATCAAGGGCAGGTATAGGTTGTTATATCTGGTAGATAAAACATGCCTTTGACTAAAAACTAAATTTTAGTGCTACAAAAGTGTATAAAAAGAACTAATCAGGATATATATTTCTTCACTCTTATACTTACAATAGGAGCAATAAAACCCTTTTGCCTTTGCTTCACTCGCCTCGAAGCCGCTGAAAGATAAATAAAATATATTTAAAGATAGATAGATAGATAGATAGATAGATAGACAGATAGACTCAATCTGTTTTTACATTGCAATAAATACTTTTCTAAAGATGAAATATAAATAAACTAACTACCATTTATTTAACAGTTAAATAATATACCATTATATGTACCCATCTATCTTTACTGTGAGTATTGGTAAACCCAAAGTTACAATTTAAATTGTTTAAACAGCTGATAAAAGTGAATTTCTATACAGCAGTGTATAATCATGCTTCCAGGCAAGGAATTTGACACATAAGAGAACGTAAGCACAGCCCCTTGTTAGGTTGTCCAAAGGAAGTCCACGTATTAAAAAACATGAACACAGCCCCTTGTTAGGATATCCATATAAGAGAGTGTAAACACAGCCCTTTCTTAGGATATCCACAAGGAAGTCCCCACATAAGAGAGTGTAAACACAGTCCATTGTTAGGATATCCACAAGGAAGAGGTTGATAATGATTTACTAACTGTTGTCAAATGCCTGGTGCATATGGAATCTTATAATAGAAGCAAACCCTACTCAGAGTCTAGAAATAATCACATTTTTTACTCACCTGCTATACATTTAAATATTGATCAAAAGACATCAAAAATGAAAACATACTTCTAAAATAAAGCACATTTTCAATTGCTGAAGGGACATAAAACACATTCTACATATAATTAATCTGTCAAAAATTACAGAAACATCTTTTTGTGTCAATCCTGATAATGAGTAATCATTCCTGAAATAGGAATGAGGAGAAATGTTAAATTAATTTGAAGAAATACAAAACTAACTATACTTAACTTGTGAAATGAAAATCATTCTTTGATAAACACAATAATGGGAAGTTTTAAATTAGTCTAAAAACTGGTGTCATTCTTTGCTTAGTGAATAGATCTAACTAAAGAATATTACAGTTAGTGTAACAAAACTTACCATCAAAGATTGCAACAACTTTGTCAGCTCCCTTTACAGGTTGATATCGCAGACGTCGAGATTGTAAAGGTTTCCCAATCACAGATTTGGCAAACTGAATACTTTCATTCAGCAAATCTCCATCCACAATCTAGTAAAGTTAAAGAAAAATGTTCAGATTTAAAGACTTTTAAATATTCATTATTTAGACTAATGAACCTATATTTTAATTAAATGTCTACTTAGAGATCAAGAAATAGTTCACTGTAGATGTCAAGGCTCTAAAACTAACATCCATAATACCATATAAAAGTATACTTGTCAATAATACTATATATAAAAGCATTGTGCCTTTTCAGGAGTAGCAATACACAAATATTGAACCTTGTCATTAACACCTTGTCAATAGTAGCGATACAAAACAATGTCAATAATACCATATATAAAAGCATTTTACCTTGTCAATAATACCATACTCAAAAGCTTTTGGTGCTGTAACATGAGCTCCTGATGAAATCATATCCATGGCTACACCAAGGTCTGAAACTCTAGGCAACCGCTGAGTACCAGCAGCTCCTGGCAAAAGTCCAATTAGCACCTCTGGAAATCCCACCCTAGAAATTCAATAGGAAGACATAATTACTGCCTCCCCCCAAAAAAATCACAAGAAAGCCACAAAACAGGGGCTCTATGAAAAGCAGTTTTATATTTTAATTGTTAAACATATTTATAATTTGCACTGGTCATTCAAACGAGTCAATAAAATTTTATTTGTAGAGTTTTTTAATTGCAATAATAGTCCATCAATGCTATTCATTAATGTGCTTAATAATTCAGTGTTCTGTTTCATATTTTTGGCAGTTTCAGTTTTTAGTTAAAACAATGCAACATAGAGCCCCATAAGTCCTGAGGATGACCCTGCATACAATGCCTACAAACTCAAACAGATAAGATTTTACCACATATTACTAACATATAATTAAATATCAAAAAAAACAAAAAAAAAACATTCTAAATGTAGAATGTTAGATGTGACTTGTTGTTTTAATGCATTACTTTAAAATAATTAAACTGGAGGTTTAATCTTCAACATTTTAAGCGGCAATTTTCATTAATTTATTCATTCAAGATAAAATATTTACTATTTAAAGCACACCTTGCAGATTTTACTGCCAAACGATAATGGCAGAAAAGAGACAACTCCAATCCACCTCCAAGTGCAGCACCATGAATTGCTGCTACAACTGGCTTTTCACTAGCCTCCATCATATTTCCAATTTCTGTAAGCCATGGACCTGTTCAGCATAAAGTTTTTGTATATTATTAGTAATACAGATTTATCACACTATTCACTTTTGTTTTAAAATGGTTTTATATAAAGTTCATATTTGCTCATGAATATTTTCTAAAAATATTTTTGATAATTTTACATAAATTTACAAATTGCCACCCCCCTTATTCTGTAAAATTATAATACTCCTTTCATTTTCGTGTGATACTATGCAGGAAACTTAATTTGTTTTGTCTTTATTTGATTTCAGTGGGAAAAGTTGGAACTAAGTCCAGTCAGCATATATGTGAGAGAAATTAATTTGTTGACTGATTATGAAGAATGATTATGATTGGGCAGCCCTTAGCAAACCTTGGTTTGCTGCAGATGACTAGTCACATATAACTGATATAAGTCATTTCGTTTTTTAACATGTCCCGAACCACTAAGGTTAACTATCAACACCATTTTGTAGCAACTAAAGACCTGACTGGACCACATGGAAAGTAAGAATCACCACCCATTGCCTGCCTCAAAACCAGTGTCCTAAATACCCAGTGTCATAAACAAATGCAAGAGAGGCTAGGGCTAGGATGGAATTAGTGTTTTAGCTGGGAACTAAATTTTGGAAAAGGAAATAACTTAGAAATGTGTTAATCATACGGAAAAGGTGAAATGTATAAAATAGAATTCTTAACTATAGGTGAAAGGCATGCAATATTATTTTGTTTAAAATTAAAATAATAATGGACTTTGAAATCTGTATACTTATAGTGGTGTTTTGTTAATATATAAATCAACTATCTCAAGTGATTAAATTATGTTTATTTATTCAATCAAATACAGTAAACACCTCTCTGTGGCTTGTCAAACTCGCGAATATCAGCACCCGATGGAAAAGTTGCATCTTTACCAATGATGACAATAGCCTCAACACTGATATCATGACTTGCTTTGTTCAATCCATTAACAAGTCCTTCTCGTACATTTTTACTAAAATAAAAAGAATGAAATGCAGAAAAAAAATTAATCTGTACAATTCCCCTCATTCTTAAGTTGTAATAAACTAATATGTTAACTGTAAATATTTAAAAACCATCATCTGAAATTATTACAGTAAACTAAAAGAGTAAATTATATAAATACTTATTAGGCATTTTCATAAATGTTAATTTTATAAGAGAAAATAATATACTCTCACTTGCCATTCCCACCCATCAGCCAGCACCCCATTTTACCTCTGATTTATAAAAATTTTTTGCAAGTTGTAACATTTCATTTTAAATTTTAAAAGTATGGCTTCTTACTCAGTCATATTTATAATATTTATAAGTTACAGTCAATCTGTACACACACACACACACACACACACACACACACACACACACACACACACACACACACACACAAACACATACACACACAAACACACACACACAAACACACACACACACACACACACACACACGTAATGACTTGTAAAAGTGTTTAATATTTTAAGTGCTCTATTAGTATTATACATAAAACAGTCTAAATGGTGTATCGGTCAGTGAATTTATCTATATATGTCTTATGCCACATTCATTCCAGTCACACCCTCCGATTAAGCATGAATACAATCACAAATCAAAATGAATGGTCACACACCAGACAGACTGATCAGTGGATATACAGCTTGCCTTCCAGCATGCCTAGATAGGTTTAGACTGTTAATAAAATGAACCAAAGAGTATTAAGAATGAACTGGTGACTTTTAATATTCAACAAAAGTTCACCAAATGTCTTCATTGGAGAAGTTAAAACAAAAAAGCAAAAACAATGTCTAAAGAGTACAGTTAATACATAGAAATCCTTGTAAGTAATATTACTTATTATTTTTTTAATTATTGTTATATTTATAGGGTCATGAAAGTTCATTCTTTTAAGAGAACACAGATTGACAAGAACCAGTTCAGAAAGTCTGCAATCTCCAAATGTAAAGTAAGTAACTTGTAGTGCACTGTCTTCACTGGATATTGCAAAAGACAAGTTCCCAGAACAGGGTTGATGACTGAGAGTAGGTGACAGACAGCTTGGTCTAGGGTATGACAGAATGGTGGTTAATATAATAGCTCAAGTCTGGAATAGTACTCTGGAAATAGAACTGGTTCAAGCAGGAGTCAAACCTTCTATATGCACTTGTGAAGGAAGCATAAGCTCCAGTACAAAAAGAAATCTCTCTAAAGCATGTTACAAGCTCACTTTAAATGCATTTTGATTTTAATGAATGTACTCAGTCATTGGATACATTGTTACAATCTGAGGAGGTGCTATATCATCTATTATAGCAAACATGCATGCTTTCATAACTATATACTGTGATTGATATAATAAAATTATCTAGCACTGACTGACATGCACAATGTCTTGTAACAACAGCTAAGTCAAACAGTCCACAGACATATATAACTCTTATTTAATTAATTAGTAAAACATAAACATTTCAGCAAATTTATTAAATCAACAATCAAATATACATATAACAAATACAAACAAATACAATCAATTCACAACAATGTTTGATTAACGCTTGACAATCGTTCAATTTATCCAACCATAGACATCAGCAGTCAAATTCACAGGCATAAATTGAGAGTGGAGTTTTGGAGAAATAATTACAATCAATGTACATAACCTTTTCAAAGATAGCCACTATCACTAGCACGTTTTCACAATCATGTGGTTTGCAACAAATCACTGCTTTTCATTTAGATGACAGTTTCACGTACCCCTTCTACAGTTCTAGAATTTTGATGCACTCTCAAAGTCAAAGCACACCATGGAGAATCGTCTCGAATTTCCCTTGTGCTATCAAGCACATTAGGAGGAATGTTCCTGAATTTCCATGTATGCTACTCAGCACACTGTGAGGAATGTTCACAATAATCTTCGTAAATACCCGAGTCCAAACTTCCTAAATTATTAGAAAATCTGTTCTCTTTTTCATTAGAGAGAGAAATACACCACACTTCACACACGCACGCACGCACGAGCGCGCACAGACTTTGACTTGTGCTCCTAATCTCTGCTCATCTAAGCTGAGTACGAGAATAACAATGTGGGGTTTTTTTTTTAAACATATCATATACAAAATTTAATAGTAATTAATAGTAGGGGCTATTTCAGTATTTGAGTTGAACGCTAGAAAATACTTTGTTGAATTTACTCTAGATTGTAGATGCTAAAATGGAACTTTAAATATCACTGTGCTACATCTTTATAAATTCATATCTAACCTTAGAGCATTTACAGGTGGGTTGTTGACCTCTAGCACTGCAATTTTCTGCTCAATTCTATAATCAACCATTGTGCAGATTCTATTTTTTCATGCAGACGACAGAGTGGCTCCAAAAAGTAAACCTTTGAACCTATATGTAGAGCTGTTTAGTTAATTAAATATATCCATTGTTTCGAGCTTTGTTTCATGCAAATTTATTCGCACAATATATGCATAAAATAATGTCTTAAAATATTTGGCTTAAAAATTACATCAAGAGAGGTTAAAGAAAATGTATACTTTATTTTTCCAATCAATACTACACTAGCTTTATTTAATTGTTCACTTCCTGTTTCGAAATGGCTAGTACAAGTTGTGAGACCAGAGTAGATGAAAAGTTTTCCTCTTCGCCTCTAGCGAGAATATCAAATGTTGATGATGATGACTCTGTTCTAGTTAGAATTTGTGCATTAGAAGTAACTGATTTCAGTTCACAGTATGGAGGTGAGAGTAGACTTTCCTATTCTGCATCAAACTTAGCTGGAAAAGCCAACATCTATCCGAACTATGGCGACTTTACCCAAGCGTGCGTTTTTGTAAGTGATATTATTAAAAATATATTTAATTGGATACTTTACTTTTCGTCGCTCTTTCAAATGCAGAGATTACATTTCAAAATCACACAAGCCAGGGATTACAGCAGTGAAAACTACTTATTTAAAAACATTGCTTTAAAGATTGTGATTATGAAAAACATCGTTTTATACATTCAGATTTACCTTTGCAGATTAGGGATGATGTTCTTATATTTCTCCCATTTGTAGCCTGTGCAAAACAGAGACATAAAAAATTATACTAGCATTTATCATATGAATGTGATATCAGCTGTCACTGAAACTAAATTATTAAGGTAATTTAATAATAAATAATAATTTTAAAAAAATACTTTAAAGACTTCATTACTTTTGTTTACATGAACACAACGCACCTCTTATATAACTAAATCTTTTTTAAGAATAGACATTGACTTCATTACTTTTGTTTACATGAAGTTGATGAACACAATGTACAATGCACCTCTTATATAACTAAATCTTTTTTATTAATTTTAATAGACATTGCGAACTGTACCAGACCATTTTGATCTTAGCACTAGCAGTTTTACTTATGTCACATTATCTTTTAGGTCTGAGAAATTGTTGTTATTCTCTTTATATTGCATTCTTGTATATGTTTCTTTTGAGATTTACTATGTTTGCACACATTTCGACTTGAACTTGAAGAAAGGTATTAATTTGACAGTGTTTTTTAACATTTAGAGGACATATGGACCTTGGTGGAAAAAGGCACCTTCGGCTCCAAAAGGCTTCAGAACTACACCTTTATCATTTTGCAGTGAAGACTACATTGGTGAGTTCAAATCTTATTATTTTATGACAAAAGTTGTTTAAATTTTAATTGAGAATGATTTTTTTAATTGTAATAACTAATAATATATGAGTGGAATATATTACATTTACAGGATCAGTAATTCATATTTTACTATTATTCTTTTCCATATAGTCTTTAATGAAATGTTTATTCATCTTTTATTAACATAATAGATATGTTCAATTGTTTACTTTTTAAAATGATAATGTTTATATATATATATATATAAGCAAATTACATCTTTCTTAAGAATTAAAGCATAAAAATGATAATTGCTTGGTTTTATTTTTTCTTTAATTTCATTTTACTTTTACTTTTTACAAAGATTTACATTTTTAAATTGCAAATTTGTTCTATGGGATGTTTCAGAATTAGTCACATTGATGTGTGTTTGTTCCAAGAGACAATAATTATCTTTTTTGAAAATATTATTTAATACCTGAGTTTTGTTATCTATTGAATGTTTCAGAATTAATCTTTTAAGAGTGCTGTCTCCTGTGGCAATTAGTATCTATGTCTTGTATGCAAGACCTTAGTATTTTTATTTATTGATTGATTCAGAATTAGTCTTTGAGGAATGTTTGTTCCCTGTGGCAATCAATATTTACGAGACATACAACCCTGGAGCTGTAGTCAAGATTCTTGCTGCTGACAGTTTAAGTGGCACAAGTGTGGACACTGGGAAGACTAGGTAAGGACTCACAATAATCTGTCATTGAATTATTTCATTAATAGTAGTTCCAAAGCCATCACTTTATGGAGAAAGGAGATGTCACATTGTGATTGATTTCAATCTTTTTCAAAACTGTCTGTCTCGGTAATTAGAAGAAAAAAATGGGTGAAAATTGTTTTAAAATAAAGGAATCTTCCAACATTAAATATAAGTTTTGTTTGTACATTTGAATGACATATTTATTATGTTTTGATCAATAAACTCACAGCTGGTAAAGCATACTGAAGTGCCCGTGGCGAGTTTTGAAAATGGCTGACCTCAGACATCGTTTTTGGGTATGCTCACATAATGCGCTATCAACTTACCAGGATTCAACCAATAAAAATAAATCTTATATCGACGGAAAGCTAAGATAATGACCTTTAACATAAGCATCGGTTCATTTAAATTTTGTAAATTTTTACTGTACTGTAGAAAATGATAGTCCAAATTATATGTTATGTTTGACGCATTATAACTTTGGAACCCATTATCATCTATCAGCCTCCTTTATATTGTTGAAAAGGTCATTTTTTTCCCCCCTTTAAAATGGTATATAACTTGCAAATATCAGCTTATTTGGCCAGACTTCAAAATTTGAGTGGTCTTACCTACTTTATGGGCAAAAGCTCACAAACATGTCAAATTTCCTAAAATTTACCAGAGTGGTAAATGGCTTTGGGAAAAATAGGAATTAACTACATGGTAAATGATTTAATAACATGCATTTTTGATGTACTTTGTTTATCAGCAGCATATGGTATGATGCCATGAATGTTCCTCTTTGTTGGGTTTTGCGAGCAATTTTGTGAAACAAAGGACTGTTTTCAAACTGAAAAGTAACTTTTGCATTATATCTGGTTTTTCTTGTTGTATTTGATTATGTTTATTAGAATTGTTAGAAAGTTTTTCATTGGGGTTTATTTTTACTTGTTATGAACTTAGAAAATCATACATTCATTATATCTGAAAAAAGTTGACCATAAATAATGACACTAAATTAATGATATCTCAAAAAGTATTACAGATATTATCATAATTTTTGTACACAAACATTTCAAGGTGATCAGTGAGTAGAATTTTCTACAGCAAGTGAACTCCTTAATCTCAGCCCATTGGCTGGTCTAGTTCTCATAAATCGTGATCATTGGACAATAGAGAACTACTCACTCAGTTTGCATTACATCAGCAATCTACTTATCTAGAATGTTTTTGCCTCGTGCAGTTTACTTCAACTCACTTTCAGAAATAACACCATAAGAAGTGCCCAAGGTCATGCTATTCTGACAGTTTAGTAATTTATATAACAAATTAAAACTTAGGGGAGAGGCATATTTACTTTCTCACAATTTTAAAGTGTTAAAAGAGGAAACAAAAGGCTTCAGATATTTATGTTAAAGTTTAATTAAAGGTATCATGATTAAGAAGAGTGTGAAAAAGAGTAGATTGATTATTTTTCTTACAATCAACCAGGAGGAGCACACTACAGGAGCTTTGCTCTGCTTATTTGCTGCCTGAAACATGGAGTGTGAGCAGGACATTAGAAGCCATGATACAGAACTATTTTTATTGTTTCAGACTGTAAGCTTTCAGAAGTTTGAAAAACAAATATTTTATTGAAAAACAATCATATGATGAGAAGCTAGTGCTCTGCTTCTGTCAGTTTGAAAGTTATACACTGCACCAGGCACTCCCTAAAAGAAGCTAGATAAAAAATGTTGATGTACCCAGGGTATAAAATTGAGAGAGGGCAACAGAAGGGTTAGATACAGAGGCCCTTCCATTGGAACTCCTGGTACCGACTCCTGGAATTTGTTTCCTAATAATTTGACTTTGAATTATGTTTATTTATTATTCGATATAAAAGTAAAACATTTTTTATTTTTCTAAATCAGACCCAAAGAAAATAAATCTTAGAACCATTTATTTTGATAAATGAATATTTTGTTTGTTTGTTGTAGTTATCCCATGGAAGTTAAGGAATTTAAAGTAATATTGTAATTAAGAGAAAATATGCTGTTATTTATACCATACTATATATTCCTATGGACATAATATTAAAATAAAATGGTTAAAATTAAAAGTACTAAAATTATAATTGTAAGAACATATTTCTATAATTTAATCCTCCTTTATTATTCTTTATTTTTTAAAATAGTAAAATCAAGATGTGTTAAAAAGAAAGTGCTTGAACTTAAAAAGTATTCAATGAAATTGATTTTTGTTTTTTTAAATTTTACAAAGATGGGTGACTTTGTGGTCAGATTCTCCTCGTCGTGCTTCACAGAAAGTGCGGATTTTTTCACCCCCTCTCAAGAAAATAGACTTTCCTGTCAAGTAAGTTATAGAAGAAAAGGACATTGTATAATTTCTATTTTAACAGCATTTTTGTTGTTCATCTTATTCGAGTTCATTTTATTTTAACCATTTTCAACATATCTTAACACCACAAAATAACCTATTATTTGTATATTCAGCAACAGGAATTAATGACAAATTAAGTTAATGAATGCACATCAGCACATACAAAACGCACTCAAAATAAAATTGAGTTAATACACTAATTGGCCTGCATATTTATATTCTAATTGCAAATTGTTATCAAATTACTTGGCCAGCATATTGTTGCACAATATTTGGAGTAGTTCAGTACCAAAAACAGCTTTTCTGATACGTGCAGCAAGATCCGCCTGGAGCTTTGCCACCAGTTGTTGGATTACTACTCTGAGCTTGATTGTGTTGTGCTTTGTGGCACTAAGGCCAGGCACATTAGCCCTGGTTACCAGATTATGCAAGGGTATTCCATGGAGTCTCAACAAAACAGCACCCTGGAACTTCAACTGAGAGCTCTGGTGTTAGGTGATTCCTGCCAGCACACAGATGGGAAAGGAGCTGAGATGTTTGAGCGGTTGCCTGTAAGTGTAATTTAGGGATTTGGGGTGAATTTTGTTTTTTTGGGCTACTTTTCACTTGAGATTTGCCTTTTACACTATTCCATAATACTCCAGAAAAACTTTAGTTGTTTCTTGGCAGTACTATTCATTGAGAATATATAAAGAAATTAGGATTAGAAATAGGTATCTGCTTTTGTGAAGAAACTTTGTTTATAATGGTTTTTCTTTTTCTTTTTAGGAGGAAGTCATATTATTGATACTAAGCTATCTGGATATTTTGTCCTTGTTTAGACTAGCACAAACATGCAGGTAAGAATTTTTAAAATGCATAATCTTTTAATCTTTTTAAAACTTCTAAGATTTGTAGCTCTGTAGTTTAGTAATTTGGAAAGAAAAATCACATAGGTTTGTGAATGAATTATTTTATATTTGGTGTGGGGGGTAGGGGGGATTTAATTTTTGTAGAACAATTTATTATCAGGCAGTTGACAAATGCACTACATTATATAATGTAACTAACTGGTTGTTAGGAGTTAGTTTCCTATTGTTTATATTAATTACAATTTTTTTAAAATTCAAAACCACCCAATAAAGAATTTTTTTTAACATCGAAATCATATATATTGTTATTGCACCAAAGAATTATTTGTAATTTAATCAATTGTATAGTTTTCAACTTTGAATTATTTTAACACTCTGATGCCTCTTTTGCAGTTAAAGCAACCCTTTAAATCTTTTTATATTTGGACTATAAATATGGGGTATTTCTCAATGGAAAGTAAAATATACCAATATCTTTATTTGTGTTAGGTTTTTAAAACCTAAATTAACTTGGACTTAAATCTAGCAGTTTATTTCCTTTTATTGCACTGTATTCGTTTATTACTTGCATCTAGAAGTTACATCAAAAAAATTAACCCGTTCGCCGGCGGCCATGTTTTGACGCTTAACGATAACTGAATGGGTCAGTGTGCTAAAAAATTTAAAGCGACTGTAATTATCAATGGATTTTAAAAATTTAAATTACTACCTATTATAGACATACTAAGGAATCTTAAAAGTATTTTTTAAATTTTTTTCGAATTCAAAAACAAAGAAATAATACAAAGATTTCTGATCTTTTTGTTGAACTTGGGAACATTTTCACCGTTTTTTTTTTTTTTACTAGTCTACTAAATAATTAAAAGCAAGCATAATTCGTACAATTCTAAAATGATTTTCAAAATAAATATTATGGGGGACATTTTAAAAATATTTATTTAATTTTTTAACGTTTGCTTATTATTATTTTAAATTCAAAAATAAATAAATAAATAAAAAGTTTTCTTACCTTTTTCTTGTGTTGACCTTCGTCAATTTGTTAGATGTTTCCTTGAATAAAATCCGAAAGAAAACGATTTTTGTTGATTGCCATTTGAATATATGGTATAAATAATAATTTATCTTGTGTAAATAAATATTATTCTGGGGAAATTGGTTGATTTTGAACAAAACGAAAGAGTCATATGAAAACCACGAGGGTTCGGTTTGAGACTGATCGGTTTTTTTTTTTTTATTATCAAATGGTCACATCCAAAAATTCAGTAGGCCTGTCGAATTTCATCTACAATATATTAAATTAATTTACACAATAAAGTTCTTTAGGTAGGATCAGGCAATCAACTAAAAATCGTGTTTGAAACGTGCAATGTATAATTCCAAACCGGTTCAAAATGGCGGCTCAGCTTCTTTTCAAGCGAGGGGTGACTCGGGATTTCTGAACTTTGTAATGGAAAATACCCTTCTAAAATTAGTTAGCCAATGATAAAATTAGAGCAGATTGGCTGCTGAACACAAACATATCTTTCTCCTTGACCTTGATTGGTATTTTTTTAAAAGTGGCTATCGATAAAAATAGTATCATAACGACGTCATAACGACGTCCACGAGGGTTCGGTTTGAGAGCGATCGGTTTTTATTTTTTATTATCAAATGGTCACATCCAAAAATTCAGTAGGCCTGTCGAATTTCATCTACAATATCTTAAATTTATTTACACAATTAAGTTCGTTAGGTAGGATCAAGCAAACAACTGAAAATGGTCCTTGAAACGAGCCATGTGTAGTACAAACTTAGGTTCAAAATGGCGGCTCAGCTTCGATAAACGTGAGGTATCTGGGGATTTCCGAACTTTGTAATGGAAAAAACCTTTCTAAAAATAGTTAACCAATGATAAAATTAGAGCAGATTGGCTGCTGAACCCAAACATATCGTCTGCTTGACTTGATTGTTATTTTTTTTAAGTGGCTATCGATTTAAAAAAGTGTGCGCATGCGCTAACCTAACTCGGTAGCGGGCCGGCGAACGGGTTAAAGAAATGAACTAATCAAAATCAGATCTTTTGGAGCCAAAATAACATCATAATTTTTTTGTAATTATCAAATTATTTTTGTATAGAATATATTGATCTTAGTGTGATAACTTCCTCTTTTTATTGTTAACAGAATTTGCACTTTTTAGCTGTTAGAATCGTCTTATTTTAACAGTCTCAAAATTTTGAATGGTGAAGCAAACACTTTTTTCCATTCAGGTTATTACAGGAGCATTGTTATGACCATTTTCTGTACTCAGAACTGGACCTCCAACCTCTATGGCAGCAGGTGAGGAAACTGTATGTTTTGTTAAACTTAGCAAGACCAAGGTAATTAATAACATCATATTTTACAGAGTGTATTTTTCTTGCATATGTGTTCAAGTGTTTGTTATTTGCACTTCCAAAATCTCATTCTTGCTATATTTTAATAAAGTACTATTAAAGGGAAAAATCCAGCCTTTTACATATTTTTACTAATTTCAGAATTTTAATTATGTCTTTTTAATCATATGACAGGTAGGAAATACTGCACTAGAAGGTCTGGCCAGTCGATGTCAGCACTTGCAGCGGTTAAACCTATCTTGGTGTGGCAAGGCTGTTGGTGTCACAAACTCTTTCTTTGACAGGTGATTATGTCAAAAGGTTGTGTAAGCAATACAGTATGTAATACATGTAATACAGAAGGTAAAATTGTGCAGGTAAACAATACTAAATAAATTCACAAAATAAACATTTAACACTACTACAGCCACACAAATAACAAATACTTAAAAACATAATATGTAAGTAACACAATACAAAAATAAACATTGTAACACACAAGGTGAATATTTACAATTATAATTTAGATCATACTTACAAGAAGATCAAATATGAAATAAAGAAAAATAAATAAAGAGGATCCCAGAAGTTAAAACAGTGTATTATTATCAAACATTTTGGGGAAAGATTTTTTATGTTGTCTATATTTGAGTTATAAAGGCAGTTCATTCCAGATGACAGGACTCTGATACGAGAAAGAATATTAACCATTTATAATATGAACTTCTGATAGGTATTCATGAAAAATATGGTTTAGAAAAACCTTTTCATTTTTCTTTTTGCAAAGATTCCTGAACAGTACCAAAAGACAACTCACTTGCCTTCGGTTGAGCTGCTGTCCCTTTGTCAACAATGAAACTCTGCGACTCATTGCCACCCACTGTCCTGATCTCAGAGGTAAGACGAAAACATGAGCTGTAATTGTTAAGTTATGTTTGTGCTCTAAATTATTTGCTCATTATTTACATTAGGAAGTCTGGAATGCTTGATAGGCCACATGTTGCTTTTTGTTAAATATGCTTCAGTTTGTTAAATAGTGAAGTATTTGATTTTAATACTTTATATTTTTAAGTTCTGATAGTGTCATTTGGTGCATATAATTTCTTGGTGTCTGCTAGTTTAATGTTTCTCTTTGAGACTTTAACAAACATATTCCCATTGTCAGACTACAAACTTTTCTTTTTTAATTAAATACATATATATTTTTAATAGTACCTTTTGTAACCCTAATAATAAAGCAATTCTTTATTTTAAGAGTGTTGGCTTCAGAATTTTATATTTGAATTGATAGACAATTATATTTATATCTAGCTTGTCCCTTAATATAACAATTATTGCTAGAGAACACAATTACATAGTAATGATTGCTTGGTGGTGGTGGTGGTGGTGGTGTGTGTGGGGGGGCATAATTTTGAATACTTTAGTACGTTAGAGAGATTGTCATTACAATATACAGCATCACATTGTGCACACTCTCTCTTAGCTTCTTCCCCACTCTGTGATCTAACTTGCTCTGTTAATAAATGCCCTTCTTGGACACAAGGCATTGCTATTTTAATAAATGCACTTCTTGGACACAAGACATTGCTGTGTTAATAAATGCACCTCTTGAACACAAGGCATTGTTATGTTAATAAATGCACATCTTGGACACAAGGCATTGCTATGTTAATAAATGCACTTCTTGGACACAAGGCATTGCTATGTTAATAAATGCATTTTATGGATTGACTGATACAAGATAGTGTTTTGTTAATAAATGCATTTCATGGATTGACTGATACAAGATAGTGTTTTGTTAATAAATGCATTTCATGGATTGATTGTCATATGGCAGTGCTCTCTTAATAAATGTACTTTATGGATTGACTGATACAAGGTAGTGCTTGTGATGTTTGCTGCGAGATATTCAAGATGTTAATTCTCCACCACTCTGGGCCACCCGTAACCTTAGGCTAATCCCCAAAACTAACCTTCTCGCTGGCCACATGTTTTGGAAAGATGATT
The DNA here is from genome assembly GCA_028829895.1 of Sinotaia quadrata. Taxonomy (NCBI): domain Eukaryota; kingdom Metazoa; phylum Mollusca; class Gastropoda; order Architaenioglossa; family Viviparidae; genus Sinotaia; species Sinotaia quadrata. The sequence continues at coordinate 17,948,820 of CM054180.1, forward strand.
GATAGATAATAGAAGAGTGATAGTTCTAGAAGACAGATCGAGCCCCCTGATATATTCAGCCAGGATGGTAAGTAAATACAGGTGAAAGACTACAACTTATAAGTAAATCGCGCTAACATGAATGGTCTAGGTATCAACAATAAATGTATTCAACAAGAAATAACATAAGACAGTATGGTTACATGTAGCAAATAGTTATAATTAGAGTTTATATTTATATTTAGTTCATAATCACGACCCTGTGGTGTCATAAGAGAATGTTGTGTTTTGAGTCCTATGGATCTGTAATAGTTATATGGTTCATTCATATGAGCAAACTATAATTGAGTTTATAAAAGAACACTGAATGTTCAGCATGTTGGTTTTATCACTTAGCGCTTAAGGGCTGCCTGACAAGGGTCTAGGGTCCCAGTGACACACATATATATATGCACTCATGCATGTGGTCTATGGAATATGCCTCTGGTCCATGGGTTGTTCTGCTCTTTTGTTGCTTTGTGGCTCAACACTCAACAAATTCAGCAACCAAGATAATGTGGTTCCATTCTCGTGTTGTTTTGCTGCTAAGCTCTCATCGAAATCAATGTCTCATATAAAATCTGCGGATCTGCCAGTAAAATACACATGGACAGAATTTGTCCTCATGTGTTCTCTGATAGAACATTCTTACATGGTTATCATGCATTTTAATATCATAAGCAGAATATAACAATATAAAATATAGTCAAGATTAAATGAACATGAATATATAATATTTAGTTACACAGGCAAAACCACATATACCTTCAGCAGTAATATACACAGAGGATGGTTAGTAACCAGCGATAAAGTTAGTAGTAACGATTAAAGCCGGGAGCCAAAATATGTGTTTGCCTCAACAGTCAGCTTGCATTCAACTAATGAATTTCTTGTACATTTGTTTGCATGTGGTTGAGCGGCACTCCTATTGGATCCTTAGAGTGAGTGTCTGGAACATTCAGGTATGTTTCCAGCTTGGGGATAAAGGTCAGCCATTGTAGAAGGTAGATTTGCATATAGTCTATTTTTAGAGGAGAGTGAGTGTGGGGTATATAAGCCATTATGCGACAGTGCTCTATTAATAAGTGCACTTCATGGATTGACTCATACTAGGTAGTGCTCTATTAATAAATGCACTTCATGGATTGATTGACACAAAGACTGTACTCAGTTAATAAATGCACTTTGTGGATTGATTGACACAAAGACAGTACTCCCATGAACAAATGCATTTCATGATTTGATTGACACAAAGACAGTACTCAGTTAATAAATGTACTTCATGGATTGACTTACACATTGATAAAGGTACCATCAAATAGCTGTATTATTTAAAAATAGCACCATTTTGGCAAAATTTTACTGTCCCAGAATCCAGATATGTGTACATGTCTTTGAGACATACTTTAAAATTGGTTTATTGAATTTTTTCTGTTTTCAGAGTTAGATTTGTCCTCTTGCGAACTAGTCGACAACATCTCTGTCCTGCAGCTACTGTTGCTTCGCAAATTGGATCGATTAAATCTCTATCGGACAAAGATTGACATGCACTCCATCATCTGCATCATCAGGTAAACATTCTGCTGTTTCTTGGGGTGTGAAACAGAAAGCTGTTTGGTTTATTGTTATTTTATTTGTTAAATAAATATATTCATTTGTTAACATTCAATTGATTTTTCTGGGATTTCCCCTCTCACTTTCTCATCATCCCATGTTACCATGTCAAATTTGCTATATATTATTCCAGAATGGTCTTTGAACTTTTATAAAATAAAAATGAAAGATTTCTTCAATTTTGCTGACAATATCTGTTTGAATCACTTTATTTCAGCTGTTTTGAAAATAGTTTTCAGTTGTTTAAACATTGGAGGTTTTTAACAAGTCCACTACAGTCACATCAAAGTGAAAGATGATCATATGCATAATAAGCATTATTCATAATATGACATTCTTCTGCTCTTTCTTTAGGGCATGCCCAGAGTTGCAGCATTTAAATATCGGGTCCTGTTCAGGAATTCAGAATTTTACTGAAGTAGCTCAAGAACTTGGCACTCATTGTCCGTAAGTTTAGTCCATATATTTGTTTAGAGTGTCCATGCATTCATTCTTTTCATGTTTTATTTTTCATTTTCCTTTGAATACCTATGTGAAAGGTTATAAAATGTGTCTTTCATATCTAAACATTGTTATCGAATACAATTTTTGAAAATCTAGCTACTATTCTTCCCATCTACCTCCTCAACTTTACAATAATGCTTATTTTATCTTGTTTCATTTTTGGTGAGTTTTGTAAATATATACATACCATATAATACTTTCAGTAGTAGTAAATCATTTCAGATGTAAATTTAACTATTTGTCTTTGAATTTTGATATAATTTTATAATACTGGAAACTTGAATCTTTAAATTGGGCTTTCAGGTTTTTGTTAGTAGAGCGTAAACAATGTTCATAGCCTGTATTGGTTGAGTCTTGGACCATGCATTGAGTTTTAAAAACAGTCTACGTTCATTAGCCTGTATTGGTTGAGTCTTGGACCATGCATTGAGTTTTAAAAACAGTCTATGTTCATAGCCTGTATTGGTTGAGTCTTGGACCATTGGGAACTTGTTGTGGTATTTGAAGTTTTTTAAAACTTTTCATATAATAGTAAGGTAACATAAATTGCACCAGTCTTTGACAAAACTGAGTTCTCAACCTCTCTTTTTTTAACTGAAAATGAATTTTTACATGCAGTATTACTGATTATTGACTATCACATACCTGCCTACCTTCCGCTTTTAGCGGAAGAATCTCCCGCATTTACCTCGAATCTCCCGCTCTTCCGCTTCCAAAAGAAATCTTCCGCTTTCATTTTCATTTTCAATTTTTTTTTTTCACGATCGATTATGACAGGACGAAAAACTTACCGTGCGTTCAATAGAGCTAACGGCGGCGTAACTCTAACTGCTTCTCTGTCGTCTGCTATGAGCTCTTCAGCATACGAGTCCTTTTCTAACACTTCCGGAATCTTATTCGTCGGCCGTTATTAATTTTAGTTGACAAAACAGAATTTCGCTCGTGAAATAAACATTTTCTTTAAATATTTTTTATGTTGAGAAGTCAGAGCTTAGCGGGATAAGCAAATTCGGTTCATAACGTTTTTACTGCCCGTTCGACCGATAGACGAAGTTCGCTTTTTCAAAATGGCGGCCGCGTAGCGATAGTATATGCGTGACAATTACGAAATATTTACTTTAATAAATAACATTCAACTTACATGTAAGACAGTCTATGCAATTTTTTTCAGAAATTATCCGTCCAAAACGAGCTACTTTGACGAATTATATTGCAATGCTAGGAAAAAGATTGGCGTTTTCAATAACGGTAGTATGTTTGAAACCGCATTGAGGTTCAAATAATCATTTTTCTAGAATCCGTTGTAATTATTCTTATATAATATGTAAGGCTTCAAAATTTATTTTTTAAAAAAAAGTGACACAAGTTTTAAAACAAAAGATCATCGGCGATAAAGAAATGATCCTGAGTCAAATTTGTTTGAAAGTAATTTACGGAATTGTGAACATTTTTAGTCGAATTTTTTATTTTAATCATTTCTGCTAAAAAAATAATAAAAAATTTGAAATATATATAGGCCTATATATATACATGTATTTGTAAATTAGCCGTTGATATTTTGTGATTACGCAGTACACACATTATTATAATAGAATTTTAGAAGGCATGATAATAAATACACATACATTGAAGACAAAAGAAATGCATAAAACATTAAAAATAATAATATTAATCATATCCAATTCTTAATTAACAAAGCATGCTTATTGAAGAATAATGTCTTTTTAATAACATTTTAAATGTTACAGGAAGACTTTCACTGTTTTTTCTCTAGTCTAATGGACATGTAAATTTAGAAAAATACAGATGTTTTATATATTTAAATCATTTATAAATTAAAATCTGAACCAGATATTCTAAAACTAATAACTGGTATTGCTTTCTCATAACAAAGACAACATACATTCCAAATTTTATTAATGTGGATTGATAAATATATTTTTTAAAAAATTTCTTTGCAATATTCTGGTTCTATGTAGTATTACTATTAGAAAATAAAAAGACTGTACACTGAGGATGTAAAGGATAGTAATATATAGTATTAGTATATTTAATTCTGAGAGAGCTAAATGACTAAGAGCAGTCCAATGTATTATGGATAGGGTATATTTATTTTAAAAAAATAAACCACTTGAACACTTTTAAAGTTCTGTAGTCTTTATTTTACTTTAAATGTGTTTTTCTCAAAATGACTTTTTTCCTCTGTTGAACTAAATGCTAAGACCCCTTTTGAATAGTTGTAATTATTCCATGTCCCTGAAATTTGGTATACTAGTTTCTCATACATAAAATTAAAAGTTTGTGCATGGATGAAAGCCTATATGCTTTAGGTTTAAGTAAATTTTATTTTTTTAAATTCTACATGTTCTCCCAAAATATATATTTTAGATGGGTACAATAAAAAAAAATCATAACTTTTTTCTTAAAATTTTTCAATAGGCACATGTTCCTTTTTGTGGCTTGTACATTAGATAATAAAAAGTTAAATATATATTTTTAAAAAAATCCATTTATGAAATATTTAATGAATTTCTGTAAAAGTGAAAATCATGATGCGGTACTTCAATGGCCCATTATTCTGAAATGTGAAGATCCTTCTTCAAATGAAGTCTAAAGAAATATCTAAATAAAACTGCCTAACACTTGGTGTGCTTGACAAAAATTCATCTAAAATAAACAGTGGAATGGAGACTAGACAAAATGTAGACAAATTGTTGTGCTTTGCATTAATCATTACATTATTGGTAAGTTTATTTACAAATATTAACATTATTTTTTTTATTTTGCATTTATTTTATATTATTGGTATTTCTATTAAAAAGCCAGACTCCGCATAAAATCTTCTGGTTTCCATTCAAAATCTTCTGGTTTTGGACCAGTGATCTTCTGGTTTCCTAAGGTGGGGGGTAGGCAGGTCTGCTATCACATTTGCAATTAAACTTTATGTGACGGGCAACGCCACTTAGTTAATTAATGAAAATAATTATTATTATTATTTAATCTTTCATAACAAGTGGTGAGAACCTTAACTTATTTTTTATTAAGATCCCTTCCAACAGACACCACTTGTCTCTCACTTGGCAGATATTTGGTGCTGTAAACGTTTTCTCTATTCCACAACATAAAACATTTACAGTCACATAATGTTTCCTTGAGTGGAAAGGGGAAGACACACCTGACTTTTAAACTATATTTAGCAAGCCCCCATCCACCCACTTTCTTTTCCAACATAATATTATCAATATGCTTAAGAATGTCAATAAATTTGACAATTACAATGAAATAGATTTCTTGAATTCAGTATCCCACGAACTCACATTCGGATAATATTACATTTACACAATATATATATATATGTATAATTACAATTCAACAATAGACTCATTACAAATTACAGGTTAGTCCTATCAGAGAATAGGAATGAAGTTGTTAGAGGGAGGTAATTTAAAGTTTTTTCATATGACTTCCATTAAGTGTTTCAACAGTCTTCAGTACTCTCCTCACCATTCAGTTCCTTCAAGCAGTACATGATTACAGTAATTCTAGTAACTCCGATGTACTAGAATTCTCCCGATGTATCCAGCTTATACATCAAGTGTATAGCACACACAATGTCTATTGCTTACTCACAATAGACATTCCTGTGCCTTCCTGGTCATTCAAGTTTCTAACCAGTTAACATGTGAAGGGTAACTGGAAATTTGAAACTCAAAACTTGGATGTGCAAGTGAAAGGCCACTTCTTCACTGCAAAATATAATTAAGAAGCAAACCTAAGTTTCCTGTTTATCACAGTCAACTTCATTCTGTCTTACATTCCATCCTCAACTTACAATTTTTCCAAACAACAATTAAATCCCAAACAAAATAGATATAATCAGCAATAATAACTGTGCCAAAACTTAGGCATCAGCATGAAACTTTCAGTTAACACGGCCGCCTGGCACTCTATATTTGCCGCCTCTTGATAATAATGTAGAAATTTGTCTTATGGTATTTAAATTATTTTAATAATAATGTAGAAATGTCTTATGGTATATATTTTATGTTAATAATAATGCAGAAATATATTTTATAATGTTAACAGTAATAAAGAAAATATATCTTATTTTATATATTTACATCACTTCTGAATTTAACAATAACTTTTAATAAATAAAATAAAATATTTTTTATTGAAAGCATACTTGTAATAGTTATTTAGAAAAATATTCCTAAAAGTCTTGCAGTTAGTAAAATCATTATGAATGTTAGGGTCTCCTGATTTTCTTCTGTAATGTTTGGCTTCTCTAGTTAGTCCTCGGAGAGATTCTTACTTTACTGGAGATGAGATTTTTTTGGAAAAAAAATTTCCCCTTTGTGAGTGTTGCATATTGTTTTTTCAGTGTTGATATCAATTATGAATCTCCTGGTTGTTATTGGTATTAAATTTCAGAAAACTCAAAACACTAGACTTGTGGAGAGCACGTTCACTGATGGATGATGGTCTTATCTTCATTGCCAATCACTGCGTTCTTCTTGAAGAACTGGACATAGGCTGGTGGTCGGTTGATTTTTAAAACTATCTTTAACTTTTACAGAATTTTTATTTATACATGTGTAAGATTAAAATGCTTTTCTTAAATTAACTTTTGTATAACTGAAAATAGGCTAGAACTCTTTGCCTTTGGTAAGGTGGCTTTACTAGAAACTATTACTTTATGTAAAAGTCATTACTAGAAACTATTACTTTATGTAAAAGTCATTACTAGAAACTATTACTTTATGTAAAAGTCATTACTAGAAACTATTACTTTATGTAAAAGTCATTACTAGAAACTATTTCTTTATGTAAAAGTCATTACTAGAAACTATTACTTTATGTAAAAGTCATTACTAGAAACTATTACTTTATGTAAAAGTCATTACTAGAAACTATTACTTTATGTAAAAGTCATTACTAGAAACTATTACATTATGTAAAAGTCATTACTAGAAACTATTACTTTATGTAAAAGTCATTACTAGAAACTATTACTTTATGTAAAAGTCATTACTAGAAACTATTACTTTATGTAAAAGTCATTACTAGAAACTATTATTATGTAAGGGCCATTACTAGAAACTATTATTTTATGTAAAAGTCATTACTAGAAACTATTACTTTATGTAAAAGCCATTACTAGAAACTATTACATTATGTAAAAGTCATTACTAGAAACTATTATTCATATCAGAGGTCATTACTAGAAACCTTTACTACTAGAAACTAATGTCAGAAGTCATTACTTTACTAGAGACTACTACTTCATGTCAAAGGTCATTACTAGAAACCTTTACTACTAGAAACTATTATTCATGTCAGAGGTCATTACTATACTAGAGACTACTACTTCATGTCAAAGGTCATTACTAGAAACCTTTACTTCATGTCAAAGGTCATTGCTAGTAAACTAAATTTTTGTATTTGCTTCTTACAAAATCAGTTGGCACATGGCTTGTAACAGTAATATAATGTTGCTTAATTTAGACTAGCTTTTTATAATTAATTATTATTCCGTTTTTTTCTTTCTGTAAAAGTGATAATGGAAATAGCATTTGATTAATATCCTTGTTCTAAATTAAAAGGGATTATTACTGATGTCATAGTGAATCTTTTTTTTTTAATTCATCTAAAGGTCTGAGTGTTCCCAGTTTTTTTCCCATGGGTGGGGTAGGGGTTGTTGATGATGGTGATTGTTTTATTTTGGTTTTGTCATTATTTTAAACATTATGAATGTGTAAATCTGAAATAATTGTTTTTAGAACTTCTCATGATCTATGCTTAATTTTTATTAGGGTTTAGATTAATAATAATTAAGTAGTAAAGAGAAAAATTAGTTGATTTAATTAATATCATGGATATTTGTAATCATTTATAATTGTTTAGCTAGTGTTTTATTTTCTTAATGAAAATACATATTACTAAATTTTTTGTAGCTAAATAGTTTGATATTTATTTAATATTCCTTTTATCTTTGATGTTTTATTTTCTAAGAAAACAAATTTTACTAAGCATTTTTTTTATAAAATAAATGTTTAATGATTTAATTATTTTATTTGTTTTTATTCAGCACTGAACTACGATCACAAAGTGGATGCTTTGTCAGAATTGCAGAAAACTGCAAAAACTTAAAGAAATTGTTTCTTACAGCAAACAGGCATGTGCAGTTTGTTGTTTATTTAAACTTAAAAACTTAAAATATATGAAGCAGTTGTTTTAAATGGTAGAAGATATTTTCTTTAATTTAAAGATATTTTATTCCAGCTATTGCTCTATTTTTCTGTTAAAGCAACACTTTTACTACTAAAATTATTTCTCAACCTCCACCAAGTAGTTGCCGTTGCTCTCTCTCTGTACAGCAAAAGGGAGATAGTATAATGTCCTGTCATATTGGTAACAGTTTTGATGTAAGGTCATCCTTTGCACTTAGTTATTTTTTGTTTCTTAGGAATCATTTCTGTAGAAGTTTTAACTTAAAAAAAATTTCAGTTGTTTAAACATTCCCATACAACGAACTCTAATTTCTATTAAATCTGATACATCTGTTATGTTTAATCTTGGTTGCAATATATCTTTTAACCATCACTGTTGTTCTGATTATTTAGCTTTTGGTTCCAGGACAGTATGTGACTATGATTTGTTGGCGGTGGCCAAAAACAGCATTCACATGCAACAGTTTGACATTCTTGGCACAAGGGAAGTGACGTGTGAAGCAGCCGAAAGGTTGGTTCTACTCTGATAGCTTACAACTGAGAAGCTTTAATATTTTCTCTCACTTATTATTTAAATTGTCAAAAAGGCATGCTGTTAGAATAAATACTTTATGAGAAATAAGTTTTTTTCTCTCATAAAATACTCAGTGACTGTCAGTTGGATATTTTAATATCAATTTTCTATTTGTAACACTCAAAACTTATAAAAGAAATAAGTGATTTAATTAAATTTAATGAAAATAGCAAAATTTAACAATAATTACATTAACAAAAGGTCAGTGATATGTTAGTTCCCAAATGGTGCAGTTTTTTCTCTACAAATGTTTAATGTGTACTAAAATATTTCAGTAACAGTTGCCAGAATTAAAGCTAAATTTTAGCTTTCTCAATCTTATTGACAAGATAAATATGATAGAAGTTGATATCCTGAGAAATCACCTGTTACCTGATAGAGCAATTAATATCTTTATAAAATCAGTAATATCTTGATTGAACAGTTGAAATCTTGATTGAATGGTTAAAATCTTGATAGAACAGTTGAAATTTTGATAGAACAGTTAAAATCTTGATTAAACAGTTAAAATCTTGAAAGAAGAGTTAAAATAGAAAAAGCTAATATCTTTGATTGAACAGTTAAAATAGTTCATATCTCAATTGAACAGTTAATATCTTGATAGAGCTGTTAAAATAGTTCATATCTCAATTGGACAGTTAATATCTTGATAGAGCAGTTAAAATAGTTCATATCTCAATTAAACAGTTAATATCTTGATAGAGCAGTTAAAATAGTTCATATCTCAATTGGAGAGTTAATATCTTGATAGAGCATTTAATATCTCGATTGAATAGATAAAATAGAACAGTCAGTATCTTCATAAGACAGTTAATATCTTGATAGAGCAGTTGATATCTTCATAGAACAGTTAATTTCTTGATAGGATTGTTAATATCTTGATAGGACAGTTAATATTTTGATAGAACATTTAATATCTTGATGGAAAGTTAATATTTTCATAAGACAGTTAATGTCTTTAACAAAGCAGTTGATATTTTGATAGGACAGTTGATATCTTGATAGAGCAGTTAATATCTTGATAAGACTTAATATCTTTTAGGGCAGTTAATATCTTGAGGGAACAGTTAATATCTTGATAAGACTGTTAATGTCTTTTAGGGCAGTAAATATCTTGATAGGACAATTAATTTCTTGACAGGGCAGTTAATATTCTGAAAGATCATCCAGTCATCTGATAGAGCAACAAATTTAATAGAGCAGCCAGTGTATTGATAGAGCAAGTAGTATATATATTTGTAGATCTACTATAATGATAAAAATTAATATGACAGAACAACTATAATCATAGAATTAATATGACAGAACAACTAATATGGTAAAGCAACTGATATGTTAGAGCACTTGATATGATAGAACAGGGATCGAGAAACGGGGATAAATTACCTCAAATGGGGTAAAAATGAAAATTTGGAGGGGTAATGAAGGCTAAAATAAAATGCAAATAAATTGTGAGGTCATCAAACTCATTCGCCTGTTAATTGCCCCCACTTCCACAACTTACACAACTTCCACAATTTTAATAGATCAACAATAAATTACTACTATTATAAAATTAACTCCCATTGATAATTAAGTCCTTAATTAACAATTAATTAATTAATAATTAACATAGTTCAGGTAAACAAACCCCCATTTTGGTGCCCTATTCATTTACTCATCATCAAGGATTAAATTTTATATGCATACATTCACTTTATACATTTTCTCATATATATTGCATGCACTACACATTGACACCACATACATCAAATGCATTAGGTAGAATAACTTATGTCACAGTTTATCAACTAATGCATTAATAAATCATCTAATCACCTGTTTATGTAAATAATTAATCTGATTAAACCTAAATGACCAGTCAATCAGAAAAATCAATTTTTATCTTTCGGACCAGTTTTTTATTTATTTAATTGGAGAGTATGTGCTTTTTAAATATTTACATTTATATACTTTTCTACTGAAATTGTTTAGTAATGTCTTAGTGGTGAAAGTTTATACTACAGTATTATGCAATGTTTGGACATTTTCAGAGTGCTGGAAAACTGCCAAGAACTGATGATGTTTGATGTGTCATTCTGTGCTGGAATTGCAGAATTTGTTGTTGACCAGTGGAGAAGACAATATCCGAACATCAGTTTTAAAAAGAGTTTCCAGAGTTCATAATTTGAGCAGATTCACTGAGTAAAATCAAAATATGGAAATGACAGTTATAGTATTGTTCTGTGGTAACATTCATAAGTTGCTGTACAAATATTATTGGCAGTAATGTTTTTCCAATGGTAGGTGTTTTTAAAGAAAAATTAATTATTTTACTGCTCATCCACTTTGATATTACTTTTCTCTCTATATAAGAAATGTTCATCAGGGAGTGTACAATAACACATATGCATGATATAAATACACACATGCACGCACATACGCACACACAAACATACATGCATCTGTGATTGCAATAAAAATATATTCAAGGTAATTAATAGTTCATCAACAATTTGATAGTAATACATTTTCTTTTTTAATTTATGGCCATATTGTTTATTTTACGATCATTTAAATCCAGAACTGTTGGTTGTGAAGTATATTTAACACTGATTATTCTGGTATGATTTCTAGCACCTGTGGTCTCCTTATATTCAGTGTTGAAATGTGAGTAATGTTGTTTGCATAGTCAAACTGCTTTTCAGCCCAGGCATTTGGCAATTTTCTGCCACCACAAATGATTGTTACTCTTATACTTATTATAAAAATGCTTTTTTTTAAATTCATACTTTACAATTTAGTAAAGGCTGCAAAACAGGTGATATGATCTGATTGAAAATATCAGTCACCATATCTGCAGTACTGGCTGGACTGAAAGAATGTTTAGGTTCGTTTCGTGATATTTTGCATACTGCCAACTCTTTATGTATAAAGAGTATGTAAAATATATTTTGTTAACCATTTCTCAATCTAATTTTTGTTGATACTTGTTTATATATATATATATATATATATTTAAGAGATGTGCTTTTATTTTTGTAACTAATAGTATATACTAGAACAGTTATATGTGTATTAAAGACCACATCACTATACTAGCTTAACAATTACTGAAATTTGTCATGAAAATATAGTTAACAACTCTTAGTTAATGGCCTGCCTAACAGTTAACAATTACTGAAATTTGTCATGAAAATATAGGAGAAAAGGTCACAACCCTTATTTAACGGCCTGCCTTACAGTTAACAATTATTGAAATTTGTCATGAAAATATAGGAGAAAGGGTCACAACCCTTATTTAATGGCCTGCCTTACAGTTAACAATTACTGCAATTTGTCATGATAGGAGAAAAGGTCTTATTTAATGGCCTGCCTTACTGTTAATCCGGAAAAAAAAATATATCTCAGTAGGATGGTCACCATAGAGGAGAGGGTTTGAGGGTTCTCTTATTATATTGTGTTATATTTCAATATATTTTATGTGCTCCAGCGTTTTATATTTTTGCATTTTGTGGCATTGTAGCCTGCCATTTTGTTACACAGCACATAATTTTGCTAGTTCTGTCATATGCCTCTTTATTTATATTGACAGCTGAAATTATATGAAATATGTAAAACTAGCTTTGAAATTACATCACATATCATCATATACACTCAGGAATGATGTCAGATGTCACTTATGAAGTAACGACATTAAACTTGAGCATGGTCATGGGAATCAAGTCTAGTATGTTAGTTGTTTCAGTTATTTTACAAAGTATTTACATCATTTGGTATATATCAGCTTTCATTTCCAATAGTTGTGGACAGATGTCTTAGACAAAATAGGAAAGATAGCCCCTCAACCATTTGCTGACTGTGTGATCTCATGCACTTGCCAGATTGTAATTACTGAATCTTTCAGTAAATAAAGAGTTAATTACTTAGTTTGTATTCTGTTGGCAAGAGAAAGAGGTACATATTGTATATCCTAATGGATATGATTTATATTCTTTTTGTTGTTTTATTTAGGCTTATTATTTATATATTATAATTTTCATTTTACGATTTTTTTGTTAGCATGTTAATATATCATGTTACTGTAGTAGTGCTTAGAGTTGTTTTTTTTTTAAACTAAAGATAAGTACTTGTATAAGTCACCCTGATTATTATATATAGTATTAGTATTATTATTATTTTTATTATACTCCATGGATAACATTCTGAAATACCAAAGAGTAGTTTGACAACTTTTACCACATCCACTAAGTCACTTCAAACCATTGTCTTCCAGATGAAGAATATCAACCCTATTTTGCAGGAAAAGCAATCATTATATGACCTGTTAATAAATAATCTACTTCTGCACATGACATTACTTATATAATCTAGCAATGAATATTAATGATCTTGCCTCACAATATAATCTGTGATATCATCTGACTTTTTCAACAGATCAAATAGTTTTGCACTTGTTGTCATGACCGAGCATTCGTCATCCGCATCCATTGCATCTCTACAGTGAGGAATGGAATCTGATGATTCAGTTTTTCTTTTTGATGCAGAAATAAGAAGCTAATGAGTCTCTCTTGTTTCTCTCTTTTTATTTTCCCTACAACTTTTGTTTTCATTGCACAAAAACATGACCTCTGGTACCCAATAATATTGAATATTTACTATGTCAAGCATCATTGTCATAAAGTTAGAGCAACCAACAAGAATAGAACCAGTTCAGTATCTATTTATAAACTCTTAATGATAAATTATTTTAGATCTAAGATTTGTATTTGATATAATGAAAATATCAGAGTTTTTCTTCTTGTTATGCAGTCTGGATTGACATAGAATTAAAATCTTATATAATGATACACTAATAAACAGTATGTGAAATTAATATTTTTGAAATTTTATTTTACTTAATATATTTTGAAAAAAAAATACCTAGGAACCGATTTATTTTACTTTCAGGAAGACCAGTAATTTATTTCAGTAATTGAAAGACAAGCACTTGGTAATTGCTGTCTTTAGGCAACATATTCTGCAGTAAATATTTTATTCTTTACTTCATTATCATTTCAATAAACTGAAACAAATGTATATTTTAAAACTGTCATTTTTTTTTTTTTTTAAAAGAATAAAATCTTAGAATATGTGAAACATATAAATTAATTTACATTATGTGAAACTGCATGGTTCTGTCAGTGAAAAGAATGTCTTTGAAAAGTTAACCCCTTTTGTTAAATGCAGATATTATCTACAATTGTGTAATATAACGAAATTAAGGGATCTTGACATATGTTGATGATGGATATGGTAGAAATTAAGAGCAATACAGTTTTGTAAGTAATCTATTTCTTGGCTTTGGACTTTAAGCTATACACGGTAAAGAAATGCACTCAGAAATTGATCACTTTTTTCATTGATTTGAATATTAAAGTGTTTCTCTCAGCACAGTGTATGTTCCTCATATATGGATAAATATCCTTTCATGGGCATAATTACGATAAAGCTTTCCAAAAATAGTTTGCTTACAGATAATCTCCCCACTACGCCTGTATAAATGAAGCCGTATATCACTGCTTTTGGTGCTGGCATATATTATTTTTTTGTGGGTTTTAAAAATGCTTTGCAGTATTTTCTGCATTTATTGCTTTTGTATTATGTTCTGTTTAGTAACAGATATTGGGGGTTGTATTGATTTTGCTCCAAGAGTGTCTTTACACTCCTATGGGTTTTTTGAATGAGTCTAACATTCACAATGCATTATCCAGTGTTGAACTTATACTTTACCAATGAGTTTTTCTCAGATTGAAATAGTACCATATTGAAATAGTACCATATAAAATACCTCGATATAGTCTCAAAGGTTTTGGGTAGAGGCTTACTCTCCACAAGCAGTGTTTTAAAGTTTGACATAATTTTGCCAGTAATAGTTGTTTGCCCATAGCTGAGTATCATATGTTAGATTTTTAATTTATTGTTGAATTTTTTAAAATTTATTATATACAGTGAATCCCTTCTGTATGATTGGTTCAGAATATGATAGAACAGTTTATGATGGACTGTCATTAATAAAATAAGTTCTTTGTAAGATAAATAATGCACTTTACATTGACCTTGCAGGTGGTATCAAAAACAATGTATTATTGAGTTCATATTATGATATATTCTATAATACAATGGAGTCTGGAACGGATCAGTATTGTAAAGCTGGAGTCCACTATATGTCAGTGTGTGTGTGTGTGTTTGCGTGCATACACATGCATGTGAGTTTTCATTGTGTGGTGTGTTTTGTGTATATACACACATATTAATTTAAATTCATTTAATTTGTATAAAATCTTTATAGAATATTGGGTCTTTGCTTAGGTTTGGCTGACCTTCAGCCCTTTTATTTCAGAGTGAATAAGTGATCTTGGATACGTTATACCCAAGTTCACTATAATTATTAATTTAATTATTGACTTTGACTGTCAGAACTACTTTCAAGAAAAGGGCAACCTTTCTTTTCCTTGTGTGATATTTATAATATTTTTGCTTTGCTTATTAAATTCAAATGTATATTTTCATAATAAGCTGGCTGAATGGGTTGATAGATTAGCAGATAGATAAATACATAAGTATATAAGATAAGTATATACAGGCACACACACACACACACTCACACACACACACACACACACACATATATATATTATCTCCACATATGTACACTGTGAAAGAAATCCTTGTACACTAATAACTTGGTTGTGTTTAGGTTACAAACAGTTTGTTACCTATTTTCCCACTTACTTGAAAATGTTGTCAAGATGCTCTCGAATTTATGAATTATCCATAATTTCTTGGTATCTGTTGACATTTCTTCCAGAGAAACAGGTTGTATTCACTATGCTTTTAACAACATACATGCAACTCCTATGTCATGTAACAATCAAGATGCAATAACTATGCTTTTAACATGGCCAAATAGGCAGAAGTCTGTGTAACATAAAACAACCAAAGTTATTTAGCACAGTGACATAAATATTTAAGTGCACCTGTTTCTGTGCAAATATTATTTGCTATATTTTTAGCATATGTTATCTTGGCTATAAAATTATAGAAACTCATTTCTGAGTTGTTTAAAACATTTTCTTGTGGTACGAGTTCAGGGAGCTGAAACTCTTTCACAAGTTAAAAGACAATAAAAAAGAAATCATATATATATAGAGAGAGAGAGAGGTTTCTTTTTTTTTTGTCTTTATATATATATATATGAGATTTCTTTTTTTGTCTTTTAACTTGTGAAAGTCCACTATTACATAAATAGACCAGTAGTCTGTTAACAACTCTTATACAGTAGAATATGCTAAAATGTGGTGAACTAGAGATGATTTCTGGTAAAAACATGTTGTTACAGTTGTTAGTGTCTTCTGTATAGTATAATTATAATAGCCTCACCTGAATAATACAATTTGTTTCACCTGCAAAGTATAATTTGCCACACCATCACTTCATAGTACAATTAACCCCACCTACATAGTACAGTTTGCCTCACCTTCATAGTGCAATAAAACTTTGTGAATTTTTTTTTAAAGAATTAATTAAATGCAATCTAATATGATATGCAGTATGGCATTGTTTTCTTTTCCTTGTATGATTTTCTTATTGAATACACACATTTTTGTGGGTCAAACTGTGATTTTCCTAGTACAACTACAACATTTTTTTTTTTTTTTAAATTATATAGTGTGGCATCCACTAAGTGTCATCATCAAAGAGTTTGAATGTTAAATGATGGAAGATTCCTTATATTTTCACTTTGTATTTGTTGATGCTTTATAAGTTTTATTTTTATATACTTCATCAAAGCCATTGAAAGAGAATTTGGAATTAATGATATTTTTATTTATAAGCCAAGTTTGATATTGATGCCTTTACATGATTGTACATCCAAGCTGATTTGGTCCAACCAGCAGCTTGGCACATAATATTTCACTTGCCATCAATAGCTTAATCCTCATTAATATATATTGAGCTTTTTGTTTTAGTGTTGTCTCTGCTTGTTTTTTGAAAACTTTAGTACATTAGAAGAGAGATTCATTCAAATTGTTCATGTAAATGATTTTAGTTGCAATAAAATTACTGTTATGTTTGTTTTATTTTTATTATTTTATTTGGTTTGGCATCTTCATTTTTGTTTGGTTGGTTTATTTATTACTTAGTGAAATGGTTTGGGGTTGTAGTTTTAATTAAATATTATAATTGTAGGTATAATGGTAGCATTTTCTTAATAATTTGTTGCATTTTTTTACTATTTTACATATTAAAATTGTATTTTTTCTTATATTTTTCCTTTATTAATAGTGAGTTGGCATCATCTGATTTTATTGTTGTTTCATTTATCAATACAATTTGTTGAGAAAGTGTACCCATTGTTGTGCTTATTTCATATTGCACTGTTATTGTACTATGACTTCCTGGAATTTCTGGAGTTGGAGAACTGCTTGTGATATCAGCATTCTTTTAGTTCTTTTAATATACTTGATTTCATTATTAATGAAGACATTGATGATGATGCTGAGGAGGAGTTCACACTTGTCAATCCATTTTCCCTTGTTTTAAATTTAATTTTATAAAATTTCACATTGTTGATTTGGAGTGGATGTGTGAGTCTGTAAATCTTTTCTACTGTGATTAGTGTATGAAGCGTGCATGGCACTGTATCAAGACATTATACACTGTGCACTTCTTATACTCCTTGCGTGTAGTTCCAGATCAATTTTATTCTTGTGTACTCAAAATTTGTTCAGGACTCCTTGCCAAGTTGGTTCAAAGTGGCATTGTGTCTTGTGTACTCTGAATTTGGTCAGGACCCCTTGTCAAGTTGGTTTGAAGTGGCATCGTGTCTTGTGTGCCTGAATTGGTCAGGATTCTTGTCGATATTCCTTGTACATTGTATCACCTTGCATGTAGTCTGAACTAGACAAGACTCGTATTGATTATGTACATAGGTTTGGATCAGTTTCTTGAGTACTTTGAACATTATGGTCAGGATTCCTTGTCAAGACTACTTGGACATAGTTTTCCATGTACATAGTTTCTGAGTGACTTCTTGTGTAGTGTGTACTCTGAACTTGGTCAGGATTCCTTGAACAAAATTTTCAGAGTGCTTTCTTGTGTTACATTTTGGGGCATCGTTGGTTTTGTTCTTTTCCTTTTCTGTTTGTTACTTTGTTTTTGTTTGAGAAAAGAAGCCATTCTGTCATTGCAATCTGCTTCTGTATGAACAGGTAAGAAAATAGTAATATAACAGTCAGTTTTACCTCAAAGGGCATTTTTACACGTTTTGTGTTTAGTCACATAATGAATTTTACAATTTATTTTGCAATAAAGAGTGTATTGTACAGAAATAATTGGTGTGTGGACTTAGAAACAATGATTATTTTGTTGTACAGTAATAGTGGGTGTGTGGACATAGAGTTATTATTTTGTTGTGCTGTACAGTGGGTGTGGATATAGACAATGATTATTCTGTTGTATTGTACAGTAATAATGGGTGTAGAAAGAATTTCAGTTAATGCATGGTGTGCTGTTGACTACTGTTTGTCATGTACTGGATTCATAATTAGCAGAACATGGCTTGGAATGCTTAATTACCAGGCTCTGTATAATGCATCATTACATTTATAAAAATAAAATAAGAAGTAGTAGAGCAAATATGTTTTTAGTAACATATATATATTCAAAACGAAAATGGAATCTTAGTTCTTAGGGAATGTTTTGGGTTTTTAAATTATTTGTTACAAGCATTCACACAAAATTTACTTCTCTGAATTTGATAGTAACCAGGAATTATTCACAAGTTTTATTCCTTTCATAAATTCGATTCTTTTAACTTTTTTTTATTTTGGTGGGGTGGGTGGGTGGTGGTGGCAGTAGGAAGGATGTAGAGATACATTCAGCTAACACTTAGGAGTTCAGTTTTATATTTTTTAATTAACTCCTTGAAATTAATCAATGGTATAACTGTTAAGACATCCTGGAGGTGGGGGGGGGGGAGACAGGTGGCCAAAACATTACGCTTCTCGCATGGAACTGTGTAGGTCGAGTCTTCGGTCACGTTGATCGATTGAGACTGGTCACGTGACTCCTTATGGTGCTTTTCTCAGGCTTGGCTGTGTTCTTTACCGTCGGTTAACTAAAAATCGCGTGTGCTTAAAGTCCTACGTGACCTATTGCGGTTGCTTCTCATTGCTTTGGCTATGTGCTCAGCTTACGTAATATTAATAAATAGCTCAGAAGCTTCCATTTCAGGTCGATATTACAAATGTGTTTCTCTTATTGACTTACATGTTGGACTGAGTGAGAAATATAAGGCTATTTATATTTGTTTGCCGTTCAACACTAATTATGCCATTTAACGGCAATTGGCTGTTATTTGTCCTTGTATTTACTTGGACTAGAATTGGGTCACTAAAGAAATATCGTTTTCCTCTAGTCTAGAATCTCCCTTAGTGTATGCGCCTCTGGTATTTCTTATCACTGTCAAGAGTGATTATGAAATGTTAACACGATCAGTGATTCACTTGCAAACTGGCTTTGACTTTTAACTTCCGGAAATATATTCTTTTTTTAAAATATATATTTTTTTTTTATTCCTCATTAAAATTATCTATAAACAGTTATTTCCCCTTGATTTCAAATCTAACAAGATTTTGCGCTGGACTTCAGAAAAGGAAATAAAATGTGTGTGATGTTTTATGAAATAAAAAGCAATTAAAGTAAATTGGCAATATTTCTCCTTTTTTTTTTAAACAAAAAAAAAAAACAACATTAACGTAATGATGATTTCTTGCTTTGATCTCACTTCTTGCTGTTTTTTTTTTGTTTTTTGTTTTTTTTGTGCATGAATTAAAACACATGACCGCTATGTAGTTTCTCCTCCGACGAAGATTGTTCGTAATAGTTGTGCTTGATTTTGGTTCACTCTTTTATTGAAAGACGTCCATTCAAACGAGACCTTCACGGTCAATTTTCTACCTGCGAGCAGAGGTCCACAGGTCCACTTGCACATGAATTAATTTATCTGAAACTGAGGGTTTAACTCCTTCCTGTATTCATTCCTTCTAAAACTCACTTCCTGTCCTTCCAGGGTTTACAATTCCGTCCACTTTGCCAACGCCCCCCGTCTATTATTTAACCCGCCGTGTCACCGTGAACATTCCATGAATAATATAAACAGAACTCGCCGGATAGGTATATCGATTATCGACAATACCCTACCTCTTCGCCATACTGTCAAAGAAAGAAAGAAAGCTTATCACAGCTCCAGTAACTGTTCGCCCTACTCGGCTAAAAACCGACTGGTGTTGCAAACGAGAGGTCAGCCTGTCCACGTGGTATAGTGACGAGGTAACTTACAAGAAAATGCAGTTTGCGCAAAACGGCGGTAAAATAGTCTCAGTGTTCCTGACGTCGGTTGTTGGGGAAGAGGTGCTTGGTTGAAAATAGTGACGTCTGTTCGTTCTATCGACATTTTAGCCATGGAAAGATGGCTCTTGTTTTTTCTTGCGCGTGTTTGAATTCTGCCAATCTTCTGCTCCAACCATGGTGTGTTCTTGCGTGTCTATTTGGGGTAAGTAACTCCACCCTTCGCACTGTCGTGAGTGAGAGGTACTGAAGTAAGGGGACGGAGTTCAGGATTAACATGTGACACATTCAAAGTTTATTAATCTGTTGTTGTTACTTGTATTTTTTTGTTGTTAAATGTAGTGAGATCGTCTAAAAGTATATAAACATTATTATTATTATTATTATTATTATTATATCTGTAGTTCTAGCATGTTAATTATCGATCTAAATATATAATGACTTTTAATTGTCGAGGATCTCAGAGACGGGAAGAAAAAAGAACAGAAAGAGGCTTTGCAAGACAGACAAAGAATAGGAAGAGGCTTTGCAGACAGACAAAGAATAGGAAGAGGCTTTGCAAAACAAAGAACAGAAAGGGGCTTTGCAAGACAGACAAAGAACAGAAAGAGACTTTGCAAGACAAAGAACAGAAAGAGGCTTTACAAGACAGACAAAGAACAGAAAGAGGCTTTGCAAGACAGACAAAGAACAGAAAGAGGCTTTGCAAGACAGACAAAGAACAGAAAGAGGCTTTGCAAGACAGACAAAGAACAAAAAGAGGCTTTGCAAGACACCGATAAAGACAGAGTATAGAGAGAGATGAAGCTAATAAAACCTGAAGTGAGAGAATGAGACAGTGTCAGTGGGACGAGAAAGTGACAAGGAGAGAATGAGACAGAATGCCAGTGAGACAAAAACGTGAGAGCCATTAAGACAAAGAGATAAAAGGGCCGGTGAGTCATAAAGAGACTATTAAAGGTCATTGAAATCAACTAGGCATACGTGTACAACACAGGCATATCTCGATTTTCTTATGCTTTACATCTGTTCTTTTTTTAAGTGCAAAACTTCATTCGGTATAGTTTTTGTTGGTGCAGTAGACATTTCATGTATATAAATCAAACTTCAATGTGTGTGCGTGTTCTTATCCGGCGGACAAAATATTTTCCTAAAGAAATATAAATGTACTGGACATTTCAAAACCCAAGTTCGTATTAAAAAATAAATTAATTTATTTATTTTCTGTGAATTGATGGAGTTAACCTTATGGCTTCCAGTTTCTGTTTATTTTATTTGTTATCGCTAGCTGCTTGCTACCTTATAAATAGTATAATAATATATAAAATAGCGAGTTATGACTTATATGTAAATTTGAATTTTTAAAATATGTAACTATGGCTCTTTATTTTTCTAAAACTTACGGCAACAAACAGATACACATCATATTTTAAGAAAGATATTAAGAAATTTTATTTTTAAATGGAATATTTTGATAGCGTAAGGATTTAGGACCCTCTAACAAAAAATGTCGAAGCCTACAACTGCAAACTAGACCCGCAATCTTTTTCTAAATATGTCGCCTTGATGCACACTTTATGCGGTGACAAAAGCTTATGTATCAAGAATCCATAGAGATTATTTATAGAATTTTACAATCAGTGGCTTAATGCACTATAACAAGGGAAAGGAAACGATTACCAGTCTTGCTTAGAAAGTAGTCTTGTAATATGTTCCTGCCAGCTTGTCTGAACGTGTCGGGGGTGTGAGGCTCTGCGCTTTGTATGCGTGTGTCCGAGAACGTGTGACTGCATATGCGATTTTATTGGTGTACGTCAGTGTGTGCATAAAATATACATTTTGTTAGGTTTTGTGTGTGGGGTGGTGGTGGTGGAGGTGGTCGCGTCTCCTTGCGTGTGTGCTAGTTTTGTGTCCAATTGTGTTTGTGTTTCTATATATGTCGTGTAGTTTTTTCTTATATACGTCTTTTGGTGTGTGTGTGCGCGCGCGCTTGAGAACACAATTATATATTAATGTATTTCCTTGTTCAACTAAATATCTTCATGCCTTGTATACAGAAATAATTTTCCTGCCAGTTTCACAATCATACGTTTGTGATTAAAGAACAACTGCACAGATTGATCAGTGCAACCCGCTGAGTAGTCATTAATTTTAAATAATTGTTTGTAGTGCTTTAAGCTGCCATAAAGACTATAATGATACTGTAGTAACTGCTAGCACAGCGATCTGTCATTTTCATCTGGATGCATTAATTTGCAAAGACACTTCTCTGCTATGGAGGCTTTCAGCTCTACTGTGTGAACTCTCTCTGCTCTGTTAAGTAGACTTTATACTCAACTGTGTAGACTCTTTCTGCTCCACTAAGTAGGCTTTCTGCTAAACTGTGTAGACTCTCTCTGCTCTGTTAAGTAGACTTTCTGCTCAACTGTGTAGACTCTTCCTGCTCCACTAAGTGTATTGTGTAAAGACTGTAGACTGCCAACTCCACTAAGTAGACTTTTGCACAACGCAGGATAATTTTTTTAAGTTCCACCTTGTAGGCTGTTGCAGTTCCCCTGTTTAGACTTTCATTTTCACCAAGTCAACCTTTTCTGTTCTTCATGAAAAAATTTCAGTTCTCTACAGACTTCCAGCCCTTTAACAAAAAATTGGAACATTATAAGTGGTGTTTTTATTATAGGCGCCATTCATAAAGTAAAAGTATTTATACTTTTAAAACAATCTGCTATAGACAAATATAGAGCAGAGTGCCATGTTTTCAAGAACAATTAACAAGATAGCTACTTAAACAGTTGCAGCATCGAAGTATTTATAGACTAATGTTTTTTTTCAAATTTATTCGTTGCATTCATTAAAAAAAAATATCCAACTAATTTGTCTTTATTTTCATTGTAGTGCGCGACAAAGAAATTAATAAATCATAAATATAAAATAAAGATGACAATGTCGCTAACTACTTATTATACTTGCAAAGACGCCATATTGCAGAAAGATAACTCTCGTGTCTTTTTGTCTTGGTGTGCTAAGTACCAAATAAAAAATAATATTCGAAAGGCGAGAAAATTTTCGGAATCATCGATGTTTCAAAGCAGCTAAGATTTATGATAATCTCGATATATTTTGATTAGCACCGTATAGCTTACATATCCATGTGGTTTCTTTTGCATTTAAAGTTTCTCACAGCTGGTGTGTACGTTTCAAGGCTGAGCTAGTAAGGGTAGAAAAAACTGTGAATTAAATTCAAGAATATAAATATCGCGATTAGGCTTATTACATATATTAAAACGTTATATTTAAATAGATATTTTGCTCATTACATAATATTATCTTTGCAGCATAATAACGTTACCCGTTCTAATTTTAGTTGATAAAAATAGAGCTTATTTTATGATGGTTGATAATTTTGTCACTGTAAGCCGAATAAGGTTTCCACGTGACGAAGAGTTTTCTGCCCCTTTTAAAATAAATATATTTCCAGATTAAGTTAATAATTTAGGTTAATAAAGAGATAATTATACTGCTTATTTTTAAATATTTTTTCTGATAAAATGTCTTAACCTTACTTTCTAAGTTCTCATGCTTTCAAACTTCTATAACATCAACATTTTTATAACTTTTATTTTTTCTTGTGTTTTTATGTAAGCATTAAGCCTTGTTGTAGACTTTAAAATAATTAGATTTAATCCAATTTATTTTTTGCACTTCATGTCACAAAACTGTACACTTGCCCTATTAGACATTATATTACGATAAGCTCCCCTTAATACTAATTACAAAGAATGAAGTAATAGTTGACAAAATATATAATAGACGAAAAGAGTAAAGTAAAACGGCTCTAAAAGCATATCAATCAACTTCTCACCTCAGCACTTTTAATTCACAACAAGATAGATAGTTTTGGGGTCTTCGAGATTGCTATCATTCACAGAATTTATTCAGTTATGATTCTTCCTTCTGCTTTTTACAGTATTCTTCCTAAGCTTTTAAAATTATATTAACAGTATAAACACACTCTCTTTATGGATTTATATTAAATAATCATATTACTATTAAATAACCAGATTTGATATTACATAACCAGAGTTAATATTCCAAGACTTCCAGAGTTGTTACAATAAATCGATGCATCTATGTTAACAGTGCATTACCTGTGTTAACAGTGTAATAAACTTATAAGTTAATATTGTAATAACTGTGTGTTAATATTCCACTCTTGTCTGAGTTAATATTGCACTAATATCAGAGTTATTAGTGAACTGCTGTCTTAGTTAATATTGCAGAAAATTTATTTATGATAATAATAAAGCATACGTGAGTTAAGTTGATATTGAATTGACACTCTGTTAAACTGTTATATGTGAGCATATTTCACTGATTGCCCCAGTTAATATTGTACTCATGTTTGAGCAAACAATGCATTAAGTGTCTGACTTAATATTGCACTGGTTTTGTTACTATGACACTGATTGTGTGAGGTGGTAATGTACTAAATCTCTGAGTTAATGACACTGTATGATGTGATATAGTAAACACCCTTTGAGGTAATACTATATTGACTATCTATATAATATTAGATTATTGCACTCTCTTAGTTCATACTGCACTGCCTGTGTGAGATATTATTGCACTCTCTTAGTTCATATTGCACTGCCTGTGTGATATATTATTACATTAACTCTGAGATTTAGTGTATACTGTCTGAGGTAAATTGTACTCTCGAGTTAAAAACTCACTGTATGAGTAATTCCGCACTGAGTAAATATTATTCTGACAGTAACATGTCTCTGAGTTACTTGTACGCTAAGTTGATATTCTACTGATAATTATAGCCTCTCTGACCTAACAGTACAGCATTAATTGTCTGAGACTAATATAGAATATCCTCTTTGACTTAGTTAGCATTGATTCAATGAAAATAATATAATATATAATAATCTTTAAGAACTAATATTGCACTTAATGTGTGAGGCTAATTCATAATACCCTTTATGAACTAATATTACATTGATTGTGTGAGCCTAATTTATAATACCCTTTAGGAATTAATATTGCACTGATTGCCCGAAGATAATATACGTATGTAATATCCTGAGCGAATAATGTATTGATTGCCTGAGACTAATGGACTTCTAGTTAAATCCCTTTATAAATCTGAGTTGATATAGCACCGACTTCTTCATTTCATATTACCCTGGCATTGATTCAGCGCTGCTTGATACATAGCCGGTCCATCGCTTCTCCCTAACTACTCACATTACTTTGTGCATGATATTTGTATTGATTGCCTCCCCTAGCCGGTAAATACAGTTGTTTGCGTGCAACTACCTGCCTTGAAAATATCTATGAAAGTGTGATTATGATTGAAACCTTCCTTCAACGGTAGTGTCAGTTGTTGTGCTTACTTTATGCTACTCGACACATTTTTTTCTTTTCTATAAATAATTACTTGTGATAATAATCGAGAAAGAAGGAACGCGTGGGGAGACGATGTGGGCAGTAATATATTTTGGCGTAAATCTGTTTAGTGTTGATTCTTTCGACAGCATAATTAATATATCTATCCCGTGTAGTATTGTTGAAAGGCTTTTAACTCGTGCACTTTAGTGTCACTCTTGCTAAATCTCGTGATCAGTAAGCCCTGAAAAACACTGTCAAAGAGCCACCAAGAGAGAGAGAGGGTGGGATAGAAAGATAGGTAGGAGGGAGGGATGGGTGTGTGGATAGATTGGGTGTATGGAAGGATGGGTTACGTGGCGGATAGCAGTTTGAATATCGGCAGGACGGAAAAGCTATTGAAGGGACGGACAGAAGGGATAGACTTGCTGCCTGGAAGAACGAATGGACAGCTGAATGGGTCGATGGATGTGTGGATGGCTGGGTTTGTGGTGGTTAGTTTGTGGATGGAAGAAAGACGATTTGTGAAATGAATGGGTGGTTTGGTGGAGAAGAGGTACAATAGGTGGCTTGGGTAGTTTGGTGATCAGGTATGAGGTACAATAGATGGCTTGGGTAGTTTGGTGATCAGGTATGAGGTACAATAGATGGCTTGGGTAGTTTGGTGATCAGGTATGAGGTACAATAGATGGCTTGGGTAGTTTGGTGATCAGGTATGAGGTACAATAGATGGCTTGGGTAGTTTGGAGGAGAGATCTGAGGTACAATAGACGGTTTGGTGGACAGGTATGAGGCATCATCGATGGTTTGGTAGACGCGTGCGAGGTACATTAGATGGCTGGGGTGATTTATGGAGACAGGTATGGGCTACAAGAGATGGATATTTGGATGGATGGATGAAATGTGCTGATGGAGTGCGTTAGCGAAGATTTAGACTGCTCTAACACATAAAATAAAACACAGAAAAGACCATTAGACACAGGCCTGTGAATTAAGATAACGCTCATTGCATTGTTTATCCCTCTTGACCTTCGTGACTATTATTGACAAGATGTCGACAGTACACTGCATTTCGTTAGCACTACAGATGTAAATGTTTCACTGTTTCAGGTGGTTGTTGCAGGCTGCTCAGATGATGGTCGCTCCCACCATGCTAATGACTGTTGGTACGGCCAGTGGTACTTTTGGTCAGTCCATTTTTCCCCTATAATTACCATTAATCTTTTTCAAAGTAACTTTGCTAAATAACTTTCAATGATTTTGCTTTTATCGAAACAATCATTCCCTCTGTATTGGTAAAACAAGCACAGAACACAGGGTCATTCGGTACAGAAAGAAATATAATAGACAAACCAAGAAGTGAGAACCATAAACATTACTAACAACAACAAAAAAGTATAATGAATAGTCAAAGAAAGAAATTTTGACAAGAAATATTCTGACGAAATCCTTTGCTGAATAAAGATAGGTTAACACCCAGCAACACCACAGTTTCTAAGGTAACAAATGGTTGGGAGATAATTCTGTGTTAGACTTAATTGCTACCTGATTTTAAAAAAAAAATATTATTACTCTTCTTCTACTGCACGTCTTTCTCCCACCCCACCCCTGAAATTTTATTTTCCAATCCATCCACGCACATATATTTTTTTTAAATAACACCTCAGACAGAGATTATGCGAACTGTTTGATGGTGGTTATAGTTTGAAGTTGTTTGTAAAGTCACACCAACGGTCAGACTGACAAACGTTTAGACTTTTGCTAACATTGAAGTTCATTCCGGTTTAATCTACCCCAAAATCTGTCTCAAATATTTGCTTAAGAACGTTGATACACGGACCGGTACCAATATTACAATTGTTGCTTATCTACACACACACACACACACACAAATGTTCATGTAATCTGCGGCTTTCAGTCCCGCCACACAACGCCTTTTGAGAAATACAAGCAATAATTGATCGACAAGGAACACCACAGTGGTCACCGTCAGGTAAGAAAACGGAGACGGAGAAAGAGGGTGGGGGAACATTTTTTTTTAAAAAACCTATATAATGTCTGGCATTGTGTATCTGATGTTTCGCACTTGCATGATTGTGAGCAAATGTTGAATCCATCCACTTTTGGACATACTGTTACGTCCTAGGAGAGGGGGGGGGGTTGACTAGGAGGGAATTTGGCATTCCTTGGTTCATTTGACGCGTGCACATATTTTGTGATAACGTGGAATGGAATGATAAAAAAAATTGCGTGACTTGGTGCGTCAGAATATTTCGTCACGCCTAACACACACATGTGCGATGTGGCTCGTACAGACATTTCGTCAAGTTTCGAGGAGTCTTGCATTGCAACAACGCCGTGTTCAAGTTGCAAGATCTCTAATTATGCATTGTACATCATTATGTTTCAGCTTTCCAGTCCCATATTTAGATCCAGCCGACAGAAATTGGACATGACCTTACCGACAGCGCACTAAATACAATAGTGACTTATTCTATCGGTCACGCTCATTCACATCCACGGATGTCGAAACGGGATTGGATGGGATAAGTGAGGCTGAATTCCCAGGACCCACATTGTTTAGGCCTTTAGGGGTTTTCCATGAAGGCAGAACATGTTTTTTTTTCTCTTTGAAAGTGCAACCATTGTTGCAAGCTGACTTTTCTTTCTTCAGAAGATGGGAACCCACCAAAGAATCCAACCGTTGTTGCAAGATGCCGAACTTTTCCAAAAGATTGAGCCCACCAAAGAATCTATCACCAGGGCCCATTCCAGTATTAGTTTGCACCAAGAAAAACGAAGAAAGAAAGAAAGAGACAAATAGTCAGCGAGAAGTGACTACTTGCACAAAATAGAAAAATAATTAAGATTTAAACATCAGTGAATTGATTCTTACAAATCAGGACACATTATTTAAATGCAATCACAATTGATGACAAAACGCATTTGGTTATGATTATTATTATTACTATCATCCATAATTATAAGTGATGAGAATCTTAAATTATGTTATTAATAATCCTCCAGAGGACACCAGTCGTCTCTTTCACTTGGTGGACATGCGGACGCTGTAAACGTTTTCTCTCTTCCACAACATTAACCGTCACAACAAAATTTCCGTAGGTTGAAAACTTCTTACCAAAGGAGAAGATAAATCCTTCTTTTAATCTATATATATCAACAATTCAGATTTAATATATAGATATTTCACTAGAAGGTTATCACTTAAATGGTTGTTAACTTTCACTATACCTGCTAAAACGAATGCTGATTGTTCTTAGTCAATTTTACATTGAGACAATAATGTCTTATTCACTCAAGGTAGTTAAACGTGACCTATCAAGGGACCAATGACCATTTTGACATAATTTTCCCTTTATTATACCTTAAGTGTTGTGGTTTTACTTATAGCAAACAGTGCCTTTTTCTCAGATCAAGTTATGTCCCTTTCTCATAGCTAGTTATGCCCCTTTCTAAGAGTGAATAATGTCCTTTTCTCGGAGCGAGTAAGAGTCCTTTCTCAACGCAAAATACTATCTGTCATTTCTTGATTACGATCACAAGTAGCAGGAATCATATTTAATGCTGTTAGAATAGTCTTGTGGTGTTGAATGTTTCTTTGTCTCGAAAAAACAACCAATCAGTCAAATACGATATCATATCATTAAAAAAAAAAGACATTTACAGTATAAACTGCAAATCATTTGTGTGTGTGTGTGTGTGTGTGTGTGTGTGTGTGTGTGTGTGTGTGTGAGTGAATGATGAGTTTGTGTGCGTGTGTGTGTTTGTGTGTGTGTGTGTGTGTGTGTGTGTGTGTGTGTGTGTGTGTGTGTGTGTGTGTGTCGCTGCTTTACAATAAACCACGCACTGACTCGTGATCTAGTATCGTCACATTCACTGAAACGATACCCGGGCCAATTGATCGGTTTTCTGTCACGTTCGCATTGTCACGAAAATTATAAGCGCCGCGGCCCCAAATGGCTACGATAGAATTCCACCAGAAGATATTTGCGCGAAACGTATCCTCCCGGACTAAAATACATTGATAACAATGATAACAATGATAACAATGATACACAAACTGATGGGTCGGCCTTTGTTTTAAATGTTTATTTAACACGTAATAATGCCGACTTGCAAAATTGCGGTTCGGCTAATGTGCACGACATAATTGCAGGTGAATCAATATTGTAGAATTCAGCAAATAGCTTAGTTTTATCATAAAGAGAACCCGATGTTTTGTTTTGTTTGACGAAGTGCTAACTCTCAGTTTGATTTTTCATTAAGTGGAATTTAGTTTATAAGCCGTGTGTATGTGTGTGCGTTCGTGTATATGTAGGATGTGTGTGTGTGTGTGTGTGTGTGTGTGTGTGTGTGTGTGTGTGTGTGTGTGTGTGCGCGTGTGTTTGGGTGTGTGGGTGTGTGCGCGTTAGATCGGCGGGTAGATTTGGCACAGACTTATTGATGTTCCTTACAATCTACTTTCACATTCACATTTTTATCGAGTGGTAAGGCCAGTAAATCTGTGTAAGCGATTTTAATAAATCATGATAAACCGTCGGAAATCAGACTCTCTAGAAAAGAGTGTGAACTCGATATTCGTGAAATATAAAGGTGTCCCACTCTCTGTCAAACTGTCTAATCACAGGATGAGCAAATTCGCAAAAAATAGTAAAATAGTGAAGTTATTTGATTTACCTTTTTGCTGAGATACTAAATGCCAACTCATCAACGTTATGTGGCGCTGTCCTAAAATTTCAAATATAACTTTGGAGGAGTGTGGGGGATATAGGCTTCTGCCCATTTGATGAACCTTACCTCTCATTCATCAACACATAACTCGGTAACTGATGAACATTTGTGTTGCTGCACAGACAACAAACTCGTTAGTATTCTTGGGTGCGGATTAGTTTTCTTTTTTGCTATTTAGAATGCACAAAAAATAATTTGATTTTTTATTAGGCAATTAGCAAATTTATGATAATTTTTGGTAAAGTGAAAGTTGTAAAACTGCAAATGTTTGTGTCAGTCCATTTGGATCGATTCTGAAATTGCAAAATTGCTGTTGGGGTTCATAAATGGAACTGCAAATTTAAAGCGATATTGAAGTTTATTAGCAAGAAAACGAGTAAACAACACGTTGTGGATTTTAGCAAACAATTTTCGCAGATTTCTGAGTGATTATGGATGAGCGCTCGGGTGTAATAAAGGAAAAAGCGCTCACTGTAAAAGAAAGAGTACTCTCAAGTTGTAATAAAGGAAAGAGCACACAGTTTATTAAAGGAAACATCTCTCAGTTGTATTAAAGGAAAAAAGTAACCCAGGTGAAATTTTACGAAAACATTTTAACTCCATTCTTTCTTTCATTCAAGTCTCAACTTACAGTTTCCTTCAACAGTATTTATTAGTCTAATACACGCACACAGCGTACTAAATATAGCATAATACTTTTATGAGCGGGCTCACTAGCACAATGTCAAGTGATTAGCATACTACATATAAGCATCATAGTTCACAATTTGTAGAAATAGATGTATTACTCACATAATACATCTCCAAGTAAAACACAAGTATAACATATCAATAGCAAAATGCATGAAATATTTCCAAGTCCATTCTCTCTCAATAAGTCAGTTAACTCACCATTAAGCTAATGGCCGCCTTTCATGACCGGACTTCTTGCCACAACAAATTCAAGTGATCAGACAATAGAATTCTCTACAGCAGATCAACTTTTGACCTCAGCCTATTGGCTCGTCTCCATTTCAACGTTGGTTTTGGCAATTTGTCCCCTAAAATACTTCTCAACCCATTTCCTTCCAAAATTTCAACGAAATTTTTGTTGTTCATACTTCCTTTTATTTAATAAACCCTGTACTCCTTTTTTTTTTTAACCTGACCAAGCTGCGAAAGGTTTAGAGATAATATTCTTTCGCTCGGTTTGACAGTCAGACATTCATTGTTTAGAGATAATATTCTTTCACTCAGTTTTGACAGACATTCATTGTTTAGAGATAATATTCTTTCACTCAGTTTTGACAGACATTCATTGTTTAGAGATAAAATTCTTTCGCTCAGTTTTGACAGACATTCATTGTTTAGAGATAATATTCTTTCGCTCAGTTTTGACAGACATTCATTGTTTAGAGATAATATTCTTTCGCTCGATTTTGAGCTAAAAGAAATGTAAATCATTTCCCTGGTAATGGAGGTGGGGATGGAGAGTATGTCGGTTTAATACTATTTATCCAAAACTGTCATTTCACACACACACACACACACACACACACACACACACACACACACACACACACACGCACACACATTCACACACGAAGCGTACATGCACAGAAACAAACCAACAATTACATACACGCATATTATACAACCACACCCATTCACACTAGCATTACAGTACCACACATACATACTAACCATCAACACATTACCACACACCAACCATCATTACAGTACCAGATACACCAGCCATTATTACATTAACGCATACACACCAACCATCATTACAGTACCAGATACACCAGCCATTATTACATTAACGCATACACACCAACCATAATTACAATAACACACCCCACACACCAACCATCATTAGGTAACACACACACACACACACACACACACACACACACCAAACATAACAGTTTTAAAAGTAAAAATCTCACAAACCCTGGCAGACATATACAATTTCCACTTGCCAGGCTTTCTCTTACGATATAAGAACTGAACAAAAGATGTGACACTTAAAAATAAAAATAAAACGGACTTAGAAATCACTGTAATAGCTGCACCTAGACGAAATGACAGGATTTTAAACCACAAATGTTCATAAAGGCCTCCAACATTGGGAAGATTATGTGCCTCAAACTTCGGAAAGATTGAATGCCCCGAACATTGAAATGACTTGTAACTCGAACATTGGAATGACATGTAACTCGAACATTGGAATGACTTGTAACTCGAACATTGGAATGACTTGTAACTCGAACATTGGAATGACTTGTAACTCGAACATTGGAATGACTTGTAACTCGAACATTGGAATGACTTGTAACTCGAACATTGGAATGACTTGTAACTCGAACATTGGAATGACTTGTAGCTCGAACATAGGAAAAAATAAATGCCTCAAACATTTGAAAGACTGTGGTGCCTCAAACATTAGAAAGACTGTATGCCTTAAACATTAGAGAGATTGTGTGCCTCAAACATTAGAAAGACTGCATGTCTCTACCATTGGAAAGGCTGTGCCTCAAGCATTAGAAACACTGTGTGACTCAAGCGTCAGAAAAAAACTTGTGCCTCAAATGTCGGAAAGACTGTGTGCTTCAAACCTTAGGAAAACTGTTTCAATTATTAGAAAGATTGTGTGCCTCAAACTTAGGAAAACTGTTTCAATTATTAGAAAGATTGTGTGCCTCAAACTTAGGAAAACTGTTTCAATTATTAGAAAGATTGTGTGCCTCAAACTTAGGAAAACTGTTTCAATTATTAGAAAGATTGTGTGCCTCAAACTTAGGAAAACTGTTTCAATTATTAGAAAGATTGTGTGCCTCAAACTTTGGAAAGACAGTGTCTTGAACATAGGAAGGTCTGTGTGCCTCAAATATTGGAGAGTTTGCATACCTCAATGAAAATCATGTCACCATCAGGCTCTTGTGTCCAGCAAAGTAAAGAAACAGCACTTTGGCACGCTTGGGATAAAAGTCTCTGATTACATTGATAGCAGGAAAACATTTAATGGTGTTTTTGTTTTACTATTCCATTGGGGCCTTGTCGTTGGTGGTATATAGTGTTGATTTGTAGGTGGGGTTGTATATAAAATTGGTATGTGGTGTATGTTCATGTTTGTGATATGTGTATTCTTGTATATGCGTCTTCTGTATGGGAATATATAATGTCTGTGTGTGTGTGTGCGTGCGTGACCAGTTTTGCAAATGTTCTTGCAGTGTAGATTTAGTCTTGTTAAATTACATAACATTATTTTATTTGCAGATGCTAATCTTCTAATTTTCGAAAATAAAAATATTTTAAAAAAAAATAAAATTACTATGTGGATTGTTTACAACACTCTTGCCTGAATGATCCATTCAATGTACAATTGTTTCTTATAGGTTCATCATCGCAATCGTCTTACTAACAATTGTTATCATCATCTTGATGTACTGTCAGAAGAATGCCAAGCCTCTGTCTCAGCAAAGAGGTTAGTGTGTGAACGGTCTCTGGACTCATTGAATTGTGAATTGAACAGTAGTTTTGGACATACTGAATTTTAAATTGACTATTAACTGAATGCAATATGTAAATAATAATGATATGCATGTCACTATTAATGTGTAAAATCTGGACTATTTATAATGCATTTAAAAAATAAATCGACTGATTGAATGTTATTATGTGTGGATAAAAGACTTTGAATTATACATTTAACTACAATGCATATTTGTCGAAATTGTTGTGAGCAATAAATGGACATGCTTTGCAAATTCACATTATGGATACATTACTACACTTGTTATCTGTTATATGATAGGTTTGCTACAGTCGAATGTATTACACCGTAATGGTATTGTGTGTGTGTGTGTGTGTGTGTGTGTGTGTCTGTGTGCATGTAAGCGCGCGAGTGCGTAAATAACTTGATTTGCGGGAATTTATTTCGCATTGAAGGTCGACGACACCAGGCGCAGGTTTTAGCATTGCCAATCGGGCCGCCTGGCTACGACGAACCAGGCCACCTACCGCCGCCATACCATATAGCCACTGCCACCCGTCAGCCGCGTTCTGTGACTGTACACCAGGTGCTGCTGCCTGGCTCCGTAATGGACGTGCATAATGGTAGCACTTGTTTCCTTACTGTCAATATCAAATGTATTCACTCAAGGGGGAGGGGACATTACTCTGATTATTCGCTCTATAGCTGATACTCAATCCTTCATTTTCATTGCATAACACACATCTACGTGCATACATACACAATAATCGTATTATGCACGCACTCCACCCCAAACGCACATAATCTTAAAACGCGTGCTCCACATATGGCTGCGTCCCAACACGGCCCATGGTTTGCACGTCTGAGTCTGTACCTGGATAAGGTTCACTCAGATGTCGATCGTCTGCATTTTTGTTGTTAGACAGTTATTGTTTCTTCTTGATTTAAAAAAAAAAAAGATTCTGCTAAAGATCAATCGCTGAACTAAACTATAAATAAAAAGCGGGCTGACAACTACACAAGTTGTGAAAAATGAGTCACTCCGTTCGGTGTTTATGACCTACTCTGTAACTAGCGCCAGGCCGAAAAGGCGAATTACTGATTGCTGTCATTGATCTTCAGAGATTAAGTATTACACCTCTTACGTGCAGGATTTAAATAGTTGCACTGCTTATAGAATGCTGATAGCTTACCACATTAACAATTCTATCACACACCCCACACGTAGGCTAAAAGACAGATCTTTTAAACTACAACGCAAGAATAAAGCAGTTTTATTAAAGCAAAGTTTAATTAAGTTATGTTAAATTATCCATTATGAAGTCATCATAACCAAGTGGGGTTATTCTAAGCAATTTTAAACGAAATAGGATTACAGAATGCATTCAAAACAAAAATAAGATGAGGTGTTTTTGTTTCGTTTTCTGTCATTAGTGATATGTTTTTCAATTTTGTTTTAATGTCAGGATTCAGCGTGTTTTTGTCATTAGTGATATATATTTCAATTTTGTTTTAATGATAGGATTCGGTTAGCTTTTGTCATGAGAGTGATATGTATTTCAATTTTGTTTTAATGATTGGATTTAGTTAGGAAAAGAAACCCAGTGGCATAGCAATGGGTTGTGCAATACACAAGGGTCTTGGCGCGGTCAGAAGATTGGGTGGGGTGGTGGTGGTAGTGTGGGACTGAAGCGAGCGGAGTATATATATTTTTTTACTTTCAGAATGTAATCAACTCAAGCCCAAGTGTACACATAAGCACTTAATAGTTTTATTAGCGTTAAAAGAGGCTGAATGGCCAAATGCGTGATTTAGAAGCCAAAACGGTGTGCCATAATAACAATCTTTGACCGGAAGTAGTTTCAACTGACGTGTGACGTCACGACCGACGTTGACATTTTCTACTACTCAGTAAGGAATCTTATTAGCTTCCAGTATTTTGTATAATTTAAATCACCGCAGTCCCTCTGTCATGTCTAAGTCCTATTTAAACAACGCAATCTCTCTGTCATGTCTAAGTCCTATTTAAACAGCGCAGTCCCTGTCATGTCTAAGTCCTATTTAAACAGCGCAATCTCTCTGTCATGTCTAAGTCCTATTTAAACAGCGCAGTCCCTGTCATGTCTAAGTCCTATTTAAACAGCGCAATCTCTCTGTCATGTCTAAGTCCTATTTAAACAGCGCAGTCCCTGTCATGTCTAAGTCCTATTTAAACAGCGCAGTCCCTGTCATGTCTAAGTCCTATTTAACAGCGCTGTCATGTCTAAGTCCTATCAAACTTTCGTTCGAAGTCAGCCGTCTTCGAAATTCCACAACTTCTACTCATCGGCTGGTTATGCTCTGACGTCTACGTTCAGTAATGTCTGCAATGCCTACATTGTTGCTGCTGACATTGCCAGTGACTGTTGGGACTTGTGAACGATCATTTTCAAAACTGTAGCTCATCATAAACTACTTACGAAGTATCATGTCTGAAGAGCGGCTGAGCGTCCTGGAAATGTTGTCAATAGAAAATGAACGTGACAAAAAGCTCGACACTTCAAAAGTGGCGGAAATTTTTGCGCAAGAGAATGGCGCGCAAACGAACGTTTTAGGATTCTTCTCATTAGACTGCGTAGACATTTGTTTCATTTGGCTACCTATGT
Source organism: Sinotaia quadrata (assembly GCA_028829895.1). Lineage (NCBI taxonomy): Eukaryota > Metazoa > Mollusca > Gastropoda > Architaenioglossa > Viviparidae > Sinotaia > Sinotaia quadrata. The sequence continues at coordinate 17,985,405 of CM054180.1, forward strand.
TGTATACAACAGCGTGTTTTAGACTACCGTAGACACTTGTTTCATTAGGCTACCTGATTTATGTTGTATACAAATCGTTTGAGATTGTACTACTAGCTGCAGGTTTATTTTCCATCTTCTTTGAGAGAAAGGGAATACTTTTACTCTAAATTTTAAAACCGTGTATAGACATTTTGTTTATTGTTTTGGTTGTTTTTTTTTTTGCTCACCAGCCGTACAAATAAGGCGCACTGATATTTGATTGTAACTGTTTCCTGGAAATTAAACATAATATGCAAAACGCATATGTGAACCGAGACATCTGACAGGTGTACAATGTATTGCATGCTTATGGCAGACTTGTTATGCTAGAGTTGTTCGCGATATGTGACGTAATATTGTTCTGTGCTCTCATTGATCTCTATATCGTTGATCATGCGAAGGACGTCCATTGAAACAAACTCAGGAGAGTGTTAATCTTACTCTCATCTAGAATCAAAGACGTTATTCCTATTCAAGCGTACTCAGATAAAGGAATTGAGCTACTGAATTATTCTCTGCCGCAAGGTTTGAAAGAATTCTGGTTGACCTACCACGCGCATCAATAAACATCGGCAATAGGAGGTTTTTTTACACACTGGTTAAAATACTGGATTGTTTATTAACCATTATTTAATACGACATTGGTTCTCTTACCAAAGGTTGCTAAATAACACCAGTATTAATTCTCTACTAGCGAGAGTTAAATATCACTATGGGGCTAAGGCAGTCCTGATTAAATAAAGCAGGAAAAGTCAATTCTTGGCAAATATGCCCACTGAAATAAAATTTTAAAAAAGGGGGGGGGGAGGGAGCTAATTTAACTTCCCATCTCACTTCTATGCGATGTTTACCGAATATCATTGGGTAATGTTTTCATTATGCCATTGGCTTTTTTCTTATACCACTAATCATATTGATATAACAAAGATATTAATTAGTGGTGTAAAGTTAATATTAGCTAGAATATAAGAAAAAAACTGTACAGTGATATAAGGAAGATATCTGAAATAGTATTCGAGATTGGTTAAGGGGGGTTAACCTTTCATCATTTAGAGCTAGAGATGATTAACAATGTGATTAACATTTCACAGGGTACTGCCAGTAGTAATAAAAGCTGCCAAAAGGGTGGTCACTCCAGCTCTTGTCCAATGATGTCCCAACACTAGTTTATTGTTATTTACACAACATATTGCATTCTAAGTCAGATAGATTTAAAGTGATTGAGGTTGAACCATCGTAATGACAACTCATATGAATTTGTTTATATATGTATTAACAAAGCATTTCAAAATAAATTTATATATATTTTTTTCGATGATTTATAATACATGCTTGTTAGGAGGCATATGCTGATAATGTTAACACTTACAAATATTTATTGTTCATAAACACTCATCACTGCCATCTTTCAAACAGAAAAGTTGTATGCATTAATAAGTGTGGACCTATATTCATTTGTAAAACTGCTCTTTCATTTTGTGGCAGGAAACCTACAGTCATTTTCATCAACAATGTCCATTGACACGATCTCCAGTCCCCCACCATACAGTGCAGATAGCTATGCCAGGCCATGCTGATCACTGGAGAGGTCTAATTTAAGGAACTGAAGGAACATGTCTACTCATACACAGTTGTACCATACTTTGCATGTTGAACGCGGTATGGCAGTTACCATCTACACATGTACCCATTAATGTGATCTTCAAATTTGTCTTGGCAGATCATCTACACTCTTACATCTACTGATGTGCTCTTCATGTTTGGCTCATTTGTTATCATACATACTGTTGTATTGACTGATGTGAACCTTCAGGCATGGCTTCACTGTAATTACCACACTTGTACTGTGATGTGATCTTCAAGTCTGGTTCATCATTTAACATCTAGTGATCTACACATACTCTGGATACCTATTGTTTTGACTTTCAAGTATGTGTTTTCACTTATGCATTGTTGAACTCGTTAACAAGATATTTACAGATTCTTATACCTATTAACATGACCTTCATGAAAGGTTTGCCCATTTCCAACCATGCATTGATGTACCTATTAACTTGGTCTTCAAGTATGGCATGTCTTTATTTGCAGTCTGTTACACCCATGCACTGATGTATCTATTAACTTGGTCTTCAAGTATGCCATGTCTTTATGTGCAGTCTGTTACATCCATGAACATGATTTTCAAATATGGCTCATCTGTATTTACATTCACTTTTATATCCATGTATGTGATCTTCAAACATGGCTTCATGAGCATTGAGTAATATACACACTTGTATTGTGGGTACCCTTTGAAATGAATTGCAAGTGTAGGTAGTCAGTTGACTTCTACCAAGAAATGCATGGCATGTATATACACAGTGTTAATTAGTTCATTATTTTTTGTTACTTTTATTTATAGCATTTGGTACTTGTGCACTGCAATGTGTGTGTAATATCAAAGACAGGAAAATAATTGCACTTTTAAAATTGAAGTGTGTGGCATTTCTCAATTAATCATATGCTAGTCAAGCTTCTAGGATGGTGTCCTTGCACAGTTCTGCTCTTATACAAGCATACTTGGACTTAAATTTACTCTGAAATAAATTAAATATTGCTTGAGTTTGAATATCAGAGGACAACATAGAAGACTCTGTTTATAAGCTTGACACTTATTTGTCTCTGGTGATTTTCAACACATATACAGTAACGATTATCTGATGTAGAAGCTTTATACATTAGCAGTTTATTCTAAAATATTATGGGCAAGCAATTAACTTGTGCTACATAAAATCTTTTAAATCAAGAGAGGGGGAGGGGGTCTAAGGTAAGTGCAACATTCAACCTGTGTTTCTTACAATTTTTAAAATGAATGAGAATACTTTTGCACAATGGACTAAATTAATGTATGTATATTGTCTTATATTTATTGAAATGTGCAGGCATAATTATATATATGGGGCTGTATGAAGCGCAACATTCAATCTGTGTTTGTTCTTGTTATTATTGAAATGAGTGGTATAATTATGTGCAGTGGACTTAAGTAAGTACAACATTCAGTCTATATGTATTGTCTTGCAGTTATTGAAATGAATGGATATATTTATGTTCAACTTCAAATTCTTGTACTTGCTGTGATAAAATGTGCTTCCATCATCATTTCAAGTGTAAATTGTCTTGCTATGTTCCTTAAAGAAATGAGCATTGTTGAAAAATGTTTTTAAAAAAATGAAGTAACGTATCATTAATAAATTATCTAATTGTGTTTTGCTTGTGTGTTTTTCTCATGCAAAATGGCCCTTTTCACATTAACAATCTATGAGCCCTTTTGTAACACAGGAGCTGAACTTGACCAGGGTATTTGATTATGTAAACAAGGATTGTATATGCACATTAGAACCAAAGTGTTTGCTATCCAAAGGAAAGGAAGCTGTCTTTGAACCCTGTTGCAACACAGGAGCCGAACCTGATCAGGATATTTGATTATGTAAACAAGGATTGCATATGCACATCAGAACCAAAGTGTTTGCTATCCAATGGTAAGAAAGCTGTCTTTGAACCCTGTTGTAACACAGGAGCCGAACCTGGTCAGGTTATTTGATTATGTAAACAAGGATTACATATGCACATCAGAACCAAAGTGCTGTCCAAAGGAAAGGAAGCTGTTTATTGCACTTTGGTAATTTCGACAACCATACTATTCACGACCCCTATATTAAACTAAATAAAGCTATGCAAATGTGCATCAGAATTCAAGATGTCTGTTACCCAAAGGAAATGAAGCTGTTTATTGCAGTTTGGTTTTGAAGTGGCTACCAAACTAAGCATGACCCCTACATATATGCAAAATAAAGGTTTGATGTCCTGAGCATGATGAACGAAAAATATTATCACCATTAATGTAAATTTGTTTGTGTGCTTTTACTTTAAACTAAAGTCATCTCTTAAGGAAACCAAAAGACAAAAATTATAAGTCACTATAAAGTATTCTTTTGGTTAAAATGTTGGAGAAATATGCATTCATACTTTAAAAAATTACCTACAAAACAATTAAGATAAAAGTATATTTCATGTTTCTGCCCTTGATCTGCTGTCATTCTGCCGGAATTGTATTGTAGAGTCATTTCTACATGTTGAACACTGTAGTTATTAAGCATAAACCTAGGTTTTGATTGACAGCACATAAAATTATATGGAACAACTTATAGAACTGTTTCAGAAGCAAAAGAAAAAAAGACTATTTTATATTATTATTATTATGATGATGATTACTGAAGACAATTGTGGTGTTGGTAAAAATATTTTGTTTTAGGGATCAGTGTAGCTTTGACTGATATGTTTTCAGTGAATAAAGATTGCACCATTGTTTTGACTCTATCAGTAGATGTTAAGTATTAAAAATTTTAATAAAACATTGTTGAAGTATCTTTATTTCATATAATTATGCTCATACTTGTTAGGGAACAGGTAGACAGATGATGAGTGAAATTAAGTTCCATTTACAGTGTTTGTCATAGCAAAGCTTATGTGACTATGTGTGTAATTAACATTAATAATGATTGGTTAGAAGATAGGTCAGTGTGCCCATATCAATGTCCTTATAAAATAAGTTTATTCAATTCAGTTCCAGTCCAAACTATATAGAAAATTCTGTGCAATTTGACAAAAATTCAGACAATGAATTAAAATGGAAAAGAAGAAACCCAACGAACAACTAAACTCTCCGCATATGTGAAAAGATATCAGTCTGTTATTTTATTTATAAATCAAAAGTACAGCATTGAATAAACTCAAAACATTTTTCTTCCAAACATCACTTACCACTTATCAACAAACATTCACAAGTACTTCTGAAAAACATGACACATTACAAAAGTAGCAGTAAACCTCTACATATATTTCAGCAAACAAAATAGTAAGCCTATTTCCAAAGTATTCATATAAAAATTGAGTGAATAATTCAGTAGATCTCAATATTTTGATTGGTTTTTAATCTTTTGGCAGGTAAAATTTAAAAAAAATTATTTTAATAGGACAAAATGCATATAGAAAATTTTGAAATAAAGAAATTAAATAAAAATAAAACAGAGCATACTTATAGCATAATTATATAAATTAAAAAACAAAAACCATTTTTGGAGAACAAAATTCCTAAGCTAGACTACATAATTCCAAATATTAAGAGAAGATGAATGAAATTTTAAATGTGGATTTCAGAAACATCACTATTTCAGTTTACTTTATATTTTCAAACTGTTACGAAACATGCAAGACATGATACAAAAATGTACATTTTATTTAAGTACATTTGTTTTTATACTATAGTATGTACTAAATGCTAACAGAAATAAAAACACCTCAAGCCCTTAAATGCAGATCTTTTGAATATTCACTGAATGTTCCAAGGAAAACAGTTTCTAGAAAATTAAAAAATGTGCTTGTCATATTCTGATAAACCACATCCTGATAAATGAACTTAAAATAAATAAAAGCCAGCCTGCATTATTATCTATCAGACTTATGTACTGCCTTATCTAGAGTAAAAGAAGGGTGAATTCATGATTAGACACACACACACACACACCTTATATGTGCAGTGACACTGTGTTTGGGCATTTAGGAGTCATTTAATTATGGTTCAAAATCCCATCTTTTTACTGTTTGTGAGTTTGAAAACCATGTTCTTAGGACTAAGTGCCTTCCAGGCTTCTAATGCCCTCAGTAAAAGTGAATTTAAGGAAGACAAGGGGTGGGTATGGGTGGAGAGAGAAAGGTAACAATTTCATTGGAGATTGCAAGTATTTCAGCCTAGAAGAGCCACTTTTGTTAATAACCAATGTCATAATGTAAGTTTAGAAACCTTACAAGATCTGAGATTTATAATATTTATATTTTGTCATATATGTTGCAATTTAAAGTGCTTTACACAACTTTAGGTTAAGAAACACCATCAGGAAAATGTTTAAAATTAATGATTACACACTGCCTGCTTATGTGGTTAAAAAGTGTATTCTTTGCTACAAAGTCAGACTGAACCATGGGACATACAGATATAGGTCCATCTATTCTTATCTGACAGCATTTAGATTTTTAGATATAGCAGTATTTTATTTGTGTGGAAACAATAAAATAAGGAAACCAAACAAACCATAAGAACTGTTTGGATCATAAATGGAAATAAAACCTTACTGCTCAAGAGTTTCCTGACTTAAGATCTGACAGGGTAGCACTAGCAGAGAGAACTCAAAATGGAAACAACCTTAATGACTTTAGGTCTTTCTTGATTCAATTTGAAAATTAGGTCAACAGATCCTTTGTGGAAATAACTTCATGTTATTAGGTTCTGAGGAAACCTCAGTTGTGGCATCAGATCAAATAATCCAGCACCGATGTTTAGATATGATGAGTGTCTCACCAAAGATGACTATATATCATTTCATTTATTTGATAAAACCATAGTGATTTCTTTTGAGACAACATGGCCCAAAGATAATAAATGAATTATAGGCTAGGAAACTATGATCTGTGCAGCCTGGGGCTAGGGCTGGGCCTAAAAAATCATCACCTGGAATTAATCCAAATTGCTTGGAAATGTGACAAAGTACAGTACAAAACATTCAACAACTATTCATAAATATTTAAAAATACAATAATTGTAATCTTGGATACAAAGTGTTCTCAGAAAACTAGGGTGTTTATTGTCTTTGTTATATATTATATACATTATTTAAAATACAAATTATTATTATTACAACTTAAAAATAGTTAAATAGCCCTCTCTTTACTTGCAAAAGCTGCATATCAAACTTTAGTCATGAATCAGAAAAGTGGCTTAATTTTCAAGGGCTTAAAATGTCCAGCTTTAAAGGTGGCTTTACAATGATATTATCAACGCATACATACAGATCTGACAAAATGACTATGATAAAATGATCTGTTCATGGGTTTCTTAATATAACAGTTGCATGACTAATTTTCTGATGCCTTTTTACTAAGGTGAAAAAAAAAAGGAAAACATAAACAAACCACTAGGCATTCATTAAGCAAGTTCACTTGCCTATGTATATGTTATTGTCCAACTGCCCAAACCAGTGAATTTTTACTTCTGAATGAGGACCTCAGTAAATCATTCTAAAAGCATATACAGGGACACTGGTCGATAAAAAAAGTGGAATAATTCAACTTGAATTTTTTATTACATTATCAAAATTGCTTGTAAATCAAAACTAATCACATCTTAAGCACATCTAAAATCATAAATAAATAAACAAAAATGAATAAAGCTATTTGAAACTAGGCAGTATTAATCTATTCGGAAAAATAAATGTGTTTAAATCACACTATATATATTAGATAATATATAGCTGTAGGCATAATCTTACGAGATCTTAAAATGTTTGAGACGCGGTCAATTGAATAACATCACTTTGCTGAGATGAATAAATGCTACTTTTGATATACTGTAAAAATAAATCATCTTTAGAAATGACAGAGAAAGTTCAAGTTAGAACATAAGTGTATAGTTTATACAGTGAAAACACAAGGGTTCTATTTCAGAAAATGTATATTTTACATGCTGTACATTAGTAGGTTTTTCATTACACGAATTGCACACTATATATCATAAAGGGCATTTTCATGACATCATATTCACAAGAGTTGCATAAAACGTACTCGTTTTGCACTGAAAACAACAAAGTAATAAGGTGTTTAGCCAAATTTTCCTGAGATGATGAACATAAAAACAATGATATGTTAGGTCTCAAATATCATCAAACAAGCAAATTTAACAAATCTGAAAGAAAGGTGCTAAAAAACAAAACATAAAGGCACAAATTGTAACATTTCACATTTCTGGAAGTATATATCTTAGACATGGAGCAAATATTAAAATAAAGAAATAAGAATTGAATCTATATGATACAATAACTTTTCACTTTTAATTAAATATTCTGAAAGTGATTAAAATATAATTGCATATATAATGTCTACAATTTAAACAATAGTTTACGGTTAGTTTTTATAAAATGCTGTGTGTAAATTATTACATAATGCATATTATTAGAGATGATGAGATGAAAATGTACAGGACAGAAAAGTCTCCTAATATCTTGTAAAAAAAAAAAAAAAGAACTTAGAGACAATGGCACCACAATCATGGCCAAATTGTTCCATGATGACTATCTTTGCCAGAGCACAATTTCCAATACTCCCTATCCCACCCCAGCAAAAAGTAAAAAAGAATGATACTTGCTGTAATACACTGCCAAAATGCTGCCTATCTAATAAAACTATCAAACAAAACTTTAAAATACCCTGCAGATTTTCTAATGCTGCTTAATGAAGACCTTCAATGTTTTCAATTATATAGTAGTCACTTTCTGCTACATTGTCCAATTCTGAAGCGTTTTCATGTGATACAGGTACTAGTATGTTTTCTTTACTTCAATACACTGAAAAATGTTTGTGTTCGGTACTCGATTGCATTCTGCAGTTCACTCCAAAATCATCAGATGATATTGCATTTGAAGTTGTATTGCTTCTCACTTGGAAGTTGTGAAACTAAAAAACCAGAAATCTGTTTTCATGAGTGATGGTTGAGGCAGGGCCCTACATACCCCCGGATCTGGTTAGGAAAGACATCTCAGACATCTACAAGGTATTTAATGCCAAGTTCTTTAACATAACAATTTTTGTTCCTGTGGTGGAAGGCTTTCAGCAGTCGAGTAGAAACAACTGTCTTGCGATGTGTGTTTCAGTGTGGTCCCTGCAAGTCTTCTATAAAGAGTGGAAGAATTAGCAGGGCAAAATTTGCCTGGCAACAAGCAGTACAAGGTTCTGCTGAATGTATTGGATGTGCATGTACAGGGAAAGATCATTCTTAGCAAGCAATCTAGAATGTTTAAAAATGGCGCACACAGAGAGCAGGCCTAGGCTGTGATCATCACAATCCCGTTACTCATAAGATCATACAGCACACTCAATTTTCAAACTGATAAAAATTGATCTACAAAACTTTTGCAGCCTAGACTAAATTTAATGATGTGTTGATGATGGATATTGACAGAAGCAGAGAGAAACAGTTTGATGAATCATTTAAATCTGGAATAACTAATTTTTTTTTTGTAGCACAAAAACCTAACCAACCCTTTTTGCACAATTTTCTCATGGCCATGTAAGTCAAGAATGCTGTCTAGAGTCAGTATTAATTGGCAAGTTGAGCCAAATTCTTACAATATCTTAATGCTGTCGAGTCAGTATTAATTGGCAATTGAGCCAAATTCTTACATTATCTGAATGCTGTAATGGGGTCTATACCCAAGTATTTCCCCACTGCTTCCCCGGCCTTGATCTACTTTAAAGATGGAGAGTCTTTTCTAAAAAAAGAAATAAACGCTCAGGCACAAGAGAAAATGGACACCAATTCAAAACCATTATCCATTTCAAGAATTCCAACTATTTTTCATTTAACTTTAACCCGTTCGCCGGCGGCCATGTTTTGACGCTTAACGATAACTGAATGGGTCAGTGTGCTAAAAAATTTAAAGCGACTGTAATTATCAATGGATTTTAAAAATTTAAATTACTACCTATTATAGACATACTAAGGAATCTTAAAAGTATTTTTTAAATTTTTTTCGAATTCAAAAACAAAGAAATAATACAAAGATTTCTTATCTTTTTGTTGAACTTGGGAACATTTTCACCGTTTTGTTTTTTTTACTAGTCTACTAAATAATTAAAAGCAAGCATAATTCGTACAATTCTAAAATGATTTTCAAAATAAATATTATGGGGGACATTTTAAAAATATTTATTTAATTTTTTAACGTTTGCTTATTATTATTTTAAATTCAAAAATAAATAAATAAATAAAAAGTTTTCTTACCTTTTTCTTGTGTTGACCTTCGTCAATTTGTTAGATGTTTCCTTGAATAAAATCCGAAAGAAAACGATTTTTGTTGATTGCCATTTGAATATATGGTATAAATAATAATTTATCTTGTGTAAATAAATATTATTCTGGGGAAATTGGTTGATTTTGAACAAAACGAAAGAGTCATATGAAAACCACGAGGGTTCGGTTTGAGACTGATCGGTTTGTTTTTTTTTATTATCAAATGGTCACATCCAAAAATTCAGTAGGCCTGTCGAATTTCATCTACAATATGTTAAATTAATTTACACAATAAAGTTCTTTAGGTAGGATCAGGCAATCAACTAAAAATCGTGTTTGAAACGTGCAATGTATAATTCCAAACCGGTTCAAAATGGCGGCTCAGCTTCTTTACAAGCGAGGGGTGACTCGGGATTTCTGAACTTTGTAATGGAAAATACCTTTCTAAAATTAGTTAGCCAATGATAAAATTAGAGCAGATTGGCTGCTGAACACAAACATATCTTTCTCCTTGACCTTGATTGGTATTTTTTTTTAAGTGGCTATCGATAAAAATAGTATCATAACGACGTCATAACGACGTCCACGAGGTTTCGGGTGGAGACCGAACGGTTTTTATTTTTTATTATCAAATGGTCACATCCAAAAATTCAGTAGGCCTGTCGAATTTCATCTACAATATGTTAAATTTATTTACACAATTAAGTTCGTTAGGTAGGATCAAGCAAACAACTGAAAATAGTCCTTGAAACGAGCCATGTGTAGTACAAACTTCGGTTCAAAATGGCGGCTCAGCTTCGATAAACGTGAAGTGTCTGGGGATTTCCGAACTTTGTAATGGAAAATACCTTTCTAAAAATAGTTAGCCAATGATAAAATTAGAGCAGATTGGCTGCTGAACCCAAACATATCGTCTGCTTGACTTGATTGTTATTTTTTTTAAGTGGCTATCGATGTGCGCACGCGCTAACCTAACTCGGTAGCGGGCCAGCGAACGGGTTAATATGCTAGTACCATCAGTCATGGCAGTAGTCAAGATTTCTTTCAAATCAACATTTTCTTCCCCTGATAATCCTATAACAGCCAGTCCCTCCATCAACTGCACAACCAAGCAGCCTGTGCAAATTTTCTCTTCTCATTAGTTGAACCCCAATGAAAGCTGCATACCATTTTGCAGTGTCCAGTAATTTAGTTGTTCTGCTTGGTTCTTATCAACATGCAAGTATATACATGTGCTTGCCATTCTGTCATTAGAGGATCTCTGCTATCAATCTTATTCCCAAATTTAAAAAAATAAAACAATTCATTGCAAACTTACCAAGGTATCTTCTGATGCTTGACATCCCCGACATACTGAAGAGATGGGATTCTGCTGTAACAATTTTTGGGGTATCTTACTGTGTAAATACTGTTCAGCAGGAAGAGTACAAAATCATCTTTTAATTATATTGTTTTCTAAACTTTTCGTTTCAACAAGACCCATTTGAACACCCTAAGAAAATATCATTAATCTAATCTCTAAGAAATTCTAGCAAGGCTTTACAAGTCAATTGGTTAAGTGTAAGGAACAATAAGCAATGTTTCTAATTTACCAACAAAAGTGGTCAGTGCTGTGACAATGCAAGACAAACACAAAGTGTTGATAAGGTGGTTTCTGCAATAAACAAAGTTTTCTTGTAAAACTTCTGAAGCAAATGCTTCTATCTGTGACTTTCCCCTTTTCTACACAGAAACTCAAAGTGAAGTTGCAACTGTTTACTGCAAATATCTAATTCTGATAACTTTTTACAAACAAATCTGCCTTTTCCATCAGCCTGGAAATGCTTATCCAAAGTATAATATATTTTTCACAGACAAAATTAAATAATACATTAATGAAGAAATGTGATGCTGTCTGGGAAAACCTGGCTACAGTCGCTAAAATTGATTTTGCGCTACAGCCATTTGTAGTCGTTTACTCCCTTTTGATCATGGAGGTAGGTACTTTAAAAAAATGTATAGTGAAAAAACTGACATAAATTAATTTATTTTTTTTAAAAATAAACATGATATTATGAACTTTAATAAATTATAAAAAACCCACTTTTGAATTTTTTTTCACTTTAGCCAGTTTTTCCCCAGACAGCATCACAAATGTTGAATTACTCAAGAAAAGTTGAAAAGAAAAAAATTCAGTAAAATATTATTAATTAATTATTAACATTATTTAATCAGTGAAAAATAATTTTTGATACAACATACATATTTTTCAAGGTTATATAAGCTTTGGTTTCTAATAAATAAAATCAATGTTTCAAATATTTACAGCAAATTATCCATCTGTAAACAAAATCAAACTGTCATGAAAATTACATTTGCAACTAAAAACAGGAACAAAAAAAAATAACCGGGAAAGGACTTCAAGAAATTAAATGAAAAATCAATTATCAAATTAAACTAAAAATCTTTTAGTTACCAACAGTACTATTTATCTATTAAGTTACCATTAGCAAACTAAATCCTTAACATTTTTAATAAAATCCCATGCAGCTTAAGAGTAATAAGAAATATTATCAAAGAAAAGTCATTAATTAATATTATATATAATTTATCATTAAAATAATTATTTAAAATACATCCACACACACACACACACACACATATATACTTTATTTTTATCAAATGGCAAGATCTTGAAATTAGTGTCACTGTTTAATTTTTATCATTAAATGTGTGAACAACATATTTTGAAATGTGCACGTTACACGATAAAAAAACTCACCTCAACTATTTACTGTATTTATATATAATGCACAACACTTTCCTTAAGTAGATTGACTCTCCAATAAAAAAAGAAGAAAAATTTTGTGATCTAAGAAAAGCTAATTTAACGATGGCTTAAGATATGTGAAGTGTATATTGTTAAAACAGATCTGAATAATAGAAGGCATCATAAAGAAGTAATTTGAACAGAAAACCTGACAAATGATTTTTCAATCATGAGGTATGTAAAATTAACTCACAATTATTAATAAATTCACAAACAATTATAATGCAATGTTTAATGACAGCAATGCTGACTGATAAAAGTGTGACAAACATAAAGACTCATCAGTTGCTGCTCCAAGTTTCACGACATGACATGGTCATTGCTAAAACTCTTTGGTTCGAAGCTTGTTCATAGGACCACAGCTAGAGCTATATGGAATTTTAAAGTAAAGGTATATTCTTGTTTGCACAACTTCAGTAAAAAAAAAAATTCATTCAAATGAGACCTCAGTAGTAAACTTTGAGCATTTTTGAAATGATCAAAGCAATATTAAGATAAACCTTTTGGTAAGAGCTTTAACTGACATCCAAAAAGACCAAAATCATTCATGGAACTAGGCCAAAATAAATCAGTTCAAAAACATTATTGTTATCATGCACATCGCTAAGGAGCTGCAAAACTGAGTTAGACTGCAAACAGTTTATATATTCCAACCTCACATACATTTTCAGTATGATTACAGTAATGTAAGTTTAAGTTTCTGCTGGGTGTGTGCATTATATATAAATATGTGATATATGATTTGATTAGTTTCAATATCTAAGCTTAAATATTTTTTTTTAATAAGAACTCGTCACTTATATTAATTAAAACTACAAATAATTTATGGTTTTGCTACCAATGAAAAATTTCCTCTAATTTGCATTCAATCATAATAAATTTAAATTTGGTTTGCTTTGCTGAATTCCTATAGTAAAAATCCATAGTTCAATCTGATTTATTATCACTGACATTCATATATAAGAGTTTGTTTTCTTTATAAGAATACTGGACAGAATTCTTGAGTAGCTCAGCCACATTGGCCAAATGATTTCTGACTTTTAACATTCTTAGGCAGGGAACATGTATAAGTTATATACAAAAATATATAAATATTTTTTAAATATTAAAACATAAATATTTTATTGCATAGGACTAAATTTTAAAAATGTGTTCCCAGAGCTTCATTTTATTTTTTAAAATTAAATGATATCAATTACAAATAAAGAAAATAAAAAAAAATTTGATTCATGACTAAACAAAGAAAACAAAACAAATTTAATATTTAATGTAGCACACAAGTGTACAATATTGTTCCCTGTCAAAACTCACATAGAATAATCGCAAAGCATAATGATGGTTCTTGGTTCTTTTATCGGTAATGCAGGTACCCTACCTAGAAAAGAAAGAATCAAAGACAATCTGTGTTAAGCTTTCAATGTTTTGCTCAACAATTTCACATACATCCTATTTTCATACACGTAAGGAAACTGAATTCATGATTAACAATTTCACATACATCCTATCTTCAGATACGTAAGGAAACTGAATTCATGATTAACAAAACGTGATGAACTATTAAACGTTTGGATACTAATCAAAAATAAAAACTCACATGCTGAGAATATATACAGGAAGAATAACTTGTATGTTTATTTACAGAAATATATCACAATGTATCTGATAATATATCCAACTAAAGGAATGGATGCTTAAAATGATAATTAAAACATCCACTCATGACTCTTAGCTCAAAACATACAAGATCTGGACAGTAAATATTTATACGTCTCATTCCAAAACAGGTGCACAATACAAATATCTTACATGAAAACTGTTTAGATTGCGCTGCGACTTAGGTAGCTGATGCGTGGAAGCAATAAGAAGGGAGAGAAGCTGCTTGCAAAGTGGGTAAGGAAGATCTAAGCCATGTACTGTATTATCTCTCTCCCATGCTTTGAAAACACAGTTCTGTCCTCCTTCTCTGTAAACACAAATACTAAAATTGGATGTGCTTAGATTAAAAAGGTATACAACTGTTTCAATTAAATGCTTACTATTTTGTAAAGTAATTCATGACAAAACAGAATATTTCTTATGTAAAAGTGCCGTGGCATAAATAAGAAAGAAAATGAGATGACAACTTCAACCAAGATTTTCATTAAAATGGTCTTTTGTTAAATAAACAAGATTCAAAAAAACTACTTTTGAATTATTTTCTCTTTTAGTCTGCTATTTGCAGGCAGTAACACATTTTGCAAATATTGGTTCATGCAACTTACACATTACCATCTTAGCCTCCAAGAACCAACTATTATAAAGACTTTTCACAACTCCGATAGTAAGTATATATTGTAATCTACAATGTCATCTCTGCTATCAAGAAAGCAGCCATTATAAAGAATTTTGGTAATAACCAAATTATATAACTCACCTCAAGCCATCCTTGTTGTCAAGAAAACACCCTTTATATAAAAGTTTTAAAACTCTGGCAGCAGTTACATCAGTGAAAGAAACATCAGAGAACAAGTCGCATTTAGATGAGTAGATCTGTAAATTCACATCTAGCATCCAGATCTATAAACAGTAAATAAATTCAATGTTATTAAATTAATAGCTCTACAAATTCACATTCCAAATTTTACAATAATAATAATGCAAGTAAACAAACAACAAATGTATTTTTTTTTATATTAATATTACTGATTCATAAATATTTCTTACACATGCATGTCAATCTTTTAACTATCTTAGTCTGGGGAGAAGGATAGTATTGAGGTCTAGGCACTAGCCTCATATTGTGAGTGGTTAGGGTTCGAGATAAACAATGGTCAAGGCACTCATTAGAATTATTTTTACCTGACACATCCTCTCCCTAACTCAGGGTCAGAACCAAACTTCTGTTATAATACTGTACAAATCTCGAAAATTTTAGCCATTAGCAACTCGCAATTTGTTATGACAACTCACTAAGAAAGAATGCCAATGTGGGGTGCGGACAATGACAACAGCTACTAACATTGAATATATAATAATAGGTTCAGGTAAACACAGGAAAAAATCTATATATATATTTGTCTTTGTCGTAAAATAAGAAATATTCGGTTTTATTACTTCTTTTTTATATAATAGTAGTTTTATACAAACATTTTATGTAACACAGACCTGCCTACCCCCCACCTTAGGAAACCAGAAGATCACTGGTCCAAAACCAGAAGATTTTGAATGGAAACCAGAAGATTTTATGCGTTGTCTGGCTTTTTAATAGAAATACCAATAATATAAAATAAATGCAAAATAAAAAAAATAATGTTAATATTTGTAAATAAACTTACCAATAATGTAATGATTAATGCAAAGCACAACAATTTGTCTACATTTTGTCTAGTCTCCATTCCACTGTTTATTTTAGATGATTTTTTGTCAAGCACACCAAGTGTTAGGCAGTTTTATTTAGATATTTCTTTAGACTTCATTTGAAGAAGGATCTTCACATTTCAGAATAATGGGCCATTGAAGTACCGCATTATGACTTTCACTTTTACAGAAATTCATTAAATATTTCATAAATGGATTTTTTTTAAAATATATATTTAACTTTTTATTATCTAATGTACAAGCCACAAAAAGGAACATGTGCCTATTGAAAAATTTTAAGAAAAAAGTTATGATTTTTTTTTATTGTACCCATCTAAAATATATATTTTGGGAGAACATGTAGAATTTAAAAAAATAAAATTTACTTAAACCTAAAGCATATAGGCTTTCATCCATGCACAACCTTTTAATTTTATGCATGAGAAACTAGTATACCAAATTTCAGGGACATGGAATAATTACAACTATTCAAAAGGGGTCTTAGCATTTAGTTCAACAGAGGAAAAATGTCATTTTGAGAAAAACACATTTAAAGTAAAATAAAGACTACAGAACTTTAAAAGTGTTCAAGTGGTTTATTTTTTAAAAATAAATATACCCTATCCATACTACATTGGACTGCTCTTAGTCATTTAGCTCTCTCAGAATTAAATATACTAATACTATATATTACTATCCTTTACAACTGTGTACAGTCTTTTTATTTTCTAATAGTACTACATTAGTACATAGAACCAGAATATTGCAAAGAAATTTTTTTAAAATTATATTTATCAATCCACATTAATAAAATTTGGAATATATGTTGTCTTTGTTATGAGAAAGCAATACCAGTTATTAGTTTTAGAATATCTGGTTCAGATTTTAATTTATAAATGATTTAAATATATAAAACACCTGTATTTTTCTAAATTTACATGTCCATTAGACTAGAGAAAAAACAGTGAAAGTCTTCCTGTAACATTTAAAATGTTATTAAAAAGACATTATTCTTCAATAAGCATGCTTTGTTAATTAAGAATTGGATATGATTAATATTATTATTTTTAATGTTTTATGCATTTCTTTTGTCTTCAATGTATGTGTATTTATTATCATGCCTTCTAAAATTCTATTATAATAATGTGTGTACTGCGTAATTACAAAATATCAACGGCTAATTTACAAATACATGTATATATATAGGCCTATATATATTTCTAATTTTTTATTATTTTTTTAGCAGAAATGATTAAAATAAAAAATTCGACTAAATCAAAATGTTCACAATTCCGTAAATTACTTTCAAACAAATTTGACTCAGGATCATTTCTTTATCGCCGATGATCTTTTGTTTTAAAACTTGTGTCACTTTTTTTTTAAAAATAAATTTTGAAGCCTTACATATTATATAAGAATAATTATAACGGATTCTAGAAAAAATGATTATTTGAACCTCAATGCGGTTTCAAACATAGGCCTACCGTTATTGAAAACGCCAATCTTTTTCCTAGCATTGCAATATAATTCGTCAAAGTAGCTCGTTTTGGACGGATAATTTCTGAAGAAAATTGCATAGACTGTCTTACATGTAAGTTGAATGTTATTTATTAAAATAAATATTTCGTAATTGTCACGCATATACTATCGCTACGTGGCCGCCATTTTGAAAAAGCGAACTTCGTCTATCGGTCGAACGGGCAGTAAAAACGTTATGAACCGAATTTGCTTATCCCGCTAAGCTCTGACTTCTCAACATAAAAAATATTTAAAGAAAATGTTTATTTCACGAGCGAAATTCTGTTTTGTCAACTAAAATTAATAACGGCCGACGAATAAGATTCCGGAAGTGTTAGAAAAGGACTCGTATGCTGAAGAGCTCATAGCAGACGACAGAGAAGCAGTTAGAGTTACGCCGTCGTTAGCTCTATTGAACGCACGGTAAATTTTTCGTCCTGTCATAATCGATCGTGAAAAAAAAAATTGAAAATGAAAATGAAAGCGGAAGATTTCTTTTGGAAGCGGAAGAGCGGGAGATTCGAGGTAAAAGCGGGAGATTCTTCCGCTAAAAGCGGAAGGTAGGCAGGTATGGTAACATATAAATCAGCCACTGCCACCTTGCTTTTTTATTTGCATGTGAAGAGTTTATTTATGTACAACAAAATGAACCTTAAACAACTAAAACATGTAATAACCATGTCTGCCACCTGATGTCTGACAGGGACAGGTACTTGCCGCTGACACAAACAACTCTTCTGAACAGGGTTTTGGAGTTAGTCAAAAAATTTCGGACTCCTGTACTGACACAGCTATCATCTAATCTTCTTCTAATTTGTATAGCAAAATTTTATTTTTTTTTAAGATCACTATTTCAATAACTTTGCAAAGTATTTTTTACTTCCATTGCTTAAAATGTAATATTAAACAACTGCCTTGAGATATTATTTCAAAATTTAAAGTATTTTTACCCCCTCATTTTCAAATGTGGATCTGCCTTAGCCTCAAATCTCGTACAGTTTGGAGTCTTGAGTTAGGACATTTTTACAGACTCTGACTCCACTAAAAACAAACAACTTCGACTCCACAATTCTGCTGAGTCCTGACTTCACAGCCCTGCTTCAGAATCGTGAACAGATCCGAATATTGCTGAGATACTTTGGTATAGATGCACAAATGACATATGCTGGGTTGGTATCTATGCGCTGAATAGGCTCCCATCCGCACATGTCCCGCATTCAAGACATATAAGTGCAATATTATTGTTATCCTAATTCTATGTTCTCAGTAATTACAACTCACATTTAACATGAAATGACAGTCAAATTGATTGCCAGTAATTAAATTCTTTTCTTAAAAAGTAGATAAAAAAATAATGATTTTATTTTTTGAAAAAATATTTCCTTGTGATAGCCTACTTGTTATTTTCTGAGCTCACAAATGACATTTTCCACTTGCAAATTGTGAGCTTGCGAGTGGGATTTTTGAGAGATGATCATGTAACCCCTAAAATAGTTAATACATTAATGGTAATATTTCTTTTAGGTTGCATGAGACTCATCTGGCGTTATGACCTTCCTAGGGATCATGACCCACAGAGAATTTAATGACATGAAATGTTAGTATTTATTAATTATTATTATTATTATTACCAGAACTTGAATGAAATCTGTCAAACATTTAGAAAAGTTATTTAACAAATTAAACTGCAAACAGTTAATAATTTTACAAAAGATGAAGTACACACATCCCAATTCATTCTTTCAGAATAATTATAGTATTCTTCATCATAGAGAGATTTATAAACCTTCTTACCAAGAGTACAATAGGCTTGTTAACAGTGAGTTCTTCGTGAGATGAACGTACAATGAAACGAAAACTGGTGAACTGCTTGCTCTGATTGTGGAAAAGCTGACACAGAAAGTCCTCTACTCCACCATCCTGGACACTGCAAAGAGAGAGTGTACAAATATAGACAAGATAAAAAGTGAATATAATAATCATTTAAAGAACTTGGAAAAGTTATTACTGCACTCATACAAAATGACTGACCAAAAGTTGTCAGTTATACCAAACCAACTAAAGAGGTATTTTTTAAAATTTTTATAAAAATCATAATATAAATTAGTAAATTAAATGAAAAAGATTACAATTTTTTGATCAATGCTGCACTTAGGATAGCTTATAGATATAAACAAAACACTTGGACAAAACAGACATTTTAGCTCTGGCAAATCACAAGTGGATAAATTTACCCTTTCATTCTTAGAATGAAATATTATTGTATACACCACAGATCTAGACATTTTAATAAGACATGTTTTTTAAAAAGAAAAATAAATACATTTCTTAACACTATAACAAGTCTAAAAATCTTATTAACAACTTTAACATAAGAATTAAAAGTGATTACTTGTTAAAATATTTAATTAATAAAATAGTGTATGAATGTTACACTTCAAACTTTTCTAAGCCCTCAATGTGCTTGCTATTTAAGATAAGTTTAAGGAAATAGAGCCATCTCATTATTAGGCCCATCGCACATATTTACAAGTGGTTACACTAGTGTTTCTATGTAAGTTACCACCACCACCCCTTCTTTTAGTTCCAAAGAGAACAAGACTTCCTATACAGTTTCTCTGTTTATATGAATTTTGTTAATGCAAATTTTCAAATTTACACAACCCAATATTTAGGCATTTTGTTTAATTTACATGCCAAACTCAAAGTTATGTAACCTGAGATGTCAACCTGACAGCCAGAGATAAGTACTCATTATCCAAATGGTGATTCCTTTGTTTTCAGCCTCTTGTTTGTTGCACTGTACATATGTACAACTAAGAGCTCCTGTGTTTCGACACTGTGATAGTGTATGTGTATATAGATTTCAATAAATTTATTTCATTTCTGCAATTTTTGTTTGCACACAAGTCCTGGGAAGATATTTTGCATACACAGAGAATTCACGGAATTTGTTTTTAGTTAATATTCTATGCACCTTTTACTATGCAGTTCTTCAAAGCTTGCATCATTATTGTCATCGCATAAGAGGTTGGTATTAGGATTCAGGAACTTGACCGCATGTAGGTAGATTTTGTAAACATTTCCTTGTTGACTGATACTGGCCACTGTGTCATCTGTCTGGGTTTCTGATGATGGCATAATAAAAATATTTTGTAGAGTAAGGATGAAAATTAACTCTACTCTGAGTTCACAACAAGGGCATTAATGCTTTTAGATTTCATATTAACACTTATATTTTCAATGGAATTATTTTAAATTAATATCAAGTGACCCACCCATTGACACACACATACAAAAGCCTAGTTTCCTTCTGATCTTATTTGTAAAAAGCACATATACAAAATTCCTCCTGAAAACATGAGGAGGTTTAATATATAATTTGGGTTCAAGTTAAAAGTCATAATGAAAAGATCCTTTAAATTTCCTTATAAATCTTGAGACTCGCAATTGCAAAATGAAACTGTTAGATTTGATCCAGACAGAACACTATAAGTATAACCCATGATAGATTTGCAATTGCAAAATGAAACTGTTAGTTTTGATCCAGAGAGAACAATATAACTTGTGATATATTTGCAATTAAAAAATAAAACTGTTAGATTTCATTCAGACAGAATAAAATAACCCATGATGGATTTGCAATTGCAAATTAAAGTATTAAATATACTTTCAACAGTCAACAATGCTTCCTACATGAATAACTAGCTTACCATTTTTCTTAACAAAACCCACAAAGTTTCCACAACGATTGCAAACAAGGCGCTGGGTGTTGGGTGTAATGCTAATGGTATCCTTGCGAACTTGGGATTCATCCACTAGCATGTATAGGCTGCTGACCAGACAGTCCCCTGGCCTGGGAGAAAGTGTTTTTGATGGTGAAGGCTTCTGTGATGCTGACAGAGGCGGTGCAGTGTCATGCGCTAGAACATCCTCCGAACTGTTAGTGTGCTGGTGGTTGTGGCAAAACCAGATGTCTGCAAAGTCTGACCAGTTTTCTGATGGCAATGGCAGGATTCTTTTAAAAAAACTAGCCACACCATGCACACTTTAAAAAAATAACACAAATTAATTAATGAATGTAAAACAATACTTTTAAGGCAATTTTTCTCAAAGGTAGAACTAAAAAAGATTTTAAAAAATAAGAAAACAAAGAAAATCTATGAGGATTATGAATATTATGCAAAACAAATTATATAGAAAACTATCCTGAAATTATAATAAGAAGTGTACTATCTCAATAGAAATAAATATTTTATATAAAATTTGACACAGGACTGCAGAATATACACATGGGATCAATTTAATTTGGATGCTACTGATCAAGTACCTTCTGCTTAACCAGTTGCCAATATAAATGATGGAACAGCCTACAAAAGTCATTTTAACTGTATTGTCATTGGGGGCAATTATGTTCAAGAGGAGATAACTGAATTAAGCTTGTAAAACTGTTCAGCTTCTTCCCTTTTAATACTCTAGTCTATTAGACTTAGTTCTATCATTTCAATGATTTTAGCAGATGCTGCTAAGCCTAATGGCAATGAAAAAAAATATTAATTCTATCAGATCAGAACTTTTAAAAAATCAAGCAGAGAAGGGGTGAACAGTTCAGCCAATCAAGTACAAGATCATAATGGTCTATGTAATTGTAAGCAATAATTTAATTATTTCACCTCCTGGGATTGAAAATAGGGCGCCCACATCCAGCACAGTAGCATCTGTTTTGACACTGCTGAATCCTGCTTAGTACAGAATCCTGAGTTCTGACGCTGTCTTCCATTTCCATGAAATTGGTCATGAGATTATTTTTCCATTCTCCACTAGTATGGGCGCTTTTTGCCTGAAGACTTAAGTGTAGCTCAGAAGGCATGCACCATCTCAAGCCTCTACAGCTAATTGGCAACAGTTCTAAGTCTTTAATTTTGAACTGGACCATGGAATTCGATGTACGGAATGTAATTGCATCTTTTTCTACATCAACGTAGCAAGGAACTTTATGGGACTCATCTTGAATGCTGTTTTCCATATCAAACCTGCTCAGATCAATGATTAGTCAGAAACAACCATAATTCAGTAAAACTATAAGACAAATAATTTGACACTAGTTAATGTTCTGATTCTCACAAAAATGTGCACAACAAAAATATTGTAAGTTCAAGATTGCTTATTAATACACTTGAATATTTATTTAAGAGTATTCCCAATTCTGTAAATTTTAGAGGATATTACAACACATTAAAAGGCCTACTGTGGAACAGTCAGTCTTTTAGTTACACATGATGTAGTAATCTATTAACAAATTATACATTTTTGTATTGCTATAAATGATAACTTTTGAGTTTTTACTGCAGCATGAAATTACAACTGCTTTTCACTTTCCGAATAATCATTAGGGGATTTCTGAGTATCTTTCTCAAAGTCAAACATATATATAATTACCAATTGCAAAACTCTATACATTTTCTCTAAAACAACTAAGACTGTAAGAGTACAATTAAACTTTTATATATTAAATACTAAAATAGAAAATAAAAGTTATAAAACAATAAATTGAAATACTGTTAAATAATTCTGTGAGTGTGACAGTCCTATTGAAGATGAAATAGTTAAGAGGACAATTTGCATTAGAGTTTTCTCACAACATCCACATTCATAACTACTACTGAAGGCATTAAAGGCACTGAAGAATTATCATAATTCACAAATCAATGTGATATACAAAAACATGAACCGAAGGCATATTTGAACACATGTATAAATGTACTTAAAATATTAGTCTATTAAGTATTTTCTAATTTATTGGAACTTGTTTAGAGTATCATATAAAACTAAAAGTATAATGAATTTAAAATTTTGAGTAATTTTTCTAACCATACTAAAGTATTACTAAGACAGCACTGATATCTAATAGTGCTCATGGAATTATGGGCCATAAAATCAATATGAATAAGCAAACATGGACCAGCAATTTTAGTGATGAGACTTATGCAAGTAAGGAATAGTGTAATGTCATTATCTGAATGGAACAATTACATCCTTTCACATGAAATGTTTTGGTGAGTACTCTTCAAACTTTAATTGTGACAAATGTTACTTTTTATTTTTTTTAGTTCAATTTTGAATTAGATTTACAATCTATCAGTGTTATGTGCAGTGAATATCTTAATTGTATATCATATACTGTATCAAGATGCAAATATATCAAAACCCAGCAGATAAACATAATAAATGTTGGCAATTCTCATTCTACTACTTGATTAATGAAATATCTAACAGTTTATCGAGTTATTCCCTGAAAAGTCTATTTATTATATTAATATTATAATAATAATCATCCATTAATTATCAGTCTCTGATTTTGACTGCATGTTTGGTCTTCTGGGTCGAGCTGAAAATAGAATTTGCCAGGTTCTTTGTGGTCAGTAATTATTTAAGATTAAGACTAAAGAGTTTTAAAATATGACTCAAGTCTTGGAAATTGTTCACACACCCATACCCACCCCCACCCACCCACCCACCCACCCACACACACACACACGAACTTGCTTCTTATGTCATTAGCTTCTGTTAAAAGTAAAGCTAAGCTACAAAATGAAGAACATATACATTATGAGTATGTTCTCTATAGCCTACTCACTACTCATCTACAATGAATAAGAAGATAATTCCGACGTGAACGTGTAGGGGGAGCCTAAAAATAAAAATGTCAGAATTGTAAAAGCTTTCTTAAAATAAAATATGCCAAACATAAGTGACGTAAATCGATATTTTATTTTCTAATCTTAGGTCTAGGGTAACATACTACATATTTACATGTATTGGTCTACAGTTTTGCGACTGTAGTTTAATACTGTAGTACTACTTTAGTAATTAGCAGATGTACTGTAACTAGTGTAAGTAAAACTACTACTATTAAAATAAAAGGGCATTAATTGCTTAGTAAATGAAAAATGATGTATCCTAGTTTAATATAATTTAAGAATTATTATAATACATTTTACATCTAAGGTGAAGAAAACTAACACTCAAGATTAACTCTAAAGTAAATGACAGGTTAGATATATTTTGTTTTCAAGATAACTGAACATCTATCGAGAAAGATTTGCTTTACGAATGGATGTTTTTCAATAACACAGAGAAATAATGGGATTCAATTATATAATATTACTACATACCATGACGACAAATCTAAAACGATGTTCATGACAGAAAGAAGAGGTTTGTACTCAGCATGCAGACGAACTACCATGTTGCGCGCCATGACTGCGACCATGTTGGATAATGAAAAGAGTAATCTACCGTTATCTTTATTTAACCAATCAAAACTCAATTTTCGATTTTGACCGAATCTTTATGTATAAATTAGCCACGGATTGCAACGAGCGGGTAACTCAAATAGTGATTTAGAAATGAGTCTTCAGGATCGGATATGTTAGAGTTATGACAGATAACAATGAAAATGAGCGATTTACCCACTTGTACCAAAAGCGGTCGTGTAGATTGCCGAACAGCACGAAAAAGAATCTCTGAGTCGCACACAGAGACAGATAGAAGTGTTCGCGTCCGATTGCGAGAATCAGCTGTCACCCCAAAATGCACAACTATCAATAAAGTTTTGAGCAGTAAAAATTCTTCAAAACGTGATATACTGACAGTTTCTCAGTGTAAATCTGATACAAAATGGATAGAAAATTCCTTTGTAAATGACATATTAGATCGCTCACATAAACCAACGTCAAATATTTTGTGCATGTATTCCGAAACCAATGAAAATTTCGATAATGAAATTGCCAAGGTACTATTTTGTTTACTACTTTTGTTATAGGCTAATGCTTGTAGATGACAAAACATTATTTATATGTTTCAGATTTGTATTAATGTGATTATAAACTGACATTCACATAACGCCTACATCATCAGCAAAATTCTTCAGAACTAAGTTTTCTTAAAATACAATAAAAATTATTCTAGGTTTTATTTTTTCCTAATTAATTTTCCTCTTTTTGCCTATCGTTAAAATAAGTACACATGTTTGAGGGCATGTCTTGGAAAGTATTTTTTAAAATCCAGTTAAGTTACATATTTCATCAACCATATCTTATATATTTATAATACATTAATACTATATAATAGTAATTTTGTTAATTTTCTGCTACCAGTTTGATATTTCCCAGTCTTTTTTATTTCTTCTGTTTTCTTCTCAAGGCCAAAAATGATGGCAAAAGTCAAGAATCAGAGTCTGCAAGTGATTTGAATTTAAGTGACATATGGCTGGCTGAAATGTCTTCTCTAGAGGATTATGATAATATGTGTAAAGTACAGGTTAAAGAAACAATTCATAGCACTGATACTGTTTCAGACTGGTGTAGTTCTGCTAAAATTATATCAGAAGGCATTAATGCAAGCAACGATCATGTTGATTCTTCTGATGCTTTGTTGGAAACAAGAGATTGCCATCCTGACACTACTGACAACAGAGATATCAAATATAAATATAATGATATAAAGGGACAATACTTTCTCTCACCATCAGACACTTGTGGTGGTCTAGATTGTAATAAAAGAAAAATGTCTGCTCATTTGTATGCTGTAAACCAGTGTGAAAAGGATTTACAGACTGAAAATTGTAAACTATCTAGGTCACACTGTACTGTCACAGTAAGCCCCCATTGTAACCTTAGTCCATCTAGCAAATCAGTTAATTTCAAGCCCCAGAACTGTATACAAATGGCATTTAATTTCTCTTCTGAAGATGATCTTTTCAGTGATTCAAAAAATAATTTAACGAGTGAAGAATGTGCTTTATCAACTGTTCATCTCTTGCCTTCCATAATGAATTTTAAAGCAGTCAAGCTGGAAGAAATAGACTGCAACATGACTAATAAGCTTTACTGTGATCAGTCAGTTCTCTGTGAAAACACTTCTGAAGCTCATCACCATATACCATCTAAAATGTCTTCTGCTATGTCAGTTACACAGGACTCATCAGTTATACAAAGAACATCTTTAAAAGACAAGATAAAAAACAGACTGTTACAAAATGCTTCAGCTTGTACTTCTTATCACAATCCCATTGAAAAGCTTCGTAGCGAGAGCATTTTATTGGCTTGTTTAGAGGCCTCACAGATCAGGAGGGAAGGATCAAGGAATGATATTGGACCTTTTTATGGCCTACCTGCCAGAGTCCAAGAGTTGCTGGCAACTAACCGCAAAATCACCCTTTTGTATGGTGTGTATAATTTCATATACATATGTGTCATATTTTATTTTCAATCGGTTTTAGTTTGCAGGATGGAGATGATGAAGAAGGTGGCAGGTCAAAATCAGGCAACATAGTTAAAATGTGCTGCTTTAAGGTGAAACATTAAGTTCTGAAACATAAATTCAGAAATCTAAACACATATTTATTTTTTTTAAAATAAAGGAAGATATGGCAACATATACCATGTATTTTCAGTTCCATATTTTTTTATTTGCCTATGTATTTTCATAACTGAAATTTCCCCATGTATTTTCACATTCCTCATTTGCCTGGCCATGTATTTTCACAGTTAATGAGTTATCGTTTTTCCAAACGTGTGTCTTAATGTAGAATTTGAGATGAAAATACATCCTACAGGATGTATAATTCATTAATATAGAGATGTAATATTGTAATAACTAAACCATGAAAACTAACTCCTTGTATTAGTTGTAAAGCACACTAATTACAATTTACAGTGAAAGCAATATGAATGACATCCTCAATAACCTGCAGGCTTTAGTAAGTAAGTAAATAAGTAAGGATTTAGCTGAAACTGTAATTGTTTAATAATATGAACAACTATAGGTGGTTACTATAATACTGTTGTATGCAACATTAAAACAGAAAATATAAATCATAATACAATATATAGACATTGTAAGTACAAACAAGACAGAAATAAAATCTCACAACTGGCAGCATTGCATGCATTTTAATTGCTGGTATTAGTGGTAACTGATAACACAAGCAAACAGCTATATTGTATGGTTTACTATTTATTGTACACAGTACTCTCAGTGAAGAGCAAGACACCTTACAAAGTTACAACTTACAGTGATGCTTTTAAATTGTTGAACAATAACTGTAATGACTGTGACAACTTTTCTATTGTATGTGCTTCCCAGAACTTAAAACTATATATATAAAAGTTTAATTTAATTTCTAATGCATTGTACAAAGAAACAAAAGCAAATCAAAACAACCCACCTACCCACCCCAAAATAAAGAAAATATTTTAAAATCCTGAAATCATAATTAATCACCTCATCTCCCTATCCCTGTAAAAGTGTAAATAAATACAAGAAATATACTTTATGAAACAGATAGTCTATGCTGTAGTTGATGTGCAAACTTTAAGTAAGTTCATTTTCAGTATATTATAAGTGAAAGCAGTGAACATTTTATGTTGCTTTTTTGCTTTTGTTTTTGATAATAAATTTTGTTGTATGCAGTAATTCCACCCTTACAGTTCAGATAATCAAATGTAATTCAAATTTAATGTATAAATATCTATAGTAATTCCCCAAAACAAAATAAAAAGGTGACTACTGTTAAATTGAGATTTTATTTCAATCTTTTTTTTCCTCCCAAATTAAAGTTTTAAAAAATCCTGAATTGTTGATTTGCAACTAATGTTTAGTAATAAAAATTTAAAAA
Organism: Sinotaia quadrata; assembly: GCA_028829895.1. Taxonomy (NCBI): domain Eukaryota; kingdom Metazoa; phylum Mollusca; class Gastropoda; order Architaenioglossa; family Viviparidae; genus Sinotaia; species Sinotaia quadrata. Next base: position 18,013,647 of record CM054180.1, read on the forward strand.
TTAATATTTGAATTTTATTTTAAATTGCGCAGAATGGCAGGACAAATGTCTTCGACTGCCAGCAGTCAACGAAGGTCAAAATCTTATCTACACATTGCCTACCAGTGGAGGGAAAACACTTGTGGCTGAGATTCTGATTCTTCGACAAGTACTTTGCAAAAAGAAAGATGCACTTCTCATTCTTCCATATGTCTCCATTGTCCAGGAGAAGGTTGGTGAAGTTGTATTTGTAGAAGACAACACTGTATTGAACTTAAACAGGATAGTTTTAATGAAATAAACCATTCATTTCATTTATCGTAATTTCTATACAAAGTACACCAGTTTCATGTTTATCTGCTTGGTGTGAATAAGGCATTGCTTGTCAGAAAATATGGTTCAAATTAACAACAAGTTGACATTAGATATCTGGTCCAACATTTAGAGCTCTCTCTTCAGACAAAACAACTGCAGAATTTTTTTTTCCTTGCAGACATACAAACTGTGTTTTTTCTTTCTTTTATCATTTACTCAAATGTTAACATTTATGATTTATTTAATTATTGAAGTTAATAAACACATTGTATTCTTTGGTTGTTATGAGTAGCTAATATAAAATCCATCAGCTAACAGCAACAGATGACTTTGCAAAATTATTTATTTTAAAAAGTTAGACAGTTACAGACAAGGCACTGTTTCACCTGTCCTTGTGGTCAGATGACTCATGCTAACTATTGTTCAGGACATTCCTGCTACACACTGGTAAAAGTGGTATTGTTCCATGCTGTTTAGTGTTAGTCCACACACTCTCCAAGAAGTAAAAAGACTATACATTATCTATCCCTCACTATACACTTGAATGGTACTTTTGAAATATTTATTTTTTTATATAAAAATTATATTTATAGTATAACACAGGTTACAAGTAAAGTAGCAAGTTTGAACTAAATCTAAATACAGCACTCACTAATCGTGAACCAATTATGAAATACATATATTGCTGTATGGCATTTGCAAAATTTGCTTATATTACAATATTTCAAATTTAAAAATATTAAATAATCCAATCTTCTTTCATATTTGCCTTGATACAATTATTTTCATGTTTGTGATGCATACTTTTTTGTAAAGTTGAAATGTTTGCATTGAGACAGGAAAACAAATTCATAAGGTGTACATTTTAAAATAAATATATATAGCATTATCTACTTACAGGCAGTTAAAGAATAAGGTCTTTACAATCCATGTTTATTAAGAAAGTCATTAGCTTTTTATGAAAAACATTTCAAAATAAATTTAGGTTTAGGGATATCATTAATTATTGAATTCTCTTAACAGTACAAGAATTAAAAAATAAATTATATTTTATAGGTGGAGAGGTTTTTTAAACAACAAAATAAATAATCCATCTCTAGACATAAGAAATAGATCTTAGAGATATTTCTTCAGTAATATAGTATACTGTACTAACAATAATTGGTTTTAAATTCCACATTAAATGAATGATTTATCTATCACTGGTTTATCTACTCAACAGAGTAATTCAGGTTTATTTTTATTATCAGGTTCGCATTTTATCAGAATTTGCATCAGAACTAGGCTTTCTTGTAGAAGAGTATGCTGGCAGTAAGGGTCGATTTCCACCTACTAAACGTCATATTAAGAAGTCTTTGTATATCGCCACAATTGAAAAAGGACAATCTCTTGTCAACTGCCTCATAGAATCTGGGCGTATTGAGAGTTTGGGCCTGGTTGTTGTTGATGAGGTAAGAAAACTAAGATGGAAAATTTACAAATAAGCAAACAAAATTAAAATGAATAAATTTAGGATGTTTTAAATTTTTTGTAAAATTTGCTTAAGTTAAACATCTTAAGTGTTTTTGCACAAGCAAGTAATTAAATTTTAGTATCCAATCAGGAATTAATGAATTAAGATATCTCTATTGCTGATGTAATAATTAATATGCACTCATTCACTATGAACATAAAATTTTATTACATGTATATTGTATTTATTTTTTGTCATTTTCATTTATTGAAAATTATTGTATATTCACTGATAAGGTAATTTTACATTTTAATATCTTTATAAAATCCAGTAACATAGATTCATACAGGCATCCATTATTATGAGTGTACTTAGGATTTAGTAATATTTTACTAAGTGGTCTTAATCATGTTAAAAAAAAAGAAGCAAGCATTTTAATTTTCTGATAGTATGCTATAGATGCATGAGTGAGTATTTAAAATCAAAATATGCTGATTCAACTTATTTGTTCTCTCTTGTCTTTCAAAAGTTTCATGTTCCAGAGAAATTTAGTTGAGAATCTGTTTGAATTTCCTGTAATAATTAATCTAAAAATAGTAATTAAAGCACCCCTTTTTATTTTGACAAACCACTCAAGTTCCTCAACCTTTGCTTACTTTAGGATTTATTATAACTTTTTAAGTTGCAAAAGCATTGAGTAAAGAAATTTGCAGTGCTCTTAATTTTAACCATGTCAGTAGATTCTGAGTTCTAATTCTGAATAATAATAATATTAATAATAATGATGAGTGGTCCTCTCCTTGATGACTTAGTTGTTCTTTGTTCTTGATAATTGTTTCCTTATTGATTATTTTGCTCATTTTCTTTTTCTTTGTTGAGTTCTTTCTGCTTTTTCTGATGTTTTCTTCTTAATTGTTTAGTTCTCCATTCTTTTTGATTGTTTTCCTTTTCTTGAACGTAGTTATTGTAAGCTATTTTCATTTGTTTAATCTCACTTATTTCCCATGCATCTGATTATTGGCCTGGAAAGTCCTTTCATCATTACTGATGCTAAATGGATTTTATACGCACTTTTGCTCAGATTTATTTGTTAATTCTTGATTCATATTTTAGTCTTACAAATTGGTTAACTGCTAAAATAGGTAAGAAATTTAAAGGCTCCTTAAGATCTACATATAGATTGGATCCCTAATAAGTAATATTCAAAAATTTTTATTGTATTTTTTTAATAATCATAAATAATTTCTCTGTCAAGATTAGGGTGATTATATTTTATTTATTATTTGTAATTATTTACACTATTCTATGCAAGCACACACATAAACACAAACTTGTTCACACATAACAGGGATATTATTTATTAACTATTGTAAGAGTCCTAATTCAAAGTTACCTTTTCTTATAAGTTATATTTATAATAAAATTTGTCCAGTATTATTCCCTTTCAGATGTAAACATAAACATATATTTTGCAGAAATGAGTGGGTTTTGTACTTACATGATTAATAATAATAATAATATTTGCATTATACATTTATATATTTTACTGTAGTTATTAGATATATTATTTTAATACTTTTTAATAGTATTAGTATTATTTTATTAATATTGTAATGATACATTCATGTCATAATTTAGGAATTGCTTTATACTCATTTTCCTTACACTTTTAGCTTCATATGATTGGCGAAGGGGGATGTAGAGGTGCTGCTATGGAGTCTACCTTGCTTAAAATCATGTGTTCAACAAGTGGTAAGTTACTAGTATAGAAAACAATCGTATGGAGGTTATTTAAAATCTTATTTTCGGACTAGTGGTGAGATAATTAAAGGAAAGATCATATCATATTTATAGTTTCAATCTGATATAAAGTTAGTGTGACTCACATAAGATTTTAAACATTACCTATTTTGTCACAGTTTATCTGGAGCTTTAAACTAAGTTATTTAAAGTGCATTATTGTAGGTATCGGCAGCAAAAAATTATATTAAGGAGTAGCTACTTAAAATAATTTTTTAAAGAAAGTACATGAAAATGTACGAAAAGCATGAAATGATTATCTTAATACTAATAGGTTACCGAGGTATACCCTTTATTGATGTGAATTTTTGTTGTATCTAAAAGTAATGCATTTTTTCACGAATTTAACAAGTTGCTATTCGTACAAAAAAGTCAACAACATTATTAAAGATACTTATTTTGAAAAGACGTTGTTGTGAACACAGCAGGAAAATGGAATCATTATTATCATGCAACTAGCATGTCTAAGTTGCTCTAAATAATTAAATTTTCGCAGTCCAATTTACATGGAACAGCATTTTTTAGGTCAACCAGTGGCTCATGTAATAGACTGGTAGGTATAAATTATATATTTTTCAGTAGTACCTATTACCTACAACAGTGATTTTTTTTCCCCAGTAAGGTCTATCACTTACATTTAAAGATATACACCAGCAAAACTTGAAAAATCATTAATATTCATAACATGAATCAGTTAGCAAATACGAGATTTTCTGACCCTAAGTGCCAGAAACAAGATTTGAAGGCCATTTTTAAGCATGACAGTGGATGATGTACATGGATTAAGTGTGTAGATTTTCTGCCTCCTTCCCCACCCACCCCCCACACCCCAAATGATGTTTGATAATAAACACAAAACAAACATACAGCAGAAAAGACAAAGACATGATCTTTCTTTTGATACCAAGTTTATTCCGATCAATGCTTTATTAACCGTATTTTCATTAGTGAGAAAGCAAGCAGTTTAGAGACTTCTTTCAGTTCTGCCAGCTTTTGTTGGCATATGACACTATCTAATTAGCGTACAGCAGTTGAATCATACTGAGTTTTGTTCTATGACTTTTCCTTTATAAAAATCCCAGGAAAGAGAATCTGATTGTTGTGAAACAAGCATTTGTATTTTTATTGATTTACATGCTGAAGACTCTGATCAGGAGTCTTTTGAGCTTAAATCTTATGTTATTATTAAATTATTTTTTAGTTTATCAATAACTAGATTTCAGAGTTTCAATGGTATTCTACAGACACTCAATATTACTATGTTTTTAAAATGGTTCCACAAACAGATTGCATTGTTTTATTAAGTTGCACTTAAAATCATTTTTGTTTTTAAATGTTTCAGAACCACCACAAATAATTGGGATGAGTGCCACCCTGAACAACATTGGTGATTTGTGCACATTTTTGAAGGCAGATGTGTTTACCAGTGATTTCAGGCCGGTAATTTGACTGCCTCCTTTTCTTAATATTTGTCTGCATACTGTTCTCAGAAATTTTAAGAATATTCTTTCATTTTCCATTTTCTTATTAACATAAAGAAATGTAGAAAGTAAATAAGAAAATGCATTTAAAGATATACACCAGCAAAACTTGAAAAATCATTAATTTTCATAACATGAATCAGTTAGCAAATACGAGATTTTCTGACCCTAAGTGCCAGAAACAAGATTTGAAGGCCATTTTTAAGCATGACAGTGGATGATGTACATGGATTAAGTGTGTAGATTTTCTGCCTCCTTCCCCACCCACCCCCCACACCCCAAATGATGTTTGATAATAAACACAAAACAAAGATGCATTTTCTCAGAGTTCAAAGTGTATTTGATTCATGACAGTATTCAGTGTTGTGTGAAACTTTCTGCCTTGTTTGCATTGGTAGATTGCTCTATCAGAGTATGTGAAGATTGAAGACAACATGTATATGGTGAATCACAGTGCAAAGGTCCCTGAAGAAAAACTGCTTCACCATAAAGTTCTCACATTCACAGTATGTTTTTTGTTTCATTGTTGTTACTGTTTTATAAAATTCTAATCACCATTTTTTAAAAAATAAAAATATTTCATGCATTTTAAATCGTACAAATTTATATAAGTAGCTTCCTTTTATTTTTTTCTTCAGTAAACTTATATTTTGAAATTTTTATAGTTCTTTTACATCTGATTTCATTTAGAACTTTTTCAATCTTCATTTTGGTAAAATAATTTAACAGTTAGTAAGATATCTTTTTATTTTTTTTCCTTATGTAATTTTGAAAATGTTTTGTTATTTTTAAATAATAAAGTAAACCTTTTGATCAAGGTTTAGTGAATACCATACCTTTTTTCTTGATTTGGTTCTATTGATCTTGACTAGAAGTCGCCCAAAACACATGCATTAGATCCCGATCATTTGCTTGACTTGGTGCTGGAAATCATCCCAGACAACTCTTGTTTGCTCTTCTGTCCCACAAAACGCAATTGTGAAAATGTGGCTCTCATGCTTGCACGGCTCATTTGTAAACAATACTGGTAAGTTGATTGGCTTATTTATTTCTTAATGTAAATAATACTGGTAAGTTGATTGGCTTATTTATTTCTTAATGTAAATAATACTGGTAAGTTGTTAGGTTGATCAGTTTCTTTTTATAAACAATATTGAGAAGTTGATTAACTAATTTATTTCTGCTGATGTTCACATACATTTAAGTTCAATTTTACAAATGAATGATTAGCATTTGAGAAGAGTAGAATTTAAAAAAGGATATAGAAAGGCTCTTTGTTTATGAGATTTGAGAGAAAATATTTGTGCTAAACCTGAAGTCAAGTTCATACATCCCTGCAGACCATAGGAATATGAGTCATTCTCTGTATGAACACCATTTTGTGACATGAAATGTAAAAAATAAAGTGGATTAAATCTAATTATTTTACATGTTAAAGTCTTATTTCACAAAAAGAGGAATCATTTTCAGTTCAAAACTAATTTGCATTACAAATAATTACAAATAAATAAACACAAATTCATGCAACTATCTTATGTATCTCTCACAGAATTCTGAATATATAGAATATAAATATGTGATATTTCAATGCATTATTTTTAAGACAGCACATTTCAAATGGACCCATCCTACAAGGTACAAACATCCAAAGAATGAGCAATATATCTGTATGTCTCTCAATATGGAAGGTTATTTTTCACTTCACAAATAAGGTATTACTATCACAGATGCTATAATTTGACTTTGAACAGGTAAAAGGAATATATCCAGCCATGTTAGTCTATGATTGTCTCTGTCTGTGTTGTAGCTGAATAATTATAATAATTTTAAGATGTTTTATATTTACTTGAAATACTTTTAAGACCCTCTTAAATCCAGCGTCAAATATTTCTGTTGTACCTATAGATTTTTGTGCTGATTATATTATTTACAAAGGGAGGCTTTATTTGTATCCACTACATTTAATTTTATTTCTATTTTGATATAGAAATATTTTGTCATGGCCAAATAATTTTAAAAATAATTATTAAAAATCTGTTTATGATTGTAAACATAGAGTTAGTGAATTAGATCAGCATGTGAATTGTTTACTTTGATATGGCTGTTGGAGACTTTTTTCTCTTATACACTTTTTTTTAAAGTGTAAATTCTGAATGAAGGAATGAATTCCCTTTGATAGATGTGTATATTTGTAAATCATAAATCCATATATTCATATTTTAAAATATATACTGGAAAAAAAAACCACGCCAGAATCAAATAAAACTTTGGAGTGGTTTCCTGCATCTGATCTTTTCTACAAATATATTGGTATAAATAATTAAAGAAAATGCAAATTACTCATAGAATTGAAACCTGAACAAAAGGCATACATATTTCAGATGTTTTTTTTAAATTGTTTGGAGCAGGAACCTAGCTTTGGCACAAAGAGACAGACGAACAGCTTTGCTAAAAGAGCTGAGAGAAGATGGTGGTGGAAAAGTGTGCCCTATACTAGAACGCACCATTCAGTTTGGAATTGCATACCACCATAGTGGTCTGACAACGGACGAACGCAGACTGATAGAAGATGCTTATTTTGATGGTGTTCTGTGTCTTTTGACATGTACCTCCACCCTGGCTGCTGGAGTTAACCTACCTGCCAAAAGGTAACTTTGGTTAAAGTATTTTATACCTGCACAGGTTAGCTTGGGTTAAAGAATTGTATCTGCAATGGTACGTTGTATTAAAATATTTTACCGGCAAAAAAAGGTAGCTTGGATAAAATATTTTAACCTAACAAGTTAGCTTAGATTAAAGAATTGTTTGGATTAAAGAATTGTATTTGCAAAAGGCAAAGTGTATTAAAATATTTTACTTGGAAAAGGTAGTTTGGATTTAAGTATTTTAAAAAAGGATTAAAGAATTATCTCAGACAAAGGTACATTGTATTACAATATTTTATCTGCAGAAAGATAACTTGGATAAAATACTGTAATTTAAAGTTTAGTATTAAGCATGAAGCAATTTGAAGGTTGCTTATTAAGCAGGGACAGTGTAATCAGATCAGAGTGCTCATTCATGATATTTTACTTCCGCAAAAATGTAAGGAACTTATGTCTTGTGAACGTTGATGTGTGTAATCCTCACCTCTGCATGTGTGTGTGTGAGAGATCATGTAAGAAAACAAAAAAATATCATTTGAAATATTTTATTAGCTGGTATGTTTTGTCATGTGCATTTCACTTTACTTTTATAGGTGTTTATCCAGTAAATATAATGACGTCATTGAAAAATGTCATGCAGTTAGAATAAAAGCAGCTTCTGCAAATAATGTTAGTTCCTGTCTTTCATAGAGAGCACGAGATAATTGTAATATCCAAAAGCGATGATACCAACAGGGGGCAATTTTATCAATTAAAATTAGCAAGTAAGTTACGTAATGTAGCCTAGGTCAGAAAGTTTTATTACTCTAGCTTTTCATTGACACAAGCAACTGCTGATTTAAGAAAAATAAAAAAACATTTAATTTAATGAGCATTTTTTGTTGTTAAATTCTTGCCAGTTCCATTAATGCATACTTCACATGCCAGTTTAGACTTCGGTCACAGTTTACTTTAACCATAGGCCACTTTTGACTTTGGTCACAATTTGCCTTGCCGCTGGGCTACTTTTGACTAACCACAGTTTGCCCTGCCTCTGAGTCACTTTTGACTTCATTTACAATTTGCCTTGCCCCAGGGCCACTTTTGACTAGCCACAGTTTGCCTTGCCTCTGAGTCACTTCTGACGTCAGTTACAATTTGCCTTGCCCCCGGGCCACTTTGACTAGTCACAGTTTGCCTTGCCTCTGAGTCACTTCTGACTTCATTTACAATTTGCCTTGTCCATGGTTTAGGTTTTCTACAGTTTAACCATTTTAATTGTCAACTCATATTTGGTCAATCGTTTAGGCATGCATTCAGCTATTATATTAAATCAATGTATTTATTTTTTAAAGTTGTGAGAAAAAAATTACTGTTATATTTCGTGTATTATGCCATTAAATACAGTCTTGACATTGAAGCATACAAATGATTTTCATGATGTATCTTTGTCAAATAGGTAATATCTAGTTTTTGCATAGTCTTAACAAAGCAATTGCTACTTCTTAAATAGGTAATAGCCCTCTGCTTTAAACCTCTTACTTTGGTCTCAGCGTATTCTAAATGTGCATATTTGCTATGTTTGGTTGTCTTTGATTTATTCACGTGCAATGCATTTAGTGTTTTTCACTTTATTCACTCATGTTGCATTTTGTTTTTGTTTATTTTCACTTTATTCACTCATGTTGCATTTTGTTTTTGTTTATTTTCACTTTATTCACTCATGTTGCATTGTTTTTGTTTATTTTCATTTAATTTACTCATGTTGCATTCTGTTTTTGTTTATTTTCAGTTTATTCATTGTGATTTTAAATATCAGCTCCCCGTTCTCTGGTTAATAAATAGGTTTACATTAAGTAGTACATGTATATTAAATGACTGCACTAATTTTAAACTTAAAAATGCTTGCTACATTTATATGTTTCTTGTAATTGACATAATTTGCCCACTTTTGTACTTTAATTTTTATTGGTCAGTATGATGGCCATCATTTCACTAGTAATATATAGCAAACTACATTAAATAAAATATAAATTATTACAATAACTATATATTAGAGATTGCTTCATTTGCAAAATATCTAACTCACAGATTTTCAGTGCAGATTTTCTTTGGAATTATTGCAGCTGCTGACATGGTTTGTGTGTGTGTGTGTGTATGTGCGCATGCGCTTGCATGTGTTCTTGACAGATACTTCATGTATAATTCCATTATAAAATGAACTTTTTCTGAAATAGACCTTTTCCTGATCCTTTTCCACTCTTGCAGAGTGATTTTGCGCAGTCCCTATGTTGGAGCAGATTTCCTGCGATATAGCCAGTATAAGCAAATGACCGGCAGGGCTGGTCGAGCTGGTATCGACTCTTCAGGAGAGAGCATTCTAATTGCAAAGAAGGAGGACATGACAAAAGTATCATATCTTTTGTGTCAATGTTTTGTAAAAGTGTACTGAAGAAATTAGCATTCTTAGCATATTTAAATATATTCTTTGAATATTTTCAGTGGCTTACATATGTGAATATATATGTCTTTGGGTTAGGGAGAAAAAGAAATACTATAGATGGTATTTTGGTGCGTAAGTGGGAACTTTAAATGTACATCATCGATGTCCTGTCATTACAGTAACTCAAATCTGTCAATAAAGATGTTTTCAGTAAAAAGGTTTTAACATATGCAGGGTGTTGCTAATTTTTAACTCTTCTCCTAACAATGCTCTTTCTTTTCTTTATTTTGTTGGATTCCTTTGCCTTCTGCACTGTTTTTATTAAAAGCATTTCTGTGTTCAGAGGACCTAACTCATTTATATTGTTGTTTTAATTTGTTTCTTAAAGGATGTTTATAACTTGTGTCTTCTTTCTTGAATACTTTAAGTGATTATATTTTTACACACTTCTTTACTAGGTTAGTTATTCCATTGATGGTGTTATCTTAGGTGTTACACCTGCTGTCTGGCCCTCAGGATGTGTGCCATAGCAGTTTATTGTACCAGTCAGGCAAGGGGTTACGTTCCCTTCTTCTGTCTCTCATTGGTTTGAAGGTAATCGAAAATGGATTGTCCTTTTGTATCTTTGTAGCATTCAAATTAATAAAGTATTTTTCTTTCTTAAAATGATAATTTCAAAAATATGACAATGTTAGTAGAGCTTTTGATATAAAAAAAACAAATAACTGTGACTTTCAATTAATCTATTAGTCATGGCTTTTTATGCTTTGATGCTGCTGGGCCACTTTTTCAAACCTGCTTTAGGCCTCTGGGGAGGGGAGGGTAAGATTTCTAAACCCCATCTCTTTACTCAAATCCTCACTTCCCATAAATTCCTCAGAAAGAAGAAATAAATTTGTTGAAATTTATCTCGTTTGTTTACCTATTTTCTTTTGTATTAAGCAATATTTTTGTGTTCATAGCTAGTGGAAACCACACAGAGAGTGTTCACAGTGATGGAGAAAACCCTTCTGGCTGTTCAGGCAGCTAAGTTGGGTGTGGACATTACTAAGGCTACTCGTGATGCTTTACAGCAGCTTCTAGACAGCAGGTTAATTGTACAGAAGAGTCTGAGCCAGACCTCACTGCTGCATACTAATACAGAGCAATCAAACAAAAGAAACTCACAAAGTCCGGAATTGAAAAACAGAAACTCAGAAAACCAGGAGCCCAAGTTCAAAAGCACAAGTTTCCAGGAATCACATGATAGAAATACAATACTCCAGGAATCAAAAATCGAAAGAACACTGTGCCAGGAATCCAAGGACAAAAATGTAGGCCTATACGAGTTTCTTAATACCAGCCAAGCAAAGATGTCACCACTCATAAAAGATTTGATGTCTTCAGGTATATCTTCCTTTCCTGCATTACCATCTGATAACAGAGATCTTCAGCAGAACATCATTACTGAACATGCAGGTTCAGGGGACTGGGCAAGAGACAGCGATGTTTTGTGCAGGGAGAAAACTCCAGTTGAATTGTCAGGATTTGTCAAAGACATTGAAGACTGTTATAATGGCAAGAACTCATCTCAGTCATCAAATGCAAAGGATTTCCTTCTTGAAGTTACAAATCTTGGCAAGGCAACTTTTAAAGGTAATATTTTTGTCATGTAAATTTGTCTTTGATTTAGAATGAACTGAGAATTTAACTAAATGTATACATTCTTAACTAAGCTTGTACATTTTCTTCATTCATTGTTTGGCAAGCATGAGTTAGTAGTGTGTGTGTGTTGTGTATCTACATTGTTGTCTGTTAAGATGTTTATTAAAATTTATATTTTGTTTCACACAAAATTCATATTTTAATTTGTTGAAATGTTAATAAAAGGTATTATATACAAATTTTAAATGTGTAATATATACACAGCACATATATTCTTGCTTATTTTAATATTGTATAAACTCATTTGTTTAGAATGACAAAGGCAGCAGCTCCATATCAACAACAAAAGTACTTAAATACATGAGTGAATAGATAAAACACTTTTCAGGCACTAAGGAACAAACCAGAAATATGATTTGGCAGCTTATTTTGGAGAGGAAATTATTACAAAAGTTGGGTAATCAAGCAGCACTTGACTGGGGCCTTATTGAAAAACGACATTATTCAAACATATGGTTGACTATTAGAATTGCTTAAACTATACTTTGTTACAGAAGTGGCTGAAATGTAGCACTTTTTGAAAATACATTGTAAACACTTAGACAATAGGTTGCAATTTAGCAGCATTTGAGACACTGTACATGCTTAGACAAAAAGGCTGAAATGTATCACTGAGACATTGTACACACTTAGACAAGGATGAAATATACCATTATTTGAGACATTGGACACACTTAGACAAAAGGCTGAAATATACCATTATTTTAGACATTGGACACTTGGACAAGGCCGAAATATTCCATTATTTGAGACATTGGACACTTAGACAAGGCTGAAATATTCCATTATTTGAGACATTGGACACCACTTAAGTGTATCACTTTTTGAGACATTCTCACTTAGATAATAAAGGCTCATAGTAGTTTATATATAGTTGATAATAAAATGCCATTCATCAAACTGACATAAGTGTGAAATTCTTCAGTATTTATACTTACATGAATGGTTAAGAGTATAAAATCATATCTACATTAATGCAAGTTACATAACATTTGGACAGATTGCAGTGTCTCTGTTTGGTTCCTTTCAATAACTTTTCTTCATTTTTTCCTCATTTGTCATCAGGATCCATAGACCTGGAATCTGGAGGGTGTCTGTACAACCATCTAAAGCAAGGGGAGCAGTCCTTAGTTCTAGCAAACTATCTTCATCTTTTGTATCTGGTTACTCCTTATGATTTAGCACAAGATGTCTCCCCATCATGGATGATATATTTACAACAGGTAACATTCATACTTTTAGTGGGTATTATAAATTAAGAGTTCTCTGTATTCATTGAGTACATGGTAATCATTTAATTGTCATTTCAAAATGTTAACTGTCCTATCATACAGTTTCAGATTGACAAAACTGCTTTCAAAGAATAGTTTACCATTTGCAAAATAAGTGGATTCTAGAAGCAACTGTTGAACCCCATTCTCATCATTACCAAATCCTCAAAGCTAGAAAAAGCATTTTTGTGCATGTTATTAAATAAACTCCAGTCAGGCTATATTGTCCTGCCATTATATTATAAGACAGACGAATGACATCGAGTTTTGACATTTTCATTTGACAAAATGCATAAGGTTAGAACTCTGATTAAGGCAGAGTGATTGTAAAAAAATATTTATATTAAACAGCACAACTGTTGACTTTGCATGTGTTTGCTTTTAATATTTTTATATGTAGATAAATATTGTTTTTCAGTTGAGTTCGCTGACCCCAGATGAGATGAAAGTCCCAACTTTGATTGGAGTTCATGAAAGTTACATTGTGAGAAAAGTTACTGGTCAGTCGAGTCGTCAAGTGTGTATAAACGTTTGTTCTTCTTGCATATATTTTGTACAAAAAACAACAGAGTATGCTTTTTCTCAAGTTCTCATTTTTTAAACAGTTTCTCCAAATTTAATCTAGTTGTTAACAAACCTGCCTACCTTCCACTTCCAAAAGAAATCTTCCGCTTTCATTTTTATTTTCAATTTTGTTTCCGATCATTTATGAAAAACCTGCTTGTCTCGTTTACACTTGCCCACTCTAGGTTTCCTTGAGCTGCCGCTGTTGTATGATGGGGAATTTTCCCATATATTTTATATAAATTTTCATTGTTGCATTTAAATTGAATGTTATTGTAATTGAATGACATGTGTGTATTGTGTCATGTTGACTTAGAAGTGAGGTTCTGAACGAATGAGTCATGCATGGTGGTAGATTTATTGACTGGTGTTTGATGTTTGTGGCAGATAGGAGGATTGAGTGTTGTTGTTTAAGTTGCATGGTCAATGGCCAATAAGCTAGCTAGAGATTATTTTTGTGGCACCTATGTGTGTTTTGCTATACAATGGGAAGCGTTGTTAGCTAGGTCAGCATGTGCGTTAGAAGTTGTTAGAAAAGCATAATCCGTATTAGCGCTAAGTAATTGGTCAGATCAAAAGCATGTCTAATAGACGCAAGTGTGATCCCAAGGGTGATAAAAGTCCCATAGCGAAATTTTATCGTTACTCGTTCCTGAAATCATCTTCAGGTGGCAACTAGAGGAGAGTCCTTCCCAACAAACTGGGTCGTATATGCAGACTGCATAAAATCAATCTTCTGGTTTTCATTAAAAATCTTCTGGTTTTGGATCATTGATCTTCTGGTTTCCTGAAGTGGGGGGGCGGGGTAGGTAGGTCTATGTTAAGATCACTTATTTAAAAAAAATATTGCAGAAAAAATGAATTATTAATAAAATAATTTAAATTATCAGTTATTTTCAGTTAAATTGTGAAAACTAGCTCTGTGTTAGGTTACTAATGGTATATTTCAGATTGTGTGATACACTTTAGAGGCTGAGTTACAATTGTACTTTTTTGTTGATTTTAAAGTAACATTACAAATATGAGGATCACCTCACATTTTTATCTCTTCTAAAATCAAGCTGATATTGTGAAGGAATAGACACATACTTGTTATAAGCACTATTTTTCTACCTTGCCCCATCATTTTTGTCTCCATTCCAGTATTTTTTTGTCTCAAGTTGTTTTGGGTCAAACTGAAGCTGCATCTCCACCCTGATAATATCATTATCAAATTTTGATCCATGAATGGCATTTTTCATTGCACCACAGAGAATGTAAGTCTAATGAAATTAAATATGGGCTGTATGGTGATGTGGGAATGCATTTAACCCAGCATTGTGACATTGTCTCTTGTTCACAAATTGGTATGTCTGTGCTGTTCTTCAAGCTCCGATGGAGTCTTTGCAGGGCTGCAATGTTCTTATTATTCTTTTTCCATTTCTTCATATATAATTTCTACCTAGACCACTTTTCTGAGAATTTGATTGCCTTCTTTTTTTCCCAGCTGAAGAGGTGCCTTGAACTTTTTGCTTAGAAAAATAATGTGATGCCACTCATTAGACTGCTGTTTCATGTTTGTCTCAAAGTGATGAATCCATGTCTCACCTCTTACATTTAATATCTGGATCAAAGTAATGAATCCATGTCTCACCCCTTATTACATTTAATATCTGGATCAGAGTGGTGAATATGTCTCACCCCTTGTCACATTTAATATCTGGCTCAAAGTGGTGAATATGTGTCTCACTTCAAGTCACATTTAATTTCTGCGTCAAAGTGGTGAATCTTTTTCTCACCTCCACCTCCACCTCCCGATTAAAATTTGTGAAAGGAAGTCACCACCCTCCACTTCATACTGAGCCAGAAACTCAGCAGCAGTACATTTCTCCAGAACCATGTGTTCTGGTGTCACCAGTAATGGAACAATTTAGGAGCATAATTGGGAAAGATCTCATTTCAGAATTATTGCATTCACACTTTATTCTCTGATTCCAGACTGCAGCGATAAGTGAATCATCAATTCTTAAAATAATTTCTTCAATTTGTTTTCAAGACCAAACTTAGGTACATTGTGTTGGTCATCATCCAGGTTACATTTCTCTTTCTGATGTTCTTACCAGCTTTACCCATCTCTCAGATGTACTTCTCTTGACAGTACAGCGATTGTAAATTGAGTTTTCGGATGTTATGAATAATATTCTTGTTTTTATTTTCAGCCATTGCATTATGGTTTTGATAGCACTGGGAATTTATTTTTTTTCTCTTTGTGGTGCATTTCACTAAAAGGATGACATGTTGAAAACTGATTACACCCATACTGTCGATTAGGATTTAATTAATCATAAGATTAGAAAATTCAGAATTAATGTGAACCAAATTTCAGCTGTTTCAAGTAATTTCCGACCAAGATAAAAATGTGGTACAGACAAAACTTTCTTAGAGTCCTCCATAGTTGCATGTCAATGATTATGAGCTTTGCCAGGATTAGATATATTTTTCAGACAGTGGATACCCAGGTGGTGAAACGTTTTTTCCTGACCTTGATGTTATATGACCTCTGGAAACAAAATTCTGTTTGGGATGTGGCAGAGCGGTATCAACAGCTGCGGGGCTTTGTTCAGAATCTTTTGTCATCAGCAGCCAGTTTTGCTTCTTGTGTGTTGCGTTTCTGTCAAGTAAGTTCTCTCCTTTTCATTTTTTGTTTGTTTGTTTGTTTTTTTTTTGCTTCTCGATAAATAAATCTTAATATTTATTGCTAACAGAAAAGTATCTTTCTCTTTTGTCATATAGATTTTCTCATTGTTAGGTTTTTCAACAAATTTTCTTTAAATCTTAAATAATGTATTCTGGTCTTCACATTTCTCTTTTAAATTTAATTTTTAAAAAAATAATTTTTCACATTCAATCTCTTTACTTAGCACTTTAGCACATGGTTTAATTCTTTTAGAAACTAACATCAAAATCTTAATTCTAAGTTATTTGTTTATTCCTGAGTATGACTGTAGACCATCCCTTCAATTGCAGAAATTCCATTTCACTAAATTTCACTAATAGTTCAATATAATACAGCTTTTTAATTGCAGAAATCCCATTTCTCTAATAGTTCAATATAAGACAGGTTTTTAGCAATACGAACATAACCAGAGACTTTTCTGATGGATTCATTATTGTTTGATACAGCAATTTTCTCCTGCTTGAACATTTCCAAGCAATAATATATTCATATCCAAGCACATGTAAATTTGAGAGAAAAACCATGTGGTTGTAAGATATAAATATTTGTTCTTATTTTTTAAAATATATTATTACTAAATATTTCTGTTTTGAAACCTAGTTTTCATTTTGTAAAATTTACTTTCTTGAATTTAAGGAATTGCCAGAATTCTGGGCCTATCAGGAACTCCTTGGCAAATTTGTAAGGCGCCTTGCCTATTGTGTTAACATGGAGTTTGTTCCTTTAATGGAGGTTCCTGGAGTAAAGCTGGTAACTTGGCTTTATTGTTCTCTGCTTAACAGTTTTTGTTTGTCTTGTAACTGCTTGAGCAGTTACACATATATGAATTCTTGTATCATTTATTTATGTTTTAATTTTTAAAATTGTTATATTTCTGCACTTTACACATCAAAAGTTACTTGCATGCAATTCCCAGAGATTTAGAAAGAATGTATTTATCCTTGGGAACCTTAAACTTAACACCCAATAGATAAATATATTTAAATCAGTGCAGCATGAAAACTCACAATATTTCTTTACAAGTCCAACAACAGCTACAAGAGTCAATCTTTCAGTTCAACAAGCTTCATCAGGATAACAGTTATAACAGTGGCAGATAAATAATGAAATGAGTGAATCTATTTATGTATGATAAATGTCTTTGATTAGTAGATAGTTTAACGTTAAAAATGGTTGCATCAGGTCTTTATATTAATTCCTTTTAAGTAACTAGAGGTGATTGTATTTATTCTTCTGTTCCCATACATTCATATACCACATAATTTTAAATAAACAAGGTAATTTTGAGAATGCAGTACAAAGATTAAATTAAGATTAGATTAGGACAAAGAGTACAGTGATAACTTTAATTAATTGTAGAACTATTTCTAAGTTCATTTTACTCATTAATTTTGTTTGGGTGCTATTTGTTAGGGTCGGGCTAAACAGCTCTACAATGCTGGCTATCAGACACTGCAGGCTCTGGCATCTGCCAACCCTTCAGACCTGGCACTAAAAATTGATCACCTATCTAATAAGGTGGCGAGGCAGATTGTCTCTGCAGCCAGGGTAGGTTTCAGATAATTTTGGGCACTTTATTTATATCAGATGTCTTACATGTTATAGCACCTGAATGTAATCAATATTTCTTTATTGTTATAAAGTCAGCATTTTGATCCTTGCTTCTTTTTTCTGTCACTTTTTATTCCATTCTTTCTTCAAGTTTATTGACATGTATTTTTAAAAATTTGCCCCTTTTATTATTTAGCTGTTTGGATTAAATAGACAATGAGTGGCAACATTCTTCTTTCTGTCTTGACAGTACCAAGGGACCTAACTCAAAGCAAATAGCATATTAGTAGACAATGCTAAGTAGACTCCCATACAATCAGGGTGATCAGTGTTTGTTTCTCATATTACAAGCAGTTATAATTAATAAATAATATAATTTTCATATATTTGCCATTTAATTTATTTCTTCTATATAAAATATTCTGACTTTCATTCAGTATATGTATAAACAACCAATTATGTTCATGTACAAAAACAGTAGTATTGTGTCTGGACCAGTTATGATAAAAACAATTGTAGTGTGTCTGCTTTCTTTTCAAGGTCATGCTTGAGGAGAAGACTGAGGCCCTCCTAGAACAAGTTGAACAGCTTGTCCCTCTTCCTGCTGAGTTAATGTAATTCTCATCAGTAGAATCTGGTCTGATTGGTTTTCTGCATTTATGCATGCATTACTTTTAATTAATAGATCTGCAAGTCTTCCAACCTTTATGACTTGTAAGGACTGGTTCATAATGCATATATTATCTATGATACTTTTAAACATAAATAGTATTACAGTTCAAGTTCAAACTTGACTAAGACAAAAGGGGCATTAAGTTTTTCTCCATATGTCCATTTAGATCCTATAGGTGTTAAGCTTGTTAGTACGATTCAGTCTGGGTCTTACAGGCATTTGTCACTGTGGCTCAGCCTAGTTTCTACATTATTAAGTTTGTCACTATGACTCAGCCTATTTTCATTATTAAGTTTGTCACTGTGACTGTTTAGATGTTTTCAGTGTTTTCTTAGACCTTACAGCTGTTAACTGTGCCACTGTAATAGTTGAGATAATACAGATGTTTGTCAACAATCTAGATTTTACAAGTGTTATGTTTGTCAGTGTGGTATTCAAGATCATACAGATGCTTTTCAGCAATGTTCCCTGTAATATTTTTCCTATGTGCACAGAACATTTTCTTGTGTGCACGGAACTTTTCCCTGTGTGCACAGAAATGGTGGTTGTTTGAACTTGCTGCCAAAAGTTGTGCGCAGAATTTTTAAACTGCTGCACGGAATTTTCTTATGAGCTGAGCAACCGCGCACCTTAGAGGGAACATTGCTTGTCAGTGTGACTCAGTCTTGAGCATGATTTTTACTTCTTTGAATTTTGTTGTTTGTTCCTTTACCCTAGCAATCTGTGCTGACCTCTGTAAACTGTTATTTCTCTTATATGTAATTAGATGTAGAGAAATTAGAATGATTTGTTTTTAACTTTACAAACACCATCCACACCAGTCCTTTTCATCAACCTCCTTATCAATCCAGTTTCAGACATTAGTACACTTTATATATATTTTAGAGATGTACTTTAAATCTGTTTGAAAAAGTTTGTTGCTGACCACTTTCAAAGAAAATAACCTTAGTGCATAAATAGCTTTAAGCACTCACTTCTCATTAGGTTCAGTCTTATTTATTTAATTTATATTTTTCACTTTACAATGAAATAATTTGTAATGAATTTCTGTATTAGCTTATTATGCTGGTACTTGAAGTATTGTAATTTTTTTTTTTAAATGTACTTGACATTAATTAATTACAGTTTTAAGAATACTTATAGATTCAAGTCATTGTATTCTGTGAATACAAACATCTCATTCTCCCAAAATAACTTTGTTTTTACTGAAATAAAGGCAGTTGACTGTCTTGCAATATGAAATTAAAATGAAATTGTAATAATTAATTAGTGATTTTCTTTATAGATTTGACAGTGAAAGTGTGTGTGCATGCATATGCCTGTGAGAGATGAAAATTCAACCATTTCCTCTTAAAAGAAATATGTTGTGTTTCTTAAAGGCTTAAGAAGCTTGAAAAAAGAGAAAGGAACTGGGTGAGTTAGCAAGAGGGCAGTGTTCAATTACTCAGGCATTAAATGTATTTACTTAATTGTAAGACAGTTTTACATATTCACTGAATACGATAATAAAGTGTGAAACGTGTTTATGCATCAACACAATAGCTCTGAGTTCTAGTAGTACATATTACATATATGTTACAATTTTCACTTATCCATCTATTTTATTTTAAGGTCTAATTCAGCTTGCAGTCTAGGTCAGTATTAAGTGGTCGAGGTCCAGATGAGGGGTCTCAGACGTGCAGCATTATCCTGCAGCCTGCAAAGCAGTCAACTGTTTGTTTTAAAACAAAGTATTGACAATATGAGATGAACAAGAGGGCATTATGAAGAATCACAAAAATATAGCATCGGCTCACTTTAGTAGCTGTAGGCCTAGGACTTGTAACCTGAGTGGGGCATTGTGGCATCAGTAGCTAAAAGTATATTTAATAATAATAATACCTTAACTTCTCAAATTTACTTGGAATATCCACCAATATTATATTATCCCTGACTTCACTAGCACTAACACACATAATAATATTTTATTACTCCTACTGATAATGCAAACCATTCAGAATTTATCACGTTTCAATAAAACGAAATGTCGGAAATAACTATTTTTTCTTTTCTTTTTATTTTTTTATAAACGCCTTTATCTGGTCTGCCGGATTCTTTTGATCTAATTATTTGACTTGCTTTGAGCCTAATTATTTTACTTGAGTAGTAGATACTAATTAATCATTTGACTTGCAATAGATCCGAATTATTTTACTTGCGTTGAAAATAAAATGCCAGACATATCAAGACAAAGTATATGTCCTTTATTTACACACTCACACGCAAATCCACGCATGTTTAATTATATTAAAAATATATATTCACGCCTGCTCTCGGGTATTGACAAAATTCAAGCCCGCCTAGGAATCTGCGGACCCATCAGGACGCTCAAAGCAGGGGGCGTTATCACGGTGGGCAAGGGGAACAGTACAACGATCTGTGTCCACGAAAAGAACATAACAGCAAAGTATTATGCTTTCATGTTCACTTAGATATTCACTGTCGATCTCACTTATTGATATATATAGTATATACTGATGTACATAATTAACAGTCGATTATCAGCGCGCGGGGAGGGGGGACTCGAGGTGATTGCTCTACTCGTCTTGCCCTAAGGTCGGACCTAGCGATAGGCGCCTGCTGATGACAAATGAAAATTGCTTAGTAACGTATTAACGTCCATCAACGTACACCTGCTGATGACAAATGAAAATTGCTTAGTATGTATTAACGTCCATCAACGTACACCTCTACTTGTAACTCCTTCACGCAGATGCTTTAGAAATGCACACAACTTGTGTTATATCCCGACCTGTGCCAGCGCTAACTTGGCGGCTGCAAATAAAAGGGTCACGATGAGAAAGTTATGGCCCTGTTTACACACCACGCGGATTGGGTCTGTAAGTTTAGTGCATGGTTCCTACGTAATTTTTATGAAGGTCGATGCTGATGCGTGTGAGTGGGTTATATTGGCCGATAGCCGGAGCCGTGCAGTTGGCAGTGACGTAATAATTTCTATAAAAAAAAATTCTAATTAGAAGTGGAATATAAAGGTAATTTTCTCAAGTCTTCCGTGCGATATTCAACTTTCAGTTGCGCATGTCGCTAAGGCTGCCGGTTCCATGATGTAAATACACTTTTAGTTGATGTTTCGCGATTAGCATCCTATGGACAGTTCATGTTAGGGTAACGTTAATATAGGGGACAACATGAGACAACTCATGTTAGGGTAATGTTATAGGGGGACAACATAGAGACAACACATTTCATTGTAATGCTAATATAGGGGACAACATATGTTAGTGTAATTTTGATATAGGGGACAACATAAAGACAACTCATGTTAGGGTATTGTTGATATAGGGGGCAAAATAGTGACAACACATTGTATGGTAATGTTGATATAGGGGACAAAATAGAGACAACACATTTTATGGCAATGCTGACAAAGGGACAACATAGAGACAACACATTTTGTGGTAATGTTACTATAGTGGACAAAACAGAGAACACATTTTATGATAATGCTGACAAAGGGACAACATAGAGACAACACATTTTATGGTAATGTTACTATAGGGGACAAAACAGAGACAACACATTTTATGGTAATGCTGACAAAGGGACAACATAGAGACAACACATTTTGTGGTAATGTAAAATTGTTACTATAGGGGACAAAACAGAGACAACACATTTTATGGTAATGCTGACAAAGGGACAACATAGAGACAACACATTTTATGGTAATGTTACTATAAGGGACAAAACAGAGACAACACATTTTGTGGTAATGTTACTATAGGGGACAAAATAGAAACTACACATTTTATGGTAATGATGATATAGGAGACAAAATAGAGGCAACTCTTGTTAGGGTAATGTTGATTTGGGGGACAAAATAGAGACAACTCATGTTAGGGTAAAGTTGATATAGGGGATAACATGGAGACAACACATTTTATGGTAATGATAGGGGACAATACGTTTTTAACCTCTCTGTATCGTTATGCATTAAAACACAGAACACTTACTCAAATGAAGAGAATTGTAAATGTATAATTATAAAATTATTTAGAAAATGCAAAGCTTAACAGCAATACCCAACTTGTCTATGCTTGCGGCAAAATGGGGTTCAAACAGTAAAGTGGAGTAAATTAAACTACAGCTGTAAAAGGAATTTCAAATAAAATAGCACTTACCACTTACATGTAACTTACTGCTTTTAGTGCAATAAATTGTATAAGGATATTATTAGAAAAATAAGCTTTACAAATGTTAATACAAAAGCTTTTATTAAAAGCAAACTAAATATATTTATACTTAATGTTAGACAAAATTATTGAGAAAATGATTGGCAAATTATATTGACAATGATGAAAAATATATACTTTGAGAAATCTATCTATACTCAGATACGGAGGAAAAATATATGCTTAGAGAAATTTATCTATACTCAGATAATGTTGAAAAATATATAATTAGAGAAATCTTTTTATACTCAGATAATGTTGTAAAATATGTACTTAGTGAAATTTATCTATACTCAGATAATGTTGTAAAATATGTACTTAGTGAAATTTATCTATACTCAGATAATGTTGAAAAATATATACTTAGTGAAGTAATTCTATATATTCCAATACTGTTGAAAAATATATACTTAGTGAAGTCATTCTATATACTTCAATACTGTTGAAAAATATATAATTAGAGAAATCATTCTATACTCGGATAATGATGAAAAGGATCTGCAATGGGCTGAAGAAATAACTTGAGGATACAAATTTGTTATTAGTAACGAAAGGAGACCTGTAATAGAATAGTGAAGGGAGTCTAGTGAGGGAGAAATAGCTTAGTACGGCAAAATGTGAGGAAACCTATCTACACTAATGTAATGAGGTGGGAATAAAATGAATGAAAAAATTACTCAGAAAAAGGTGAGGAAAATATAAACGCAGGTACACATACATACTGAGGAAGGGGAATATGTATATACCCTTAAAGAAATGAAAGGAAGGAAAATAGCACTAGGGCACTGACGAAAACTATCAACATTCATGTGATGAAGGGAATTATTAATGCTCATATGGGGCCATACATCAAAATTCAGATTACGAGGAAATCTCGTTTTGCAGCATGAAATCAAATTTGTGAATCAGCACGTCATGCTGCCAATGATCAGCATGCCACTGGCAAGTTCAGATTGACTGATTCAGACACCATCTGTGACTGATAGTGTAGGGATATCACATTTATATTTTTTTTAAAATAACTTTTTCTTTTCCAAGACGAGCAGGAACATATGCGAACTCTACGATGCTCGTCTTCGAACGTGGTACCGCCAATGTCACCTTCTGCAATGACCTAGTAAGATTCTTACCGGGCCACAGACGTCCCAGAGCCTGCCAAGCATGTCTTGAATGTCCGTAGGAGATGACTGAACAGCAGCAAATTAATCCATGGAACAGTTTAGATTTTTAGATGTGGTGTGATGCTCTGCAGATGCGTCTTCCACGTGACGGTCACGCGACTCTGTCCAGCACAAGCATGCATCCACCTTCTCCCCCCCCCCACCTCTTTATTAGAAGAACTGTTTAAATATTTTGTTTTATCAAGGCCACTTGTGACATTCCGCAAGATAGTTTGATGTTCAATAATCATTTATCAGTCAATAGAAGCATTTGATTCCATCATGCTGGAGGTGGGTGGGGTGCACTTTATGGAGAATGGTGTTTTCAGATGACACGAGGATATTCAGGTGGCATGGGGATGTTCAGATGACATGACGATGTTTAGACGGCACACGGATGTTCAGATGGGTGATGATATTCAGATGACATGGGGATATTCAAGTGGCATGGGGTATTTAGAAGGCAGAAAGATGCTCTCTGCAGTTGAGATAACTGTCAACGAAGTGAGTGAGCAATGCCATGACACTATCAATAAGTATGAAAGTGGATCCATCGAACCTGACACGTGGAGCTGTCAGTCTTGACTTCAGACATTGTTTTTTCAGGAGCAGCCATACCCTTGTTATTGCGCAATAATGTACTATTTGACATTGCGCAATTCTTTAGGACTTGCTTAATAATGTACTATTTGACATTATGCAGTTCTTTAGGACTTGCTTAGTAATGTATTAATTTTCTAGTTTAGTATTAAACTCTTCTCGATACACTGCACAATAATGTACTAATTGTCTAGTATGCTATCGATCCGTTCTTGAGGTATTGTGTACTAATGTACTAGTTGCCCAGTTTACATTGAGCCGATCTCGAGGTATTGCATAATAATCCAAAGACTCTATCTATCTAGTCTGTCTATCTATCTATCTATCTATTTACTTATCTATCTATCTAGTCTGTCTATCTATCTATTTAGTCTGTCTATCTGTCTGTCTGTCTGTCTATCTATGCAGAGAGAGAACGAGAGAGTTACACTCTATATTTGCTGCACACGACTTCGTGCGCACGTGACTTGGCTGTTCTGAAAAGCGTAATTGGCGGCGATCGTTAGGTTTTTGCTTTTGTGCCTAAATCTTTGCTGAATGGCTGCGTGACGTAAAAAGTCCAGCGTCGTGGAGACCGGTCAGCACGACCCCTCGACTTGAAACATTCCTGAAGTGTTTTGGGAGGCTCAGTCGAATCTGCGTTCGGGGGTGGGGGTGGGGGGAAGAATTGAACTCCCAGGATAGTAAAACGCAATAAAACGCTTTTCGTAAAATAGGAACAGAAAGTTCAAGAAATTTCTGAAACATATTGCAGTAACTACTATTAACTTTTCCTTTGACATTTTGTACAAAATAATGTTAATTGTGTCAGTAAACTAATTTGTAAATTAAAACGAATTGTTGAAAATCATAAAATCGTTAATTTAGTAAAACTGTCTTCCATACAGCGAAATCATCAAATCGTTATGGACTGATGATCTTCTTGTGCTTACTAACTGCTGAAACTGACGCTTTCAATTGAATTTCTTTGTATTTTGTAAATTTTATAATCATGCTATGATAGAGAAAGGCCATGTCCAGTATGTATAGTACTATAAAGTCAAGAGTTAATAAATCAGGCCCAATCCATGAAACGGTAAGGTGAAAGCTTATGATAGATAAACTTCAGAATAAAAAACATCAACAGTAGCAATAGCAATAGCGCAGACGACGACGACGACAGCAACACAGCTACCTAACGTCATCACCATATTCTTCAATCACCATCACAAGAACATTCACTTCAAAGCTCTGATGACTCAGATCCTCACTGTTGTTTGTATCGAAACAGACTTGCACTGCAAACAGGAAGTTTGCACGCAGAGAAAGATGTTCTTGATGAAAAGAGGAAGTTCTTATACAGAAAAGTTCTTGCATAGAACAAAGTTCTCGCATAGACAAGCGAAACTCCTGCACAAACAAAAGAAGCTCCTGCACAGACAAAATAAATTCTTGCACAGGCAAGAGAAGTTCCTGCACACTCAGTCCCCCTGTTGATAGTATGGCTATCACTCAGTCCCCCTGTTGATAGTATGGCTATCAGTTTTCTTGTTGAAAATATGGCTATAACTCAGTTCTCCTGTTGATAGTATGGCTATCAGTTTTCTTGTTGAAAGTATGGCTATCACTCAGTTCTCCTGTTGATAGTATGGCTATCAGTTTTCTTGTTGAAAGTATGGCTATCACTCAGTTTTCTTGTTGAAAATATGGCTATCACTCAGTTTTCTTGTTGAAAGTATGGCTATCACTCAGTTTTCTTGTTGAAAATATGGCTATCACTCAGTTTTCTCGTTGAAAGTATGGCTATCACTCAGTTTTCTTGTTGAAAGTATGGCTATCACTCAGTTCTCCTGTTGATAGCATGAATAATATATTTTATATATTGACTATTATATTACTTGTATTGTCTGTTGTCATTCCTTATTTAGACTTGTACTTATAGTGACATTGAGATCTTGTTTCTACGTGGATTATCTCTAGGAAAGAAGCAGAATTATTAATACAACATTTAATACTTTGATACGAGGTGATAGGAGAATCACCCTCTGATTATTATTTCAGGCGTGGTTCTGCCCCCATGTGTCTTTTTAATTAGCGTGGACGCGATGTCCAGCTGTCCAGCTGAGTTTAATCTGACTTTAACAGAGAGATGTAGGCTACTTCTTTCAGTGAATGTGAACACGTGTTAAACTGTGCAGGATAGTGTGGGCGAGTATTGGACCGTGCAGGGCAGTGTGGGCGAGTGCGAAACCTGGAAGAAAAGAGTGAAACAGTCATTAGCAAATACTTGGAGCCATTCACCTCTCCATAGCAGTATGCTCGACAAGATGGTGAAACATCAACAAATAAACATAAACAATAAACATACATATGATAGAAATCAGAAACAGAAGCACTCAAAACATCTGCAGAATATCAAGTACTAAACATAAAATCACACGAAACCAAAATCATGAAAATCTCAAATGATTCCAAATGCAGACTGCAAAAACATGGATGAAACAACATGCCATCAGGATGTCAGCTTCTGGCAGGAAAATAATACATCAAAAGACACAATGAAATGGCAAAACTCAATACTAAAAACATATATCAGAACTATGGAGTAAAAACCTCAGAACGAGGATGGATGCACATAGCAGAAACAGTCATTGCAACAGAAGAAGTCAAAATACCGTGGGACTTCGAGATAAGACGATCGAGTGATTCTTGCATGAAGACCAAACATTGTAGTTCTCAATAAGTCCAACAGAACAACATCATCATTGAAGTCTCTGTTCTAAGAGATAGAAATA
The DNA here is from genome assembly GCA_028829895.1 of Sinotaia quadrata. NCBI lineage: Eukaryota > Metazoa > Mollusca > Gastropoda > Architaenioglossa > Viviparidae > Sinotaia > Sinotaia quadrata. The sequence continues at coordinate 18,040,987 of CM054180.1, forward strand.
TAAAACAAAAGAAAGAAAAAAATAGAAAAATACCAAGACAGTTTAGAAATCCAGAGAGTGTGGAATGCAGAACAGAAGTGATACCTATAGTGAGAGGAGCCATGGGGAACATAACATCTGAGTTGGAAGGCTATCTGATAAACTCCCTGGAAACTACAGACTGGCTCCACTACTAAAAGCAACACTCCTTTGAAGTGCCCACATCCTCCATAAAACCTTGGATCTCCCAGAATCTTGGTAAGATTCAGAAGTCTTGGTTCACAACCGACAGTGAAACATAAGTCGTGGAAAGAGACTGAATAATAATATCTCTGATAGATCTCTCCACATTTATAACACAATCGATCTTGACATTGCATTTATGTCTTCCATTGCTATTCTGCTGTGAACAGATAACCAGTGAAAATTGTGGAGAAGCAGAAAGACGTGATCAGTTCTTCATGTAATAAGAAATCTTCTAGCGGCAGTGTTTGGAACCCTTGAAGTGTCTTCAGAAGACGTATAGAGAAGTGAACACTAATACACTAGTCCAGACAATACAAATGGACACACAAGTCAATAGAGTACCAATGGACACACAAGTCAATAGAGTACCAATGGACACACAAATCAATAGAGTACCAATGGACACACAAGTCAATAGAGTGCCAATGGACACACAAGTCAATAGAGTACCAATGGACACACAAGTCAATAGATTATCAATGGAACAAAAGTTACTCCTTTTCTATTTAGGGACATCACTCTTGTCTTTAAGGACGTTGTTCTTTTTCTCTTTAGGGCCGTTACTTTTTTATCTTTAGGGCTATTACCCTTTTTAAAGGGACGCTACTCTTGTTCTGTCATTCAACTGTATGTCTAGCCTATTTCTGCAACCGATTCATCAAAAGATGGAGTGTAAATTGGAGAGACATAACACAGCAGCAAGTGACGCCTCGTAAGCAATGAGTTAAAGAAACCTGTACGCTTGTGCCATTAGCAGACACCGGTTAATAATTTATTATACTCAGCATAAAACATAGCAGTTGTCACATCTAGACTCGCAGACAAATTTCTTTCCCAAATTAATCTTTCCGACTTCTGTGAAGTCGGAAACTTCCTATTGGCCTGACATGAAGAATTCGACTTTCAGATTTTGTAATGTTAATCAGTTTCTTACGGTAGTAACGGTACTGTTCCAACGTAGAGTATATTATTATTATATATTGAATTAACTTTAAATTGCCTGCTGCTATCAAACGGCTGCGTACGGTGACTTTGTGGCTTAGTGATGTACTTTTTCATAGTAAAGAATTCCTTTTAAAGCTCAGTATAAAAAAATAATTTTGCCTCCTACAAAACGCCTTGTTAACATCGCCGAATTCAATAAATAAGCGTTCGATTAATCAAGGCTAGATCGTGACGATGACCAAAGCTTATTTTCCTGTACATATTTGCAACTTTAATGTGTCTGATTCATGGGTCCTCTTTAAAAAAAAAAAAAGAAGAAGAAGAAGAAGAAGAAGAAGACCTAGCCCACGCAAATCTTTGTCAAACATCAGAAGTCTTTGTGAGCTGTAGCAATTCTTCAGCTCCGAAAGGGCGCCCTAACTTCTACAGAAAGCAATGTAAATCAGCCCCAGACTGGGGAAGAAAATAAACTAGCGACAAAAACCTAATGCGCGAATTATGGGAAAGACAATTCTGGAAGACGAACTAAAAATTAAAAAAAAACCCCACCGTTAAGACTGTTCAAGGGTAGTCACCACATGTAGAGACGCCGCCTAGTTCCATTAGTTTTTTGTCACGTGCGACGCATGCCCAGTTCGTGCCTATTTGTTGTCGGCGACACGCTACCAAACTTAGCATGCTGCATCCGAAACAAGAGTAATGGCCCCTGGAAATGAGGCAAAACTTGGCGTCTTGCTGGTTCGAGACTGGGACTAACTTCTGCTTGACTTACGGCAAGATCGATATTTTTCTCAGCTCTGAATCTTTTTCCTTTTTTTACCCGAATGCACCCCGGGTAAAAAAATACGTACATTAGTTAGAGCATGTGTGAAGTGTGAAATTAAATATCTTATAAACTGATTGATATTTAGCTGGACGAATTATCACTCCACCCCCACCCCCACCCCCCCGAAAAAAAGAAATAAAATAAAAAAAAAACCCTTCCAATATCATCTCATATATTTGAGAGAGAGAAAGAAAGAAAGAGTAGAGAAAGAGAGAAGTAGAAAGAAACACAGCAAACAGTGACAGACTGGAACCGATAGCCATTCATAGACAAAAAAAGACAACGAAAAATCAAAAGTCGGAGAAACAATGAGCGAGAGACAGACAGAGAGAAACAAAGATAAAATCCAGAGAGAGAGAGAGAGAAAAAAAAATATAGTTGAGAAAAGAGCTGAGACAGAGAACGAATGAGAGCAATAGTAATAGAAACACACCGAGACAAAGAGATTCACAATCAGAGACCAACAGAAACAGAAAAAATAACAGAAAGTACAAAACTAAGGAGAGAGAAAGAAATAGAGTCAAAGATTTCTCAGACACTTCAGTTTGAAAGTCTGAAAAGGTATATCCCTGAAATTCTCCAGCTGAGCAAGATAAAACGTGCAGTGGTTCCCCTAATCCGGGGTCGTAACCCAAACGAGGTCGCATGGATATTCCCGAGGGTTGCGTGAGAGCTCTCGAAGGGAAGGGGGTATATTTTGTTAAAATGGACAATGAAATCGCCAGGAAATAGCAAACAAGTTGATCGATGTGTGACGAATAACAATATGTTGCAATTGCAATGAAAACTAGGTCAGGAAATCGTGGGGATCACCAACATGGCCGACATTACGCTTTAATCTGTCAACACAAAATCAAGATTCTTACAGCTCGCACGTTAACTGAAGCTGCATCATGTTAGCCACTGGGGGAAAAAGTAATTTTTATTACAATTAATTACAGAAGTGTTTACCAAAGTTGTTTTCTTTCGTTATATCATCATCATCGTCATCATCATCATCATCGTTATTATTATTATTAGATAATCAACCATAACTAATTACAAGTGATGAGAATCTTAATTTATGTTATTAATAATTCTCTAGAAGACACCACTCGTCTCTTTCACTTGGCGGATATGCGGGCGATGTAAACATTTTCTTTTCCACAACATTAAAAACAAACATTTACCGTCACACAAAATTTCTGTAGGTGGAAAACTTCTTGCTAAAGGAGAAGATAAATCCACATTTTAATCTATATTTAGCGAGCCCCCCTCCACCCACTCTCCACCATATGGTTATCAGTATGTGTAAGGTCAATAAATTTATTAAATCAAAAATACATGTGAATATATTTAAAAGTGTTGACATTTACATCACTTCAGAATAGTGTTCGATTAGCGCTAGACAATAATTCAGTTTATCCTAGCATAGACATCAGCAGTCAAATGAACATATATGTATATATAATCAAGTTCATAGGCATAAATCATCACAGAAATGAGAGTGGAGTTTTAGAGAAATAATTAAAGTTAATGTATATAACCTTTTTTCAAAGATGGTTGCTGTTACTAGCATGTGTTCACAATCACACGGTTTGTAACAAGTTACTGTCTTTTTTATTTAGACTACGGTCCCAAGTACCCCTTCTAGGCACATTACTCAACTTGACTCAACTGTGTTTCAGAATCTTCGATGTGCTCTCCAAGCACACTGTGGAGAATCGTCCTGAATTTCTTTTGTGCTATCAAGCACATCAGGAGAAATGTTTCCCGAATTTTTGTGTATGCTACTCAGCACACCACGAGGAATGTTCAAAATAATCTTCGTGAATTCTCGAGACCAAACTTAAGCCACCATTTTCACCATATTGGCTCTCAAACAGGATTCATAGGAATCAACTTAGAGCAACACATTACTGATAAGTCCCATGATAATTTTGGATACACACACCAACGTGATCCTGTAGAGTACAGTAGTCACTGTAGTCTGAAGTGGATAAAAAGCAATAAACAGGAAAGACACATTTCTCTGATAAGCTAATGATTGTCTTTATGATTGGACTTTAGTTTCATCAAATTCAAAGTGATTAGAATAGAGTACTTTTTCAGCAAAGTAACTTTTGGTCCATCCCCTTTGGATGAAATTGTTATGAACAAGTTTAAGACTATTTATCAGAAAAACTACTTATCCACTTGGAACTGGTTTGGATTGCATCAGCAGTTCCTAGCATATTCTCCACCTGAGTTGTTTACTTCAACTTTTGGCATTTAAAATAATATCATAAGCAGTGAGCAAGGTCGGGTTACTTTGAAATTAAACAACTTATATATAAGTTTAGAAATAGGGATAGGCAAAATTTACTCCACCACACTAACTATTTTACATTAGCTAATCTTTATTGGACATGCGAAATCATCTATGTATCACTGCTTGACAGCTACAAGCCTCGATCTGATAATCTACCATCGATTTCTGACAATCATAAACCTCTTTGACAATCACAAACATTAATCCCAATATATCTCAAACCTATTTGATACCTCTGTTCAATCGATTAGTAAACATTCATATAACAATTTCAGACCCTTATTCGAAAACCTCTGACCCCTATTTGACAATATCAGACCTTTATTTGACAATCTCACACCCTTATTTGACAATCTCTGACCTCTAATTAATGATCTCTGGCCCCTATTTGACCGTCACTTATAAAGATTTGTAGATTGATTTTCGCTCATGAGAAGCTAGACTTAACTTTTTAGTCAAATACTTGTCACCTGACATATTAGATAATGTCAGCTGAAGCACGCTTAAAAGAAAAAGAGAAATAAAAATATAAGAAGAAATAGAAAATCAGTGTGGATCAAATAAAAGACCAGAAGAGCCAAGTAATTCTCTGAATAGTATTTTAAAGTATTTTTTCATTATTAAATTATGTTTCACTTCTCATGTATTATCAGTACATATTTTTTTGCTTTCCGTTTACAGATAATTACTTGCTCTGACATTAAATTAACTGAGAATTAACTTCCTTGACATTCTATTTTACAGAATTAATGAAATTAATAAACACATACTGCAAATTGACTAGATTTTCTTTAGCAAGAAAATATATATATTGTTCTTCTTGAGCGCGCGTGCATGCGTAGGTGCGTACGTGTGTGTGTGCGTTTCGATGGCATGTTTACGTCACCACTGAAGCTTGGGGTTGATCATTTCGTCACCAGACGTCATCTGATATGGAGTGCCCCAGTGGGACAGCCTCACACTTGTGTTCGAGGTGGAGAGCGGGAGGGATACGTCTTGAGTCCAAGCGATGTTTCGTGAACCATATTTCAGGACATAATTGTTTGGTGTTGGTGGATTAAATAGGTCGCTGTTGAAAAATAGGTAAAAAATCATCAATACTAGCAAATACTTAGAAAGCCGCTACTGAAAATGCTCTCTTATTTAAAAAAAAAATAAAAACTTTAAAGTAGATTCCAAGTAATTACCCCAAATTTACTTTATGGCTTACAAGTTTCATTAGTAAAATTTTCAGTATTTTTTCCCTTCGTTTCCGGTGTTGTCCAAAACTTTCGAAAGGGACACTGGGTAAAAGGACTAATTATATCTGCATAGAAATGGATTTAATTAAAGCCTCAGCTCCTGCTGTCTGTTTACTGCAATTTTATCCTATTCATGTAAAAGGAATACAGTCTCTCTCTCTCTCTCTCTCTCTCTCTCTCTCTTACACACACACACACACACAGTATGCGAGAAGTAAAACTCTTAATGAAATAATAATACAAAAATTCGAAAAGGAAGCAAAACAGTAATGACGCTAAGAAAATAAGGGAAAGAACTCGATATGCTTTGAGCAATTCAGAATGAGTTTTCTTGTGCGTGCGAGGGTTGCCGAGAAATGCCGGGAATTGCATTTCTGAAACACTAGCTAAGTAGCGCCAAGGTGGTGAATTACATTAATGCAGCTAATTGCATGCTTTCAGAGACCCACACTACGAGTCGGTGATATTGTTGCAGCTATAGTTTCCTTTAAAATTATTAGGCCTAATTAGTGAGGGCTAAACTATATACTTGTTTCATTCTGATCAGTTTGATATGCTAAGATTGCGAGATATTTGTAAATGGAAAATTGCAATGAAAAGTTCTAGAGGAAGTTTGTAAATAAATCACACGCACACACAGGCAGGAGGACACACGCGCATACGTGCAGGAGGACACACGCGCACTATTCACAGCTAGTGTTTTCCCCTCACCGCTGAATTGTAGATGTGTGGTGATTTGGTCGCGTTAAATTTTGACTTGAACAAAATGTATGAGGCGCAATCGGTACATGCTGCCTGCAATAGAAAACAGTTAAAAGCAGCCAAGACTCTTGTCACGTCAATCTAATGAAAAAGTAGAGACAAAGGAAAATCCCGGTTAAATCGGAAAATCGAATCGAAAGTACGACAGAAGAGACATATGTTAACCACTAGAAGATGTTGTCTGCAGTTTAAACGAACCCGATGACAGCGAGTCAATAGGAACAGTTCCTGTTAGCAGCATCGGCAGACAGTCGGGATGCTTTATTGTATTTAACCTTGTCCAGATCTAGTTAGTCTCAGTGTCTGTCATTATCCAAAGTTGTCAGGATAGGTTAGAATGAGCGGGTCTACTGTCTGGAAGTCTTCTTAGGAGCGTCTGAAGCTTGCAATCATCCACACCTGGTTGCTCCGAGTAGTCGTAGATCTACACTTAAGAGACAGTCTTTTCGTTAGATCTATATTCAAAAGACATTTTTCTTTATTAGATCTACATTAAACAGATATTTTCCCTTAGATTTGTACTCAACAGACATTATTATCCTTAGATCTACTGTCAACAGATATTCTTTTCATTCGATCTATATACAACAGACACCCTTTCCTGAGATTTACACTAAAAAAAAGGTCTTTTTCTTAGATCTACACTCAACAGACATTATTTTCTTTAGATCTCTCCACTCAGCAGACATTTTTCTAAGATCTACACTCAAGAGACACTCTTTTCCTGAGATCCACTCTAAACAGACGTTCTTTTCCTTAGATCTAATTTCAGCAGACATTCTTTTCATTAGATCTCTTCTCATCAGACATTCCTTTTATTAGATCTGCACTCAACAAATATTCTTTTCATTCGATCTACACTCAACAGATATTCTTTTCATTAAATCTACATTCAACAGACATTGTTTTCCTTAGTCTACACTCAACAGACATTCTTTCACTTAGATCTACACTCAACAGACATTCTTTTATTGTTAAATTTATTAACATTATTACACTTATTTTCAAACCTTGGTTTTCGTATGCCCTAGTTTTCCCACGATTCGGTTTTCAATGACTTTGTGCATCAACATTTTCCCCCAATTTTTGTACATTGCTCACTTTTTGTACAGTTGAAAATCTCTTCCTGGAAATGAGCGCCCACACATCAGCATTCCATGCATTCATGACTCAGTCTGCCTTTGTTTCTCGTTGAGTGAGCATCACCCCATGCGTTCATCCATCGTAATCATTATTTTTGTGCTTGTTTATTGAGTGCAACTGCTAAATAAGCCATCATTGGGTCAAAGGAAGTTTTGAGTGCCGTCCCTTTGAGAAACACATAGAATTCAAGAAAGAACTCGTAGCAATGTACGAAAGTGGCGTACACGTGGCCAGTCTCATCAGGATGAATAGGAAGTCCACGTCAACGATCAGTTCCATCGTAGTGAAGAAAAAATAAATCAAGGAAGCTTATGTTACGAAAGGGGTATGCAAGTTTGGACAAACGTGGGGTCAAAGAATTCATTGATGAATTCAAGGAGTACCTAGAGGCTGAAGAATTCCTCCCCCACCAAGTCTTCAATTGTGACGAAACAAACCTCTTTTGGAAGAAAATGCCAAAGAAGACTTACATCATGCAGGAGGAAAAGGCACTGCCAGGACACAAACCTACGAAGGATAGGCTAACTCTTATGTTCTGTGGTAATGCTGGTGGGGATTTCAAAGGGAAGCTTTTACTGGTGTATCACTCTGAAAAATCCCAGAGTGTTCAAGAAAAACAATATCATCAAGAGTCAACTGTGTAAAAGGCTAACAATAAGGCATGGGATACGTGATGTGGGAGGCTAACAAAAAGGCATGGGTCACGTGATGTGGAAGGCTAACAATAAGGCATGGGTCATGAGGCAAATTTTCATTGATGGGTCAATGACGTGTTTGGCCCGAGTGTGAAGAAATACCTCCTGGAAAATCATTTGCCACTCAAGTGCCTCCTGGTAATGGATAATGCTCCTGTTCATTCTCCAGGCTTGGAAGACCAATTGTTAGAGGAGTTTAATTTTATCACAGTGAAGTTCTTGCCCCTAATACCACTCCTTTCATTCAGCCCATGGACCAGCAGGTCATTTCAAACTTCAAAAACTCTACATCAAAGCACTGTTTCAAAGGTGCTTTGAAATGACCTTGGACACTGAATTGACCCTAAGGGAGTTCTGGAAGAATTACTTCAATATCATCAGTTGCATAAGTCTTATTGATAAGGCTTGGCAGGGAGTGACTTCCAGGATGATGAACTCTGCTTGGAGAAAATTGTGGCCAGAATATGTCCTCGAGAAGGATTTTGAAGGGTTTGAGGCTGACCCTGACGACCTTATGCATGTTGTTGAATCTATTGTGTTTTGGGGGGAGTATGGAGTTGGATGTGAGTGGCCAGAATGTGGAAGAGTTGGTGGACGACCACAGGGAACAGCCAATCACTGAAGAGCTGCAAGACCTTCAACTGGAACAGCAACAAAGGGCAGCTGAGGAAATTGCTTCAGAGGAGGAGGAAGACAGAGGGGAGAATGTGCCTTCTTCAGTGATTAAGGACATGTGTGTAAAGTGGAGTGAGTTGCAAAGTTTTGAAATATCACCCTAACAAAGCTGTTGCAGGCCAAGTCTGCAACATATTCAATGACGATGCCTTGTTCCATTTTAGGCGAATCTTAAAGAGATGCCAGAAACACCTCTCAGGGCAGTATTTTGGATGACAGGGATCCAGTGATCCATTGCTCCTAGTGCCAGTAGAAGACAAAGAAGGGAAGCAATATCAGATAGGGCCTTGATACCTGAGGTCCTTATAGAGGGGGATTCCCCTTCCGAACAATAACCTTCTCACCGTCTTCCATATGCCAACAAGAGTCTTCAATAAAGGCAAAAGTTATGTTAAATGTTCATTTATCCATTTTATTAGTCATTTATATTTACTTATCATTGATTTTTGTATGTAACAAATATAGTTATTCTCTACAAAATGTATTTTTTTGTTAATAATTTTGGGTGTAGGAATGGATTAATTGGATTTACATTATTTCTTATGGGAAATATTGTTTCATTTTTCGTACATTCGGTTTTTCGTGAGACTTTTTCGAACGGATTAATCACGAAAACAGAGGTTACACTGTACTGATATCCATACTGGAGAGATAGTGGGTGGAGGGGGCTCGCTAAATAGATTAAAGACAGATTTATCTTCTCCTTTGGTAAAATGCTTTTCGATATACTGTGCGACAGTAAATGTTTGTCTTTAATGTTGTGGAAGAGAGAAAACGTTTACAGCACCAGCATATCCGCCAAGTGAGAGAGAATAGATGTGGTGTCTTCTGGAGAATTATATATTATTAATATAAATTAAGATTCTCATCACTTATAATTAGTTATGGATGATTTATAATAATAATAATACCAAAGACTAGGGTGGTGTTTTGTCACACAATTATAAAAATCTAAATAATAATACATAAATATCTTAAAATAAAAATATAAAACAAAACGAAATCAGAAACAAATAATAAAATAAATAAATAAATAAAACAAATAATATAAAAAAGCGGAAGAAATTAAACAAAATAATAAAATAGAAAACAAAAAAAGTCGAAAGGAAAACAATGCCAAACAAAACAGAACAGAAAAAAGAGAAAAGAACCAATTAGAACTAAACGGGGAAAACAGAAATTGAAATACAAACCAAACAATAACACACAACACAACAGCAGCAATCAATAACAATGAAACTAATTAAAACAAACATATCAACTAAGCAATTGAAGGATAAATACATCTTTAGTAGATTATCAGTACAAAAGATGTTCTTACATTTTAATTTCCCGAATGTCAGAACTGAGTGAGTGTCTAGATAGTGCTAAAGAGTTACAATGCACAGAAGACTAGAGGAACGCTGTTGGATATGATAATAAAAACGTTGCCTACACTAAAGGAACAATATTGATAACACTATAGATGCAGCGCCGACAACGCGAAAGAAACAGCTTTGTTACACTAAGGAAACAGTTTTGATAATTCCAGAGAATCGGTTTTGATATGGCTAGAAAATCCGTGTTCATTACGCCAGAGAAACGGTTTTGATAGCACTCAAGGAACAGCTAGCGCTGTTAACGCCCACAAACTGGTTTAATATTGCCAAACAGTTTTTATAGCACTCAAGGAACAGCTAGCGCACAAACTGGTTTGATATTGCCAAACAGTTTTGATAAGATAAAGGAACAGTTCTATATCGGTAAAAGAACCGTTTCATAACGGCAGAGAAACGGTTTTAATAAGGCAAAAGTATATGTGATGATAATAACCGTATTCATAAGACCGCATAAAGTTTTGATAATGTCGGAGAAACCAGTTAGAAACGGCTAGAGAAACAGAATTCACAACCTTAGAGGAACAGTGCTGATAACGCTAAGGGCTCAGTGTTGGTATGACTAGAAGAATGGTGCTTAAAATACTAAAGGAACATTGTTGATAACACTAGTGGGACAGTATTGATGACGTAAGATAATACTGCTGAAATGACTAGAACAACAGCTGGTAACCCTAAAGAAACAGTTTTGATGATGACGAAGGAACAATGCTCTTTATAATGCTAGAGGAATAGTCTTGATAAAGTTAAAGATCATGAATACTGCTCCTTTAACTTTATCAAGACTATTCCTCTGGCATTAGAGGAAGTGTGTTAATAATGTTAGAGAACAGTTTCAACAATGCTGTAGAAAATCTTTTGATAATGCTAGAGGAACAATATTGAAACGTCAGAGAAAAATCATTGATAGCAAAAGAGAAATGCTGTTGTGATGACTAGTCACCAATGATAATAATGGATGAAGAATTCTGCTGACATTGCTGGATGAATAGTGTTGACACCAGATAAACCATGATGATGACTCAGAGGAAAACTTTCCACCTTCCCCAAAGATACGTTTGAAAGGAAGCAATAAAATGAAATGAAAACGGAACAGACAACCGCCAGAATGTGGAATAAATTAATATTCACTAGACAATGAAAACTGGGTAACGATATAATTGCGAAGGGTGGAGAAGTAATTCACTGGTCAGAAAGGGGGCGCGGGACTAATTACACACCAGACGCAGAAGCAATATTTTGTAAAATGCAAAAATAGATTGCTTAGGATCTTGAACATTTTGAACTAGAAGGGTGTGTCAGGCACTTCGTCGTTCCGGGGGGGGATCGTAATGGTTTATAGAGTGGCGTTGCCAACACGTGTTATCAAACCCAGGAATGGATGGCGATGCTTACAACTAGCGTTCTTCCTGTCTGGACCATTCATTATCACCATTAGATTAAGGGTAACGGTGAGTGGAAGAGGTGGAGAGAGAGAGAGAGAGAGAGAGAGAGAGAGAGAGAGAGAGAGAGACAGACAGACAGACAGACAGACAGAGAAAGTGAGAGAAGAATGAGAAATTAAAGTCAGAGAGAGTGCGAAAGAGAGGATAATTGAGAGAGTAAGAAAGAGTGAGAAGGGGTGAGAGTGTAAGTGAATGAAGAAAGAGAAAACACGTATTACTTAAACATCACATTAGCAGCACTTCGATAGATATCTGTGAAAATCAATAAAACAAAATTCGCGTAAATCTAATGTTGAATACTTGATGATATACACAGCTCTCGAATATTTAGCTCACCCCGTGATTTACCTTGTCAATAAACATTATTGTAGACATCAAAATACAATTACTATGTTCTTTTGCTAGTCAACAATATTGTATACATCAAAACACATTACATTCTGCTATTTCTGTTTGTCTAACTTTTAAGCTAATGTAGGGGGCGCTTTCGACTTCCGCCGCTTTCGCGTAACTTTTAAGAATATTTCACTCTCTTCTTATAGTATGACCACTTGTCAACACTGCTGTTCACTCAGCTTGTCAACATTTAGAAGTTCACATTTCTGTTCACTCGAAATGTCAGCATTGCTGTTCCATTTAGAAATTAACATTTCTGTTCACTCGAGATGTCAACATTTCTGGTCACTTGAGATGCTAATATCGCTGTTCACTCGGGATGTCAACATTGCTGTTCACTTGAGATCTCAACATTTCTGTTCAGTCAAAATATTACCATTGCTGTTTACTCGAGATACCAACAATACTGTTCACTCGAGATACCAACAATCTCTGTTCACTCGAGATATCAAAAACGCTTGCCACTTGAGATGTCAACATTGCTGTTGGCTTGAAATGTTCACAATGCTTGTCTTTTGAGATGTCAAGATTGCTTGTAACTTGAGATGTCAACATTGTTTGTCAATTGAGATGTCAACAAAGCATCTTCCTTGGGATGCCAGCAATACTTGTCACTTGTGACGTCAACAATGTTACTCACTTGAGATGTCAACATTGTTGCTCAACAAACATAGCAACATTTCTGATCAATCAACATTTTTGTCTGTTCACTACAATATATCTAGACGTGTACATTTTCCTTTGAAAAATTGAGATTAAGGTACATGGTGTTCAGCTCAATTCACTATGAACTAACCCTTTTTTACTTGGAAAAAATATATTCTCCTATTCAAGCAAAATTGTGACGTTTTGCTGGGAGATGGGCGAGATGTTAATTCTCCACCACACCAGGCTGCCAATAACCTTGGGCTAATACCCATAACACACCTTCTAGCTGGCCACATGTGTTAGAAAGATGAATGATTGATAATATAGAATAGGCAAGTGATAGTTCTAGAAGATAGCTCAAACTCCCTGGCACATACAACCAGAACAGTAAGTAAATACAGGTGACATACTAGAACGTATAAGATGTGAGTCATGCTAACAAGAGTGATCTAAGTATCAACAATAAATATATTTAGTTCATAATCACGACTATGTGGTGTTATAAGAGAATGTTTGTTTTGAGTCCTATGGCTCAGTAGTAGTTATTATTTGGTTCATTCATATGAGCGAACTATAATGAATTTATAAGAGAACACTTAATGTTTCTGAATGAAATCTAAAAGTACTTTGAAAAAAGTTCGAGTGAATTTAATTGTATCTTGACTGAAGCTGTGCAGTTGTGACTTTATAAATACATAATTTAGATATTTCTGATATGTCATCTGGGTACAAATGAATGTCATTAGCAAAATTCTATTTGGTCTGTTGAACCAGTCCTTGGCACAAGGGTAATTCTTCTCTGGTGTTGCTTCAGGGTGCAATACTTGTCAGTGGTTATGTTCTGGCATTGTTTCACAGCTCTACACTCATTGAACTCAATGTCTCAGATATTGTAGATAAAGTCTCGGATAAAGTACTGATCTGCCAATAAAATACACATGGGCCAAGAATTCATCCTCATGTGTTTTATGACAGAACACGCTTACTTACATGGTCATCATACATTTAAATATCATAAGCGAAATATAACAATATAAAATATAGTTAATGTCAAGAGAAATATAACTAATGTCAAGAGATAAAGACAAATATAATATTATTAGGCAAGCAAAACCACACATCTTTGGCAGTAATATATACAGAGGGCGAATCCCTGCTGTGTTGTGATAACCGGTGATAAGTTATGGAGTATGATTATACTTTGTTAACACTGGGAGCCAAAGTACGTGTTGCCTCAATGGTCAGCTTGCATTCGACTAATGATTTACAGGTGAGTTTCTGGTACATTAGTTTGCATGGCTGAACTGTGCTTTGATTGGCTTGTTTAGTGAGTTGTCTGGAACAGTCAGGTATGTTTCCAGCCTAGTTTACGGATTAGCCTTTCTAGAAGGTAGGTTTACATGTAGTCTACTTTTCAAGGAGTGGTGGGCTACATATGCCATTATGTGACAAATATATCATGCATATTACTATGCTTAAACGTTACTAAATTCATTGTTTCCTGTACGCGTTATTGAAATTGTTTGTCTTCTATATGTAAGATATAAGATAATAATAAGATATCTTAAAATATCATTTTCTGGGCGCATAAAAATATCGTTTATTATGTGTATAATAACGACAGATTTCTTTTAAAAAATCGTTTCCTGTGTTTATTAATAATTGGAAGCATTTAACCAAGCCCAGTTTTCTGTGTGTATAATAGAAATAAATCATTATAAAATAGCGTTTACTGTGCGTATTAATGCAATGAAGCATTGCTCGACACTGAAAAGAGAAATGTGTATCTTAATCGTTAAACTGCTGACCTAGCAGAAACAAATCTTTCACTGTGGCTGAGTTTACATTTTCTCCACTTAACCCACATCTTTCCAAACGCAAAACAGGTTACTTAGCAAAGATGATCTTCGAGAAAAATTTGCTGAATTAGCTAGTCTATTTACTGCTTGGTAGGCAGAAAAATTATCTTTCTGATTTTGCATCTTGGATCAGAAAGACTATCCAATAGCAAGCAAAGAAAAATATTTCAATACAAACAATTTATATCCTTCAATAGATCTATATCTATGTCTTAGCACAAAAGATCTTTCCATCGGCTGGGAGAGTAAAACTGACAAACAGACGGAAAATGGAGCTTATAACAATAGCAAGCTCTACCAGTTCACCGGTATTCAATTAAAAAAGACATATAGAAGGCTTATATTTTTCATTATTGTGCTATTGAACAATACAGTTCATTTTGCAGCAAAGATCCCCATTCCTGTACTCTGGATCATCACATTTGCTCAGTGGGAAAATATATTTTCTAAATGGGTTATCTATTCTTATACAGCGACACAATCTATTCCCGATTTCTTGCTTTTGAAAAAAAAATTACTAAATCGTCTTATGTGATAGGTTCTCGGTATATCTGTTATATTAGCTGACAGATCTTTAACACCATATTAACGGGAGTCCACTTCAAGACATATATCTATAACATTCCAAATATTTAAGAAATGTCAATATTTGTAAACGTCCTTTCTACGTTTCAGTTTAACTTGTATACGTTTTTAGTGTTATAAGACATCACAGTTCTCATGACGACACAAAGTGGCTAAAAATGCTCTGGGCTAAAGTTGTTTTTTTTTGTTGTTGCTTGCAATCAAGATTTGCAATTGTACGAGACATTCAGGTAGAGTTCGCTCCCTTTTGTCAAGTATCATACATTTAATATTAAGTAGCAGTTTTTGTTTTAGTATGTGACTAGAATATTATTTCTAGTGTGAACTAACTTGCTTGTATGTAGTGTGTTAACACTTGGACATTGTTCTGATATGCTATGTTTATTATGCTGTGTGCATATATCAGTCTAATAAAAACCGTTACAGGAAACTGTGAATTGAGCCTGGAATATAAGAGAGAATGCTTAATAAAGCGATGAACTGGAAAGTTAGTATTTGTTCCCTAATTATATTTTACAGGGACAAGCAGCCTTTTCTATATGTTTGATTTGAACCTCCTGTTTTGTGATTGTAAACTGCTATGACTGACCATGATAGAGACATGTCTGTTTCCAGTCTAGCATCCCTAAAAGCATCTGACATCAATTCATGCTTGTGTCCAATCTAGTATCCCCCCACAAAAAAAACAAAACCTATCTGCTTAAATCTAGTCTAGGGATCACTCATTCCTGTCAGTGGTAACTTGCTAATCTTGCTAATGTAAATATTGTGGCAGCTTTGTTCCAATTGTTGCTATTACAAATATGACCTTTCACTGATTTCTCTTTTATGTTTCTGTCTTGGAAAATGTATAACTAAGTATAAAAGCAATATTGCTTGTGCTTGATACACACATGCATACAGACAAAACAGCCTAATTTTTTTTAAATTATAAAAATGAAATGTGAGTAAATTTTGTTCTAGATGGAAGTTATTTTAACTCTACAAAGGCTATTGAGAAGTGGTACAGGTTAGTGAGACACGTGCCTTTATCTATAGTTCCCACTTTCTTCAGCAACATCATGGTATGAATACAATTTTTGGGTGCTCTTGACATTGTACCATGCCATACATTTAGTGAACATAATTATTTTTTATTCTGGGTGGATCATTACAGCTGTTCATTTAGCGTAATGGAAATTTCACTAAGCTTTGAATTACCCTGGATCTCTTTGATGAAATTTTCATCTCCCCGTGGGCTAGATGATCACATCTCATTTACTGGAAAAGATCTTTCAGGAAACTGTCTTTTTGTACCATTCTTTAAATTCCGCCTGGCACCACTTAGATGAAGTTAGTCATCTTTCCGTGGGCTAGACCACCACAACAGCCCGCTTACTGAAAAGATCTTTTAATACTAATTAAAGAATCTTTCGCCACGCCTTCTATTCAACAACTGGCAATTTAAAAAAAAAAATCACCTGTCTCTTAAAAATGCTATTCTTCGATTAAGGAGCAAAAGTACATGGCACTATGAATTAGGGCTAATATTCACTTGCTATTTATCGTTACTAATCATTTTTTGCAAAGAAACATATTACCCCCACACACACCCTAGCCCGCCTCACAATCAGCATCATCTCCTCACTCATCCGAAGAGCTCTTTCTACTGTTCAGCTTACACTTTCTCTATTTAATGATTTTCTTATCTCCCCTTTTCATTCATGTAATGTTTGTCGTTGTCAGCTTTTATCCTCCAGGCACTGTAAATCTTGCCGTAAGATTTGATTTAGATTTGCATGCGAGAGTGACTTCGAATGGGAAAACGAATTGCATAGTTTTAATCCAAATAACCATAAAACAGTCGAGGAAACCGACAGAATTAATACATAACAAAGAAAGAAAAAGGATTAAAAAAATTCACATGAATGTACAGCAAAATTATATTAAAAAGAATAAATAAATAAAAGGCAAATTATTACACATGATGAGCATAATTTAAGTGGATATTTAATGTAACAAATGGAATATTTTTAAAATTTAAAAGGAAGCAGGAGCTCACTCAGCTGAAAATGTTTAGCTGACAGAAAATAGGCCATAAAGTAAACCAGTTCATGTGACAATTTCAGTTGGTTGCATTGCTCTACAGTGATTAAATTCTTTAGTGTTAGCAGTCGTTCTTTGTCTCACACACACACACACACACACACACACACACACACACACACACACACACACACACGCACGCACACACACACACACATATATACACACACATATATATATACGCACACACACACACACACACACACACACACACACACACACACATATATATATATACACACACACACACACACACATATATATATATATACATACATATACACATACACACACTCACACAGAGTAAAGGTGGACTGGTGACAAGTAGTAATTACTAGAAGCCATAGTGATCAAGGGGAGACATGACAAAGAAGGCGACATTGGTATGAGTCTCACCAAGACTAATCTGTCAATGTAAAGACTGTCGCAAAGGAATGATGCCAATTCCTCCTAAAAAAGAAAAAAGAAAAGCTAGGGAATGAAAAATAAAAGATCGTATATAACACAGAAATAATCACTTTCGTTGCGATCTTAAATTACAGACAAGAATAGTCCATTGGAAGTACTTTTGCAAACCGGTCGCAGAAAGCACTTGACACGATCATCTTCTGGCAGTCTTTGAATTCCTTTTCTTGTAGAAAAATTCAAACCTACACCATCACTATCGCTTAAAGTGGGTCTTACGTCATTAAATGATATTTTCACTATTCTCTTAAATCTTTGTGACAAAAATTTATTTTAAACGAACGTTTTTAAGCTTTTGAATCTGTGTGAAAGTGGTTTAGTTTTCAAACTTTTGAATCTATTTAAAAGTGGTTTAGTTTTCAAACCTTTGAATCTAATCAAAAGTGGTTTATTTTCAAGGTTTGGAATCTATTCAAAAGTGGTTAAGTTTCAAGCGTTTGAATCACTTTAAAAGTGGTTTGATTTTTAAGCTTTGGAATCTATTTAAAAGTGGTTTGGTTTTAAGCTTTGGAGTCTTTTTAAAAGTGGTAAAGTTTTCATATCACATGTAGATATTTTAACCTTTTCTTTCATCATAACCTCCTTGTGAGAATCGTGAACAATTTCTACAAGAAAACTAAAATTCAGCTAATGAAATAGCCGGTTTCTTCCGATTGACCGTTATGTTATGATAATGATCTACATTCGGAGGAGTGGTTTCGAGGTGGACAACTCCTCAGAATCCAGTGAGCGGAGACCAGTCCCTCCAAGAGAAACATACAGCTGATGACGTCAAACTGATAAAAATTCATTTAGGCCTTGTGAATTAATGAAACATCTCTAGTGTAAACACCGCCACTCTGCATAATATTCTACATAATACAAACACCAACAATCTAGATAATATTCTACATAATACAAACACCACCACTCTGCCTAATATTCTGCATAATACAAAAATATTTTTTAACACAAATTTGTCATTTTATGATTGACGCTCGAGCAAATGTGTACTGAACTGATTTGTCAGTTTTGTATTAGCACTGTGAGTTATTGATTAATCTGTGATTTTCCAGGAATATAGTACTCTGGATATGCATACACTGCCTTTATATCCCTTGATTTGATTGGTTAACTAATTTCTTCGTTGAATTGACGCTTTGTATCCACATGGATTGGCTAACTAATTGCATCTACCCCTGCACATTTATTTTATCTTGAACGAATTGATCTTTATTGTTACACTTGCGCTGGATCTTTATTGTTACACTTGCGTTTTCTAAATTCACAAAGAATGATATCACGTGGGAGAGCGAAAGATTATCGCTCGATCCAGTTTCTGCACCACACACCCCTATTAGAAACTCGATCCGATTTCTGCACCACACACCCCTATTAGAAACTCGATCCGATTTCTGCACCACACACCCCTATTAGAAACTCGATCCGATTTCTGCACCACACACCCCTATTAGAAACTCGATCCGGTTTCTGCACCACACACCCCTATTAGTAACTCGATCCGGTTTCTGCACCACACACCCCTATTAGTAACTCGAACCGGTTTCTGCACCACGCACCCTTATTAGAAACTCGATCCAGTTTCTTAATCGCTTTTTCAGAGGTTATTATGCCTGGAAATCTCGCTTTGCAATCGTCTATTTCAAAAAAATCCACAAAGTAACAAACAGATCTAACAGATAATTTTGACACTAACAATAAATACCCTCTCGCTTGAATGCACATGCGCGCTTGAGCATACACATAAATGAATACCTTCGCGCGCACGCACGCACGCACGCACGCACACACACACACACACACACACACACATTTCCTCTGCTAATTCCTTATGTCAAAGGTGTTGAGGGTTAATTTATGAATGTATACAACAAATATGCTCTGTCACACACTTCAAATCATTTCAATATACATAGCAGCGGTAATAGGTAATTTTAGTTAAACGCCTTTTCTGCCATTGTCGATATAGTTGTGATCGGCCTTGATTAGTTAAGTGCATGCTCTGGCCATTGTCGATAAAATTGTGAATGACCTTGACTCTTTGCTGATTGGCAAGATTTCAGCCTCATCCTTCCTTGACTTGTTTGTAGAGTTGCCTCTGGAGTTAGCGATATATTGGATTTATTTACTGTGCCGCGGGCTTGGTAAAAACCCTCTTGTGGTTCGTGCCCTTTCTAGGTGATTCGATATAAATAACTCCTGCAAACGCTAAGAGTTATAGTCCGCCTCTACTGCCGTTTGTTTCTGTCAACGGCAGCCGGCTTCTTCCTATGGTTCGAACATCTTCAAGCCATCACAGATATTTGCGACGCTTGCTGTTACTATAGTGACACTAAAACTTTTGTCTTGCTGTCCCAGGGAAACTCGTTATCATCTAGATTCTAGAGCACTGGGGAAAACAGATAGCGATTCCCGCTGTGGACGTCATGGATGCAGTGCAACAATCTACAGACGAATTTGGCCAACAGCGCAATCCTGTTGCATGTATACAAAATGCCCGGGCCTCACAAATACATTCTTGATTTGACGTCATTGGGCGAAGCGTCACGCTTAGGACACCATATGGTCGTAATTATGAACTTAAATAAATATTATCTCTAATCGTAACTGTTGAACTATTTGCTTCATGTAAACATGCTGTCTTATGTTATTTGTTGTTGAATACATTTATTGTTGATACTTAGACTATTCGTGTTAGCGTGACTCACTTACATGTCATATGTTGTAGTCTGTTACCTGTATTTATTTACTATCCTGGCTGTATGTATCAGGGGGCTCGATCTATCTTCTAGAACTATCATTCTTCTATTCTACATTAACTATCTTCCATCTTTGTAACACTGTGGCCAGCTAGAAGACATGCTATGGGTATTAGCTGAAGGTTACTGGCGGCCCCGGGTGGTGAAGAATTGACATCTTGCCCATCTCACAACAAAACGGCACAATCCAACTGTTCGCAGGACTCTAAACTTTGAGAAGTGAACACACACTTCCGTTTCCAGTCTGATTGTCTTGGGACCCATGTCATAAGCCATTTTTCCCAATATGACCTACACGTGTGTGTGTGTGTGTGTGTGTTTGCATCACGTGCCCTTTTGTTCTCAATTAAGTCAAGAAAACCTGCTCTAACTTATAAATACGTGTACCAATGACGAGGACTTGAGGTCAACGATTTATTGCAAGACATGCTTGTTGCTGCTTCATTCAAATTAGTTTTGACTTCAGAAATAGAGGGACCATGACAAATGTCGAGCACGTTCAAAATGGTTTCATCTCGAAGCTTAATGAAACGAATGCAGCACAGCTTGTTATGTGTTAATGAAACTAATACAGTACAGCTTGTTATGTGTTAATGAAACTAATGCAGTACAGCTTGTTATGTGTTAATGAAACTAATGCAGTACAGCTTGTTATGTGTTAATGAAACTAATACAGTACAGTTTGACTTGTGCTAATTAAAATAATTTCACAGGTCGTTGGGGGTTAATAAAATTCATGTTGCAGCTCGTTATGCGCTAATTGAATTAACTCTATATGTTTTTATTGTAGTACCTTAAATTACAACTGTGAAAAATGTATTACATCGTTTTGATCTTAATTAGTTCTTGTGTTTTTCAATCGTCTTCATTTATGCTCTTGTTTTTTTTTCCCTTTTTTTGAATGTCGATTTCTTTATTTTTTTCTTGTTCTTTTCCTTTTATAAATGTCGATTTCTTTATTATTTTTTCTTGTTCTTTTTCTTTCCCAATGTTTTTTCTCGAATGTTCTCTTCATGTCCGTTTATCTTATCCTTCTTTTTTGTTCTGTTGTTCTTTACTTCTTTTACCTTCTGAATTTGTTTTTATTTCTTGTTTTTATTTTATTTTTGAATTTCATATCCTTCTTGTTTATTCTGTTGCTCTTTACTTCTTTTACCTTCTGAATTTGTTTTTATTACTTGTTCTGATCTTAGTTTTGAATTTCGTATTCTTTTTGATTGTTCTGTCCTTTTCTTTTCAACTTTCTATTTCTTTTGTTTGTTCTGTTATATACTTTCTCTTTCAAGTTTGAATTTCGTTTTTTTCTTTTTTGCTTTATCTTTTCTTCCTAAATTTTCTTTTCTTTGCTTGTTCTTTTTTGTTGCTTTTCTTTATGAATTTTCTTTTCCTTGCTTGTTATTATTAACTGGACGGTTTCGGTGGTATTTCGTTTGGTTTTTCCTTTTTTCTGCTTTGTGCTTTGTATTTTCCCCTCTTGCTGGTTTGGTGAATTAACTGGTGTTATCAATCTAGCTTCTTTAGAAATGTTCTCTGAATTTTTTATTTTTTTTTAGTGGAGACTGATAAAAGGGGAAACAACTGGAGCCTCAAGCGCCTTTGTGTAATTTTGATCGAATGCATCAGTTTCAGATGCTATGTAGACTGTCAGTGGGTTCTCTTGTCTTTCCTATGCAGTTGTTTTCTTTGGAAGTATTTTAGCTGTCTGGTAAATTTCTTAGTGGTCATCTGGGTGTGGTCGGTTTCTGTTGTGGGATTGGCTCGAGTTTCCGCCCCTGTCGTGGTATTTTTATATGATTTGGGAGAAGGCATCTTTGGTTTCTTTGGTTACCCTTTGTGCTTAGTTGTGCTTGGTTAATGGAAGTATTCATATCTGTTCATGTTGTTTCGATTCTTTATTCTGAGTCAGATTTTCATTGGTAGTCTCTTTTATTTTCTGACTGCAAAGGACATGTATGTTACTAACCAATGTAACTATCTATGTAATCTACCCAGCTGCTGCTCGTAGCAACGCTGCAATCCTCACAGTCCATAGCAATCGAAATTACCGTTAAAGTCATTTAGACGGTCATCTATCATAGGTTGCCAGAAGGCCATGGTCGAAAAAGGTGGTGAGAATATTATATGGGTTTCTTAAAACACATACGTCTACTAAATGCATTTTCCGTCCAAAAACGATCGGAAAGGAAAAGCAAACAGCAAATCGTTTGAGAATTGGGCGTTAGAACAAAAAGCACAGTTAATACGGGGGTAGGG
Source organism: Sinotaia quadrata (assembly GCA_028829895.1). NCBI lineage: Eukaryota > Metazoa > Mollusca > Gastropoda > Architaenioglossa > Viviparidae > Sinotaia > Sinotaia quadrata. The sequence continues at coordinate 18,063,660 of CM054180.1, forward strand.
GTGGGGTAAAGTTTGCAATCAGGTGAAATGACTTTCGTATATATAACTTGGAGACAACACGAATCCTTTCTAAAGAAAACTGATGACGATACTGTCAATAAAAAATTGCTCCAAGAGGCACAAGCAGATCTCTCATTTGCCATAAGAAGATTTAATAATCTTGCATAACGAACGCTGTCATTGACTGGTAGACCACCAATTGTTTTAAATTAAATCTAATTGGTAGTTGTGACTGAATCTGAGCAGTCTCTGTTTGGACCGATTTTCGATAGGATGAAAGAATTCGAATCAATTTCAGCAAGTACACCCCTTTAATTCCACCACCACCACAACCCAGTCCCCTACCCACCCCGACCGTAGTCTGCATTCCTCAGAGATTTTTAAACGATCTTTCTAAGCAAAACAAGCGTCGCTTTGGACAAAGGTATTTCTGATTAGGGAGTTCACGACGCACTCCAGCTCGGAAGTGTGTGTGTGTGTGTGTGTGTGTGTGCGTGTGTGTGTGTGTGTGTGCGTGTGTGTGTGTGTGTGTGTGTGTGTGTGTGTGTATGCATGCGCGCGAGCGATAGTTTTTCTTTCATTGACACACTCGCTCTTTAATCTGCCTTTGTTGTTTGACATTCGCTAATCTAGCTTTCATCAAACACGAAAGTATTCGTGATGGACTCTCACTAAAAAAAATCTTAGTCGTTTGGTTTGTGTGATATTTAGGAGTGAAAACGTTATATTAAGTTTAGTCGTTTGGTTTGTGTGATGGTCGTAATAGACGTAGTGCTACCTCTGAATGTTAAGTTCATTGCTAATGACTCCATTTGTATGATTACAACAAACCTTACATTCTGCTTACACAAAGTGCATGCTGTTAAAATGTATATAACACGTTTACGATTGCACTTGAAAGGACGTGCATAAAACGTAATCATATTTTGTTTTTTTGAGAAGTATGGTACAAATGATATTTGCGATTTTGGTCCGTCGGGTTGGATTTCAAAACTGTAAGCTATGTGAATTCCCAAAGCTTGCTGTGTGTTCATTCTTCCAGTATACGGGATTATAATTTTATTTTCACGCATGATAAAGGATTTTAAAGGCGGTCATCTGAAAATTATGCTAAATAAATTATAGTCAACGCTTAACGCAGTGCGTCAGTTTATTAAACTGATAATCGTATGCTGCATACTCCGCCCTCGTATAAATAAATAAATTCGCGAAAAGAGAAGAAACGCCAGCAGTTTAAAATTAAACGGTAATAGAAGGCCGCTCACTTTGTCTCCTGAAAACTGACCGAAGGGGCATAACTCGTGAATTATGCTTCCACAGTGACTGAACACGATGCTGAACCATTTACTCACTTGCTATCGAATATTTTATTTTCCTCATCCTTTCCCACTCCGAGCGCGAATGAATGTAGTTAAATAATAAATACGTGTGCACGTATGTACACGCCCCACATACATACAGTCGTTTATTACTAGTCATTCGTCTCTTGGAAAGGTCAAACACTGAAATCTGTCGACTGTTTAGACTGTTCTTTCGAACGTGTCGTTTTAGGACAAAAACATTATGTGATTTTCACCTGCTTAATGTAAAGGTGCGCAGGCTTGGGGACAGATTTTTTGCATCGACGTTGCCATAGCATCTGGCTTTAGGCCCGGCCCGGCATATTAACTTGCTGCAAGGTGGCTTATCGGCCTGGAGACACAAGTTTTTTTTTTCTATTAAGTCAAGTTTTACAAGAACGCACATATTTAAGAGTTCTTAACTCTTTGTCCTCTCCCCTCTTTTTTTTTCTTTGTGTCAATGTCTGTCTGTCTCACTGTCTCTGTCTCTCTGCCTTCGCCTTTCTGTCTGTCTCTCCCGTTCTGTCTCATTATCTCACTATCTTTGTCTCGCTGTGTTTCTCTGTCTCACTGCTTGTCTTACGCTGTCTTTCTTTCTCTGTCTCACTATCTCTTTTTCTCCGTCTCTGTGTCACTGTTTCTGCCTGTCTCTGCCTATATTTCTTTTGTCTCTCTCTTGGTCTGTATGATTCTCTCTTTCTATCTGTTTGCCTGTTTCTGTCTTTTCCTGTCTGTATATCTCCCTCTGTCTGTCTTTGTCTCTGTGTCTGTCTGCCCGTCTGTCTCTCTGCATGAAAACTTGAAAACAATAGTAATTCGTTTCGTACCTTATCGCAGATTCGACTAGCACTTGATAGCGATGTGGTTATCGACGGTATCAGTTTATTCGTAAAGAACCACCTTAACCACATTAACCACCTTTACGTAACGAGACACGTAAAGTAGTGAAGACTTTCAGATGTTCAATTTATAATTCGAAACAAACGGACTAAAATGGATGCTGATTCAGTGTGATTTGAAATTGACGTCACAATATGTTAAAGGTAAACAAAATATGTCAGATATTTTCTGACTGAGTTTCTATATCACAATCCCACAACAAATAGCATGGTAGGATAGTTGCTGTATGCCCTAGTGTATGATAATGGACAGTTTACAGCCTTTTACACATAGGTCTTCTTTAGTGGAGGGGTGGGGGTGTTAATATAAAAATCTGCTATTCACCAATCCGGTCCGGTATAAAATAACTTAATCCTGTCACTTACAACAATGTGTTTACATTTCAACCAAGATAACAACTACAGCTGAAACTTCAATGGACCACCTTAACTCTAATGGCGTTTTATCAGTCTCCAAGCAAATGTTTGCCTAGCACTGGGGTTTGTGGTAACCTGTCCAGTTTGTGTCACTTGGGAAAAAGCAAGGTGGGTGGTGGTATAAAATTTACCAATCGTAACTATACATCTCATGTTGTACCAACATCTTAATGAGACGTATATTCTTGATAAACTGTCAATAAGCACTCTTCCATCGTTCCATAACATCATGACTGTCACAGAGACACATGGAGGCACTCACATCAGAACTAGCACTTTTTAACTGTTCCCAACAAACATGCAAGTGGAAAGACTAAGTCCAGGATTAATCTCATCTGGCTTACTGAAAGCATCCTAGATCAAATGAAAAGTCAAGATAAGCTTGCAAAAAAAATTACAACGATACCACATTAATTTCATGAGAACGTTACCACATGTATTTCGTGACAACGTGACATGTATTTAATGACAACGTGACACGTATTTAATGACAACGTGACAACATGTATTTCATGACAACGTTACCACATGTATTTCATGACAACGTGACAACATGTATTTCATGACAATGTGACATGTGTTTCATGACAACGTTACCACATGTATTTCATGACAACGTGACAACATGTATTTCATGACAACGTTACCATTATTAATGATGTGTTTCAATAACAAACCATTTCTCTACAAATAATTATTATGAGAGGAAAGAACATCATGGTTGGTTTAAAAAATTCTCTGCGGTTAATTGCTTGTTTTCAATACTTATCGAAACTGAAAAAGAATACTTTCTGGCTTGCAACAAATCAAAAATAAATTTCTTAACTTGCAACAAATCAAAAATAAACTTCTTAACTTGCATCTCCACACGTCAAGATACTTTGAGCTTTGTCTACAATCAGCATATTCTTCAAATCACCACCTACCTCGATGATGCGTGCAAATGTAGCTCCACTCTCCAAAATCTCGTGGTAGTTAAGATGCAGACCAATTTTCTTACTTCTATCTACATTCGAAACACGGGGAAAGCACAATTTCCACCATCTTTTTGATTGCGTTATAGTAGAATTCTCTATGTTCAGTGTGTTTCGAAAGCCTTGTTATCTCAATGTTAATTTACTTAATATTTGTTAATATAAAAAATGTCTTAAATTAGATAACATGTACAATTAATGTACTGTTTAAAAAAATTGTTCTTAGTTTTAATTTTCCTCGAAATTATGACAAAGGAATAACATTCAAAACGTTATGTTCATTTTGTTTGGTCTCATTTTACCATACGCGTGTGTGATCGCTTGCGAGTGTGTCTGTATTAACGTGTGCCATTCTTCAAATGTATTACAAATGATATTTCAGTTGCGAATGATGTTGACTTGACGACCTGGATCAATAAACCCTAAACCAGATGCTTATACCATTGCTTACATTTCAGATGACAAGCTTGACGGATGGAGTCTCTCGCCCCACAGCTCTCATTAAATTACGAACCCGTTATCTGTATAAATAGTAGTACATCACGAGGAAGGAGAGAAAATAAATACAGCAGTCAAATGAAATAAATTGAAACCCTCGGCACAAAAAATATACTTGGCTCTATATACGTATTATATTTCACGTTTTCTACGGACACTCTAAGGGTGGACGTCACTGAAATTATTTCTTTACGTTCCTAATGATTTAATTATGTACAAGTGGCCTACGCATTAAATGCACCACGTGCTGTTTGCTGCCTAGAGGAGGGTGCACGGCAGAAACTTTTTCTTTTTAAAATGACCCCTTGGCATAAAAGTGTTCAAACGTTCCGTCGCTTAAAACAATTTGCAAGCTCTGGCAGTTTAATTCGGAAATAAAAAAAAAAAACAATTTCCGATTTGACGTTCTTTACTATGAGATGTAATAGCTTTTATATAACAGCAGAACACATTTATCAGAGAATAGGGGCCTGTAAGAAGTATAACACATTTATCAGAGAATAGGGGCATGTAAGGACTTAGGTATAACACATTTATTAGAGAATAGGGGCCTGTAAGAAGTATAACACATTTATCAGAGAATAGGGGCCTGTAAGAAGTATAACACATTTATCAGAGAATAGGGGCCTGTAAGGAGTATAACACATTTTATCAGAGAATAGGGGCATGTAAGAAGTATAACACATTTATCAGAGAATAGGGGCCTGTAAGGAGTAGAACACATTTATCAGAGAATAGGGGCCTGTAAGAAGTATAAAACATTTATCAGAAAATGGGGCATGTAAGGAGTTAGGTATAACACATTTATCAGAGAATAGGGGCCTGTAAGGAGTTAGGTATCACATTTATCAGAGAATATGGGCCTGTAAGAAGTATAACACATTTATAAGAGAATAGGAGCATGTAAGGAGTTAGGTATAACACATTTATCAGAGAATAGGGGCCTGTAAGAAGTATGACAGTATTTGCGTATGTATGTTTATATGCATATATGTATTTATGTATGTGTATGTATATGCGTATGTGTATGTATGTATGCGTGTTGTTTGTTTCGTTTTATTAAAGAAAGATTCATGCAGAGCGTTTACAACATATCCGAAGGCTTCGGACCCCCCTCCTCGACAGATCTGTTTCACCCCCTTCCGTCAGCCCTCCTGCCCTTCACCTCAGACGCATCGTGAGGCTGTGGGGCTCCCTCAGAAGCAGCCCAAGACTGAGAACATCCTGCAGATGAAAGGTCTATTGCGGCTTCTCGGGTGAGAGAGAGCGTAACACACACACACACACACACACACGCACACCACACACACACACACGCACGCACGCACACACACACACACACACACACACACACACACACACACACACACACAACACATCCGTGCTTCACTTCATGCACAAGAACAAAAAAAGTAAAACAAAACTACCTAAATAACAATAACTGGCGTAATTTAATTCGGAGGTGGGGGGGAGGGATAATCTGTCCGAATGTTTTCGTTCTATACTGTCAAGTTATGAATTCATAACGAGCGTACTAAAGTTCCGCTGTACAGATTGAAACCAGATGCAATTCCGCTGCTGAAAATAGTACGGCAAAGCGTAGGTAGGGTTGATTAAGGTGGAGGGGGGTTATTATTCCATTCCGAATAAATCTAATGTTATTTTTATTTCATAATAAAAGCGTAAAGAGATAATAAAATAACGTTCCCACATGACGGTCTGATTACATGGCAGGCGGGGCGGTGGAATCAATATTACATTGCAAAATATCTCGACATCGTTCACTTCTTGGTTCGTAGGACCTAGAAATCGTGACGGAGTTGTGACGCTTTTGTATCCCCCGTTCGCTTAACAGTAAGTGTTTATAAAAACATGTTTTGAATTTTTAAAATTAAAGAAACGAGGCAACAGTAACAACTTCAGTGCGTCTGCACTACTGAAGTACTCTCGAAATTATTTCAAAACTGAAAACTGTTACATTTGTACTTTACCAACAACTTTCATTGAAATTAAGGAGAAGAAAACGTGAACAATCTACCTTAGTTCTTGTAGGTTTGTGTTGAAATAATAAATACAACTTTACTCCATGGCTCGGGTAGCAGATTGTAAGGGGTTGTTGATTGTCTTAATGACCTGACACTTGACAACTGCTTACATTTCTCACCAGAAGACAAAGACAACAAACACCAGTCAACTGGGACCAACACCAATCGGCTGGGACAACCACCAAGGTCAGATGACAAGGGTGTTGCAAGTACCTCACTGCATTCGAACTCTATAATTTTTTTAAAAAGTGTATTGATATTCCAGATCATTGTAATACTTAATTTAGCCCTTTGCGCATCAAATAAATTTCTACTATATGTTACAAGTCTGCAGGGTATACAATCGGAAATAGTACTTTCGAATTTTCCAGATTAAGCATCACACCGACTGTTAAAGGGAGGTAATAGACGCGCTCGGAAAGTGTAGCTCTTGATCTTGCTATTCTTGCTACCGCTAGCTAACTGGACAACAGATATAGCCGTCAACTCTGATCGCTTAATGATTTTTGGAGGTGAAATGGCAGGCAACATAATTATAGACTAGAAAATAGCCATTGACTTCGTAAAGGGTTATGCTTGAACAGGCTTCAGGCTAATTTTGACGCACGCACTCAAGCGGATCTATTGACTGACAGGAAAAAGTGACTCCTGTAGAAGAATTAGGAAATTGATGACGTATGAGTCACGTGGTAGAGTTGCCTTTGCAGATTTGATATAATTATATTTCAAGTAAGGCGCAGAACCATACACGTTTTGATTGGCTGGCACCTGGCTTTGTTAACAAGTGATAGCCATCAAATTCCTTTCCTAATTTTGCTAATTAAAAATAATAGGCCTATTTATATATTTCTGGGGTCGGGAAACGTTGTCCTCGCTAATATTCGTTCCGCTCTGCATGTGAAAAGCAGTTTTATTCCACACTCAAAACATTTCGCATATAATTCGTAGACGTCATGACAAAATGGCGGCGAGGTTTTATTCGTGTCGTTTGCCCTCAGCATGACCAGGATTTACTCCAGCTGCGGAATACAAAATAGCGTTTGTATTTGTTTTTATTTTCCTTTCCTAGCTACGCCTATCATGCAGAGATAGGAATTTTTTCATTCTAGGAAAGCATACGAGATTTGAAGAGGACCTAAATTTTTGTTAATTTACTTTTATCAACAATTATTATTTCATCAATTGCTTGAGACCACCATGCTTTCATATAGATCATAATTATTTCAGAGGGATGTATGCGTGCTTGTGTGTTTGTTTTAATGTGTGTGTGTGTGTGTGTGTGTGTGTGCTCATGTAAGTAGACACTAACTTCAGTTAATCAGTAAATTATTCACTATGACAGGAGTTTCAAAGTCTAGCCTAACAGATAATTAAGGGGAGGGAAGCGATGTAAAGCTTATTTAAATAATACCATTGCTCTCTGTATTCCTCTAAGTCGAAACGTTAGTGATTTCTTCAGTATATGAATTTCAGGACAAACGTCTTGTAAGGAACTGAAAAATGAACGTAACATTCCTCGTAAATAAATGGCTTTCTTTTTTTCGTTTATTTTTTAAAATCATTGTTGAAATTTGGAAAAGTAGAATTTTTGTCAGATATAATTCACAGACTCAAAGTTCTCAAAATGTAAAGTATTACTGTTTGAGAAAATGGTTGAATGGCTTTTCATCTTCTAATTAACTTGACACAATTTTACGACGATCTGAACAACTGTTTTTAGTAAAATAAAACTCATGCTGTATGTGTGTGTGTGTGTGTGTGTGTGTGTGTGTTCGAATGATATACCTTTCTCAAGGTCAATCACCAAACTGCAGCCCTAGATTTATCTCGAAGCCCAAGGTTAACAGAGCTGGATAATACTCCGAGTGAAATAATTTAGTTTTGTTCCAACTTCTGCTCCCAACGTTCGCATTATCACGAGCGGTACTCCGATGACGTCAGGTGGCGTGACGTTAGTTGCGGAATGTGAGAATGTGTTGCAAACTCATGTTCCGAGAGTGAGGAATAATTGAGAATGTTGCAAATTCTGATTCCGTACTGAGAAATATCTCACGTGACATACACAATTCCTTTAACAAAGACGTTCATCTGTCTCTCTGCTAATTGCGATTCTATGGCTGAGTAATATTTTAAATGGCTAGTCAAAACTAAATTCGGTGACTGAGAAATATTTTAATAAAACTGCAGTCGACAACGATACTATGCTTTAACAAGAAAATCTGGATACTATTAATATACAAACGCACACACAAAGAAAGAAAGAAAGAAAGAAAGAAAGAAAGAAAGAAAGAAAGAAAGAAAGACAGACAGACAGACAGACAGACAGACAGAAAGAAAGAAAGAAAGAAAGAAAGAAAGAAAGAAAGAAAGAAAGAAAGAAAGAAAGAAAATAAAATGAAAACGGAATAAGGAGAACACGGAGAACAGAAAAGTAAACAGACAAGGCCGAAAGAAGAGGGGAAGGAATGGCGAAAAGGATAATTGGAAAGAAAGAAAATAAAGAAAGGAGAGAACTATAAAAGTGCTGCATCCACCTGTAGAACTTGTATTCCCTCATTATCAAAACCCTGCAATCGCGTGCGACTACTGTTTCCTAGGAATAACACAGCTAGAGCTGAAAACAGTCTTGGCACAAACATTTCATCGTCATTCGTCAAATGCTACGTCTACTTGCTGAAAGGTCCACAAGTCTCGGCTAGCTCAACTAGAACTCTCGCAAGCGTGACCTTACAAGTCTCGGCTAGCTCAACTTGAACACTCGTAACCATGTCCTTGATTCTTGGAAACTAAAACTCGCTTCAGGTCAATGAAAAATGTAGCCTGTTTACCTATGGTCTGTCAGTCACTTATTAGGTACATGCGGATTTGAGGGTTGGAATGGTAAACTCTCTCACTCTCTCTCTGCCTCCTATTTTCTTCTTCTAGTTTTATCCCCGACCCCTCAGTGTCGATTTCTTTCTGATAGTTTTGATTTGCGAAATTACAACCTTCTGAATTTTAATGGGTCACGTGGTCTGATCAAGTCCGTATTTCACTATGCTTTCTCTCCCCCCTCTCCTTTTTCCATCGCCTGTATTAATGTGTGGGGCGGAGCCTGATTCACAACTGTTTCTGGATCATCTTTCTTCACTTTTCAAAATGTTTTAAGATGACATTAAGAAAGTATCAATCAACACAGTTTAATATCTCATTTATTTATTTCCTTCTTTATTTTTGTTATGTATTCCCCTAAACAGTTTAGTCATTTTAATGACTAATTACAAAATTGACGTCTTTGAAACAGAATATCTAGATTTAAATGTATTTATCACACTTTATACAATGCATTAATGTGATAACAAATAAAACTTAACACGCCTTTATCACACTTTACATCATGCATTAATGCGATAAAAAATAAAACTTAATACGCATTTATCACACTTTATATCATGCATTAATGCGATAAAAAATAAAACTTAACATGCCTTTATCACAGTTTATATCATGCATTAATGCGATAAAAAATAAAACTTAATACGCATTTATCACTTTATATCATGCATTAATGCGATAAAAAGTAAAACTTTACACGCATTTATCACACTTTATATCATGCATTAATGCGATAAAAATAAAACGTAACACGCATTTATCACACCTTTATGTCAAACATAAATGCGATTAAAATAAAAATAAACAGGTATTTATCACATTTTATGTAAAGTATTTATGTGGTAAAAATAAACCTAAAGGCATCACACTTTTAGGAAATATATTAATGCGAATAAATAAATAAATATGAAACTACTTTTCTACTAACAACACAACACTGTCAATGCGTCTACAAAAGTGAAAAAGTGAAAATGTAGCAAGATTTTATACATTTAAAATGTAATTTTCTTCTACAATTCCACAAATAAAGTTCATTGAAAGAAAGAAAGAAAGAAAGAAGGAAAGAAAGAAAGAAAGAAAGACACGGTATAAAGGAAGGGAAAAAGAAAAGGTGAGAGAGGAAGAGAGAGAAAGAAATAGGAGAAATAAAAACCCAGCGATGATGAAAATGAATATAATATATAAAGACAAAAGTTAGGAGGAATAGAATAGCAAAATACAAACTTGGGAGGTGATGGAAATTGAAGAGAGGAGAAAAAGAAATATTTTGATAAAGACAGACGAAAGGGGAGAAAGAAATAGTAAGAAATACAAAGAGAGTTGGGACATAGAGAGACGGGAATGAAAAAAGTGAGCATAGAGAAATTGTGTGAGAGAGTGAAAGGGGAGAAAGAGAAATGAACAGAAAGAGAAGGAATAGAAAGAGTGAGGATGTGAATAACAGACAGAAAAAAGTAAGAATGGAGAGACGGACAGGCGAAAGAAAACAGAGAAGCGAGAACGACAAAGATAATGAAAAGAGAGGCGAGAGAAAGACAGAGAAATTAGAGAGGGAAGTTAGAAAGAAATAACAGAAAAGAGAGAGAGAGAAAAGGAAGAAAAAGAAAGAAAGAAGAGAGGGAGTGTGGACTGTATGGGTGATAGAAAAGAGGAACAGCAGAAAAGAGTAAAGAGAAACTCAGAAGGGGAGAGAGATTGGAAAAAAAGAGATGTTGGGGAAAGGGGAGAGAACTACGATAAAACGTGGAAAGTGAATCTATACAGAGAAAGATCGAGAATTTTAGAGAGATAAAAAGAGGAGAGGAAAAGATGAATAGAAGAAAGAGAAGAAAAAAGAACAAAATGTCATTCTAAATTAATGTTTTAGTCCAGGATTCTTTAATACAATCGGAAAATTTTCAATTTCCATTCAAAAAAATTCAATCGTTTTCCCATTATCGCATTATTAATAATATCCTATTCTTTCATTACATTCACAATAAGCGTTGGATTGAGAAAACCCATCGTTTTTTTATTCTTAAAATTTCAAAACTTTCTGTTTCTCTTTTTCTTCCTAACGGAAGTGTGGCTGTTATGGTATATATGTACTAGGGAAACCCATCCTCTATTACACCCCTCCCTCTCCCCCCTCTCCAAACGCGAAAGCGGCGGAAGCCGGAAGCGTTCCCTACATGGGCCTACATGACCAACCAACCCATCCTCTCTTACTGTTGAGGTCACTGATCTTGAAGGATTGTACTGTCAGTCAGGGGCATAAAAACTTGCCCGGACTCAAATCAGTAAATATTAAAAAAGAAATATAAAAGGATTAAAAATGTAAATGTAAGAAATGTAATATAAACGAGGAAGTCTAGTACAAACGCACACACATGCTTGACCTAGCTACTGCGTCACCTGCAATACAGAACTGATGTTTTTTACTAGATCGCAGAGAGGCTGGCTAGTTAAATTAAATGTATTCCCCCCCCCCCGGCTCAGTAATCTGACCTTGACCGTGAACCCTAGAGATTAGTGTCCAGTGTAGTAAATGCGTAGGTGGAAATAGTATCAAAGAAAAGGTAGATGAGTAGAGGTGAAGGAAAGGAGATCAGAAGTCCGGTCTTGTGTGAATTTGTGAATGAATGAGCGTAGGATACAGCCTTGACACTTAGGTCAAACTGGCAGTCATCTAACATAATGGCTACGATGGATTGTGTGTGGTCATCTAACACAATGGCTACGAAGGATTGTGTGAGGTCACCTAACAAAATGGCTATGATGGATTGTGTGCGGTCACCTAAGACAATGGCTACGATGGATTGTGTGGTCATCTAACACAACGGCTACGATGGATTGTGTGTGGTCATCTAACACAATGGCTACGATGGATTGTGCAATATCACCTAACACACTGACTACGATGGATTGTGTGTGGTCATCTAACACAATGGCTACGATGGATTGTGCAATATCACCTAACACAATGACTACGATGGATTGTGTTTGATCACCTAACACAATGGCTACGAAGGATTGTGTGAGGTCACCTAACAAAATGGCTATGATGGATTGTGTGTGGTCATCTAACACAATGGCTACGATGGATTGTGTGTGGTCATCTAACACAATGGCTACGATGGACTGTGTGGGGTCATCTAACAAAATGGCTACGATGGATTGTGTATGGAACTCAAGAGCAATCAGACTCAGAATTACACCGATACATCTTGGAGGTGGCGAGAGTTCTCTGCAAAAGTAGCATTGCAGTAGCTTGATGCAGATTCTTTTGACTCTGAGGTTCCCGCCTGACAGACACAAATCCTGGAAAGTTGGAGGCATGAAGAAGTACTCTTCTAGCTGTCAGATGAGGTTTACGCATCCCACCCCCGAGCTGCAATAGTGAGAAACACCTAACCTCTCGGCCCATACGTAGTGAGTTGTGAGTTTGATGGATGAGGCGTAATTCCGCAGACCATTGACCTGTTTGTCATTTCTCTGAGCGTTGATATTGAAATTCCTTCTTAAAATAAATTTAAAAAATAACGTTTAGAGAGTCATCTTTCAGTGGTGATCCATTTTATTTAGTTAGCTATATTTTTCGAAATGGTAATTTTCTACACTGAGTCACGTTGTTCTTCAAGTCGTGAATTTATACTACCACTAAATTCATCTTCCTCACTCCATCACCACCACAACTAACAAATTCACCTCCCTAACACCACCACTACAATTCACCTCCTTAACATCTCCACTACCACTTTAATTCACCTCACTAACACCACCACTACCACTATAATTTACCTCCCTATTACCATCACCAGTAATAAATTTACCTCCCTCACACCACCACAATCAGAATCTTCACCACTTTATTCTCCTATACTCGATTGATGCATCTCTTTCCCAAATGTTGAACTCATTACACCACTCTTGAAATGTCCGCAAAATGAACGAAAGTGGGAAACAGACTTAGACAAACGCATTCCACGGTCGTATATGTGTTTACCCTTCTCTGTCAGAAGAGTACCCGTTATTTTAACCATTTGTCAATAGTTCACCGATCTTCTAGAAAAGGCAACAACATCGCTATAACTACCCCCTCCCTCCAATATTTTGACCGTCACGTCATTTCACACATGAGCACCCATCAAACCTCATTGATGTGCATTTTTTCCTGACCCTTCCACATTTCGTTCTAATGTAAATCAATAAGTTATTACTTGCGATAAATTGTTACTAGGGGCTTTAATTCTCGGCGCCCTGTTAGGGTTTTGTCCAATTCGTGTGTTATGCATGTTGCCGATGTAGATGTTTAATAAGGTTTTAACCCTTGCTGCCTTGTAAGGTCCCGTCAAACTCATGCTTCGATTGCATGACCCCGATAAGTTCACGCTCGCTGTCATGTAGGGTCCTGTCCGAACCATTTTAATTCAGCAGACGCAAGTGAATTGGCAAAGGATCAAAAGTCAGGGTTCCTAACAGAGGGTAAAACAAACAAAGTGAAGCAGGCTTCATGCACCGTTGTGACCGGCTATCGATAGCCCAACGCCAGTATTCCCTCAGGCAGCCTGCAGGATCAATAATGTGAAAGAAGTCAGGTGCGGTTCTCGTTCAGACTATTTTTATTAAAAAAAAATAAAATTAAGGCGGTAAGCAGTTCTGTCCAAGAATTGCGAAGTTTGTATCTTGTCGGTGAAAGGACGTCTTCACAATTGGCGGACTGGACTGACGTCACGGTTAGTGCAATTCGTGCAGCGCGTGTCCAGACAAATTGTCCGTCTTGTGCAGTGATTGTTTGAAACTCCCCAGTGTAATCATCTTTTTGCCAGCAGACTTTGGGTGTACTACCAATCCTACTCTGCAACCAGAGTCACAGGGGACTGGGAAACAATGCCCATTAATAATTGCATTAAAATGAGGTGCACCACTAGATTCTTTGTCATTAATGTTACCTGAGCAGTGACGTCTGATATAGCCTGGATTGCCACATTTGAAACACACTACTGGCTGATTTCTTTCCTAACACCTTTTCCTGGGTGATTACTCGTGTTTATTTTTTTCCCATGGAGTTGAGGAGGGGGTACCCTAGCTTTCGTCTTACTAAGTGGAGGAGGCATGATAGTGGATCCCATATTAAGTTTATTATCTGGCTTGTCATTCTGTCGTTTAGCTGTCACTTGTTCTTTAACTGGCGTGTGGCTCAAATTTATGTCTAGTTGTCAGATTAACATGTGTTCCATATATTTCCTCATACCTGTCAGCTGCTTTTAACAAATCTGTCAAACTCTTTGGAACTTTTTCCTTAAGATAAGTTAAGAGTGATGGAGGACATGATTTCTGTAATTTGTCAATCACAACGTGATCCCTAACATCTTTCCCGCTGTCGATTTTCACCTCAACAAGCTTTAACCACCTCATCAAAATATGTTCTAATTTACTAGCTAACTGCAAAAATGTGTTGGTCGATTCTCATTTGTGCTGGTGGAACCTCTCTCTGAACATCTTGATAGTCACCTTAAATTATGCTAACAGTTCTACCTTATAAGTCCAAGCTGTCGTTTGTTCCTCTGGGAACGTATTAAAGACCACATTGTCTTGCCCCTTTATACCTTTCACCAAATGGGAGAGCCATAATCTTACAGTACAAAGTTCAAAGCTAAGTACATAATCCTCAATATTTTCATCTTTCGAATTGAAGGAATAAAAATGAAATTTTATGTTTGCTTTCTGAATCTTAACTACCCTCTCACTTATCTGTAAGTTATCTTCCTATATCTTAATTTGGTTTAAGCTAAGTTCACTGTTTCTTTTATCATTGGCTTCTAACTGGGCCACTGTTACCTCTTATTTGATATAACATTCAATCTTTAGCCTTTTGTCACTTTCCTCTCTTCCAATCTGTAATCGTTTATCACTTTCCTCTCTTCCAATCTGTAATCTTTTATCACTTTCCTCTCTTTACATTCTTTCTTTATCAATCAATTCACTTAGCATAAGCTAACCATCGCCTTTGACCGGACTGGAGTTATGTCAAAATCAAAGTGATTAGAATAATGGACATCTTCGACAGAGTAACGTTTAGTCTATCCATCAATTCGTCCGACGCTTGGTCTGTCTGTCTATCTATCCATTTCGACTGCTCTAAAAATAACTACCTCATTTTCCTTTTTATGTCAGTTATTTATATTTCAATCCATCTTTTCTATTTCCTCTTAATTAAGAGTCCATATGTTCACGCACTTTGTTCCTTATTCCTGGGCTTGTTCAAGAGAAGAAAAATGGCAAGCTTGCAGGCCATGAAGCTCGAGTTTGATCACACGGAATAAGAATGGGCTGACAGTTAATTGAACAGAGGTGATGCTGTGTCAGTGTCAGTATCGAGTAAGGAGTTATTCAAGCCTAAACAACGGCTATGCCAATTGTACACTTATATATATATATATATATGTGTGTGTGTGTGAGCGTGCATGCGTGTATGTGTATATGTATGTGAAAGCTTCTAATCCGCCCGAGGTCAAGTGCCTAAGCTTAAAACATAACAAAGTCGGGACCAAGAAGTTAAAGATCTCAGTAGAAAACATATTACCTTTTTTTTGCTATTTCAACAGGTTGTGATTAATGTTTTGTGTTCAGAACGGAACTTAAATTATTTGGAATCAGAAGGAAAATGGAAGACAGGATATCGGGTTGCATGGGAGAAGATAACCGAAAGAAGGGACGAGTTTAATGGGTGTTTTTATATCGCATTTTTTTTTTTGTATTATCACATGCCATACAATGAGAGATGCAAAATGTGTTACCCCTAGCATCGTTAATGATGTGAATGAATCAATGTATTCCTCCTTCTCCGCCCCCAAACCTAACACATATATACACGTGAATCTACACACATATACACATGCACATACACATAAACACCCACTGTATGACTAACGGAAGAGGTTGTCATTTTCACTATTTCCATTTCTTACATACACATATCAACCGCAATAAGGTCAACGGACGATCTCACACACGTTCTATAAATATATACTTTAATCAGCAAATATTAATACACTTTACATACAGATCGGCTGGATCCTCTAATCATCAAATTAACACAATTTGCATACAGATCATGCTGGATCCTCTAATCATCAAATATTAACACAGTTTGCATACAGATCGGCTGGATCCTCTAATCATCAAATATTAACACAGTTTGCATACAGATCGGCTGGATCCTCTAATCAAGAAATATTAACACAGTTTGCATACAGATCGTGCTGGATCCTCTAAGACAGGGGTGCACAAACGTTTTAGGCCATATGGCCAAATTTCCAATTGATAGTACTTGGAGGGCCGCCAGTCAGATTGCACATGGATGGCTCAGTAGAAAAAAAACACAAATAATGAAATAAAGTCCTCCGGGAGCCGCACAGAGCCCTGTCACGGGCCGCGGTTTGTGCACCCCTGCTCTAAGAGGAATTTTAATAATTTCCTGATGGACTCTAATCCTCAGATCCCTGAACAGTCTTATTCTTAAAGAACATACATTCTTGCTTTTTGTATTCTCAATTAAATTAATGTTGCACCCTAAATTATCTTGTTCTCAATTACTATAATCCCTAGATCCTGGACTACCTTATTCTCAATGAACATAATCCCTAGACCATGGTCTACCTTATTCTCAATGAACATAATCCCTAGACCCTGGTCTACCTTATTCTCAATTAACATAATCCCTAGACCCTGGTCTACCTTATTCCCAATGAACAAAATCTAATCTAAACAGTCGCCACGCACTCAATTGTGTGTGGGAATTCCCCTTCTTCATGGCAATAATGTTCTGGCTTGATTAGCCTTGTAGCTAAGGAGCTAAGAGCACAGACGGTGAGCAAGCTAGATTAACGTGCCGGAGAACAATAAATTACAAACAAAAAAATCATAAATAAACATAGATATGATAGAATTTAACGTCAATGATAAGGACTGACATTCCTACTCCTCCTCCCCCCCTCCCATCATGACACGTTACACTGGGTAGATATCCGATTGGTTCACTTGAAATCAAATGAGAGAGTTGTTCTCTTTAGAGACTGATGTTATCTATTTACGCAACTAGAGCAATACCTAGAAAATCTACAAGAAAATGTTATTTCAGTAATTTAATAAATCTACAAGAAAATGTTATTTCAGTAAGTTAATAAATCTACAAGAAAATGTTATTTCAGTAATTTAATACATAGAAAATCTACAAGAAAATGTTATTTCAGTAATTTAATAAATCTACAAGAAAATGTTATTTCAGTAATTTAATAAATCTACAAGAAAATGTTATTTCAGTAATTTAATAAAGATAATCAGATCACTTGAAGCGACGAAGAATGAATTTTTTGATGAAATTACTTTTGAAACTTAAAACTTACCAAAGAAATGTAAACATAAGTGTATTGTTATCGAATGTGTATATTAAGTCAGTATAGATTTCATAATCAAAATTCACGACAGAGCTATTCGCTATAGGTGTTCTGTTTGTTCGCTAAACTACAAGCCACGGGGATAAATATTCAAATCATTATGAAACACTTCCTAACCTCTTTATAAGTAAAATGGCAGACCTCTTTAAACAGTCTGACAAAGCATTGAATCAATTATTTATTCATACCTACCTTTGGCCTTGACTCAAGGGAAATGACTCTTGTTGACGCGCACGATATTGATTGAATTGCGTCTAGAAATGTGTATTTCTAAGTCAAATACAGTTATACACTGATTTAAATGTATAAACAACTCTCATTTGTGCAGAACTTGTACTTCAGTAACATTTCCCGCTAAAAATGAAAAGGCTTCGACCCACCCACCCCGACGGAGGGCGGTTGAGGGTGTGCGCCAAACTAGGTGCGACCTGTTTCACCCGTTCCGAGAACCATCCTGCCCTCCACCTCAGACGCACCGCGAGGCTGTGGGGCTCCTTCAGAAGCAGCCCAAGAATGAGCACATCGGGCAGATGAAAGGTCTATTGCAGCTTTTGGGGGGTGAGAGAGAGCGTAATACACACGCACGCACACACACACACACACATTTCCCGCCTGTTAAATGACAATGGCTGCAGCATCACCAACAAAACAAGATCGTTTTTGCTCATGATTTAAAATACAATCTCATAAACTATTCATTTTCTACAGATATCTACAACTTACAGGAAATTTACACGTTAACAAAAACACATTGGACGAACTTCGTTCGTGAATCTTATATCGAGCACTGTCATATTCATTATGCGCGTTACATACGTCCCCACCCCCCTGCTGTATTACAAGAAAATATTGCTTGTTACAGAAAAACATTTTGAGGATGGTTCTCTGGCATTAATTTGCTTAACAATTCGTATAAAACTTATAAATCCTTTCACTTTCTTTGGTTTGCATAATCTATCTCACTCACGCTAGCCCCCCCCCCCCTCTCATCTTCATCGTCTCTTTCTTTTCTGCATTTAAAAAAAATCTAGTTATAGTTTGTTGTTATTCTTTTCTTAAAAAGAAAATTTCATAATACTTTGACATGTTTAATGAATTTCCATTATGTAAGTGTGCATGTTTGCAAAATTCCGTTTCTTTACATTTCTCTCGTAAAGTATTTGAGGCAGTGCCAAGAGATTGGGGAGGGAGTTTAGCTCCCTCACCACATAATTTCAGCCCCATCCTTTAAATCTCGTTAATAAAAATACGATCTAAGTAAAACAATGCGCTTGTAAAACAAAAATGCAGTTTCAAGACCAGTCCTCTACTCCCTCTTCCACCACCACCGCCACATATTTATTCCCAGCAGATAACCTCCCCTAAGCCTCTCCTATACTTCTAGAGCCGCTATTAAAAGAATTTATTTTGTGTGCATCTATGCAGATATTTTTTAAAGTGTAAATAATTTTACCGGTATCTAAGTGTTGACTGTAACTCTACTTTATTAGCTGGAACTGTTTCCGTAACCAGTTTCACTTGATTTCTTTTTCTCTCTCCTGTCTCTCTCGATCTGCACTTTCTTCTCTTATTCACCCACCTTCATTGTTATTCTCTCTTTCTCTAGTTTGCTGTCTGTCAAGCTTTGTTTTATTTGCTCCCTCTCTGATTTTCTGTCTAAATTTCCTCTTCTTCCCAGACTCTCTCTCTTTCTCTGACAGTCTCTCTCTCTCTCTCTCTCTCTCTGACATCTCTATCTTAGATATCTCTTTCCCCACTCCGGAATGTACCCATCTGTTTCTTTGTTTTTTCTCTCTGACACACACTCTCTCCTTTCTCTCTACTGAAGGCCTGACATTCGCTCATTGTGCATTAGCTTTCCAGCCTTAATCAAATACTGTCTTTCACAAGTCCTCATGTCACCATGTTGGTCCTGCACACTGCACGTGCTTTAGAGCGCGTGCTAAAGGCCATCCACACCACCAATTACCAACTAAATCTTGAGGCTCGCATTATGACGGCTAGTCCAATAGGGGAAAAAAGAGTTCGACAGAAAAGTGAATTTCAAAAATAAAAACCCAGAAAGAGTAGCGTAGTCTCACTAATTCCATTGAATGACTTTGCTCAGTAGCCGTACTTAAATAATAGTTTTTCTTCAAATGCCATCTTGGGGAATAGGGTGGACTGTAGACTGCATGTGAAACAGTAGAGCTGAACACAGAATTCAGTCGTGCGACGGTTGTGTAATGGACGAAGCCCTTCTTGACTTGTCGAGGGAGGATGAGACTGGTGAGGTGTGTAGGGTTCGTTCTTGCTTCTGAAGCACGCCAGTCATTTTGACAGACTTCAGCTTTCGTGACTGTCACGTCTTCCCGAGCTCGCTCAAGCGGGAAAGTCACCCGAGCGTACACGCAAATCTGATATGCACTTTCTCGAAAACGGTAAAAAGAAATCGGCACGTTTGAAATTGAGTCGATGGTGCTAGTTTCACACAACAATAATAAGTCTCTCCCGCCTATAATAATTATTGCCTAATAATTACAACTTCATCATATCTCTTTATTACAAGCATGAAAGAAAATAGGAAAGAAATACCTGAAAACACATCATTATGTTAAGGAAAAGATATTTAAATTAATATTCTAAATTAATATTAATAATGTCGGAAGCACAGGACAGTTACAAAACAGAAGGCGAATGCAGATTTGAAAATAGCAAAAGGGACAGATAACTTCACAGGGGAAATCCATGGAAACATTATATTTTTAAAATGTAACTCTTGTTACTCGTTAGATTGAAGAAACAGCGAACCCTACGGGTAAATCTGATCTAATTCCTTTCAGGCCCCACTCTCTCACCCTACTGACGTCATCACACTACAATGCCGCAATCATCCACTAAGCAATCACAACAACTCCAAAGGTGTTCGAATGTTTCGTTAGGAAGAAACTGCTAGGGCTATGAGAGTCTTCTACGAAAGCTACATGACTGGAATGGCTCCAGTGACTAAAACATAAACTGTGTGATTTACTTGGTATTCTGAATTGGCGCCAGGCTTCTATCACAACTTGCATGGTTGCAATGTTCCTTGTAACCATACAATATAATCTGTGGGTTACTTGGTACTTTGTACAGTTTGTTTCCTCTAAATTAGTGCTCGGTCGCGAAATCAGCAAATATTGGACTTGGGCGTTCAACCAAAAAACATTTCTCTACCCGCCCCCCTGAAACAAAAGAAAAAGAAAAAGAAAAAGACCTACACACATTGATGTATGATCTTTTGGAATAACTCGGAAGCCATAGCTGGTCAATTTAGGCGCTAAGGACATTTTTCATTTTCATCAAGTCATCAATGGTTCCCTCATAAAGCCCCAGGTGTCAATAACTCTTGTATAGTAGACCCTGCTCATTATACAGTGTATGGACACACGACGCTCCGACAGCCACAAACAAATTGGTCAGTTTGCTTTAGATTAGCAAGATACAGTGCAAGTCAAGTCTTTAGGCAAGTGTATCTCTGTTGCTTGACTGAAATCCATAAGAAAACAAGCAATGCGCCTGTGCAGCGGGTGCGCCCTGTGTGACAACATTTATTACTGTTCTCTTCTAACTGACAGGCACTGCCCTCCTCCAGCATGTAGATCATCGCATGCGTATAGAAACTAACGAAGCCAGTGACGTGATAATCGTTTCGATAGAAAAATGTTTACCTTTCCCACATACACTCAACAATGTTCCGAAAAACCGAAGTGTCAGGGCCTACGCGTGGGATGGGTGGTAGGTACGGAGTCATGATTGCAATGCTATTTTGTCTAAAAGCAGAAATAAAGTTTTTAAACGGGGGTGGTGGTGGGTAATCGATGTTATAAATAGAGTGAGCTGTCGGGGACGCACTTTATCTAGTCGATTCAAGTGTCTTATACATGTGAGTGAAAGCGAAATTACGTCTCAGCAGACAAGGCCGATAACTGTTCGTGCTTACTTGTTTAGTGTGTGATTTAGTTTGTGACTCTGGAAATGCGTGTGGATCATAAACAAATATATGAGAAGGTTAATTTTCAGTTTGTTTAAGTGAAGGTAAATAGGATGAAAAATAGAGAGAAAAATAAAAATTACACAATAACACACACACACACACACACACACACACACACACACACACACTTAGAGAGAGAGAAGGGGTAGGGGAGTGGAGTGGAGAGAAAGATCAGGGAGAGACAAACATACAAAAAGAGGGACAAAAGAAAGCAAAGATGAAGAAAGACGGGCATAGCTAGCGAAAGACAGACGTACACACTAACTCAGAATATAACGGTACACATGAATACCTCCTGCATCTAACCAAGGAAACATTTAAGCCACTTCATTACTACCATCCCGTGTTCTCTGACAAAGCAGAGATCGTACAGGCCATGGTTGGACCGAATGAGCTGAACTCCCAAACAAGTAAATAATTCCCTTCAAGTGTGTGGCTTGACAACGATTAGACACTTAGGCACAAGACCGGAAGATGGCTGTCGGTAGCGTGATTGGACAAGGTCAAAGGATACCATGAAAGACGTGTACTTTTTGTCAGCCAATCCGAAGTTGACAGACCAAGAAAAATAATAAGTATATGGGCATGTGTGGCCCTGGCGACACAATATAAAACTGTGAAGAGGGGTGGGGTGAAGCGCATCTGAAATTTTCGTTTTCTTTAAAATGTCCTAAATATTCTGAAGTTCAAGAGCAGAGGTAGGTTAAAGGATACAGATTTAATGATGTTATTTGTCCTTCCACTACATAGAACTGTTTAATGAACAATCGTAATACCGTTTGCAAACACGCACCCCCCCCCACACACACACACATACACACACACATACACTTACGCACGCACACATATACACACACACATGCACACACGCACACGCACACACACACACACACACACACACACACACACACACACACACACACACATATATATTACAAACAATTATATTCATATAGGTACCAATAAGAACGTTGTTACGAGCACATATTTTTTGAACACTCATACACGTTCACAAGTGTAAATATATTTACTTATTCAAAAAAATATGTTCACAGATATATATATACATATTCATATGCAAATATCAATATGACTGCCTGTTTGTCTATTCTACGTTTGTCTAGTGTAGTATTGCTCATCTGCCCATCCATCCACTTAACCGTGCCTACCAGCATACACACACTAACACTTATTTAGTATAAATGTAATTTATTATACATATGCTGGCACAGACGCGCATACACGCACACATATCTAAATAAATAATATAAACATAACTATTTGTTAAATTGTGATATTTGAAAAAAGCAGGAAACAGAATAGCGAATGATAAAAAGAATTTATTAAAAAAATGAAATTGTGGCATTAGCACGGCAGATATCCGTTTGCAAGATTTCTCTGTAATAAATTGTCGTTCTTGTTAGTGTTCTGCAGACAGCCGCTAGGGCAAGTCATTAACTTGCAGACCCAACAGTGTGACTCGTACGCTGTCGAAAGATCTCAAGACATCTGTACGATATTAATACATGTACAACCATCGTAACATTGATTTAACCATTTCACTGAAGGACAAATGAAACAGTCTGTTTGTTCGAGAGGTTTTCTTTTCTTTTTTTGTGAAACGTACTGGTTTTAAACTCTTCGTTTTTTGGTAATTTTTGTGTGCCTCACCGCGTTAAAGATTTCCGTGTAAGCAAACGAAATTGTTGAGGTTTGCCTTCATTGGTGTACACCACGTACAAGGGCAGACAAGTGTGGTGGTGGTGATGGGGATAAATAGTGAATCTCAATCTTCTAAATACCGAAATCATTGACTAAACTGAAATACAGGGGTGAAACTAAACTAATTAAAATATATATGTATGAAATGGAGTTTTTGTCTTATTAAATCATAAATGTTTGTTTTAATTATTACTTAGGAAGTGGAAACATGGGAGTTCTATGAGTGTGAATTTATTTAGTATTCTCATCCTGTCTTGAAACGTATACTTCCTGTCTTGAAACGTATACTTTCTGTCTGGAAAAGTATACTTCCTGTCTTGAAACGTATACTTCCTATTGGATGAGTAAATGGTGGAGCCTATAAGTATTAGTGGGTGTGCTTGTGTGACTGGACAGAGCAGGGAAGCGTGTCTAGGAAATAATCACTGTTGACTTCTAAAAACCAAAAAGGACTGAACAATTGTACGCCTAAGCGTGTCCACTTGTCCTTCAAAGCAAGACAGAAGAGCGAGTGAGGTTTAATTTATACTGGACTAACGGACTAGGTCAGTGATTCCCAGCTTGTGGTCTGCGTCGCATTATCAAGTGATCCGCGGCTGCATTGTCCAGTATTGTGTAGTTGGAAAAGTGGTCCTTAGATTTAAAAAGGTTGGAAGCCACTGGACTAGGTGACCAATATTATAGATGGAGTAGACATCTTTCATTATTTTGTGTTAACCAAAGATGTTCTCTTTACAAGATTTTGAACCAGTAATCAAACATTCTGTTGAATAGCCAATCTCAGAAGGGGCCAAGACAATGGCTAAGGAAAAGTTAAGTTGAAGTTCAGGAAGTTTTCGTCATCCTACGTGTACATTTAAACCACCACCACTGTCACACAATACCTCTCTGAAAAGAAATACACATTATCTTCGTGCACACAATAATCAGCAAAAGAAATAAGAAATCTCAAACATTCTAATTAATAAAAACATTCAGTTATTATAATGAAATCAACATAAATATACTGACCAATCCTCATCTTCCTAAACCCTATTTTCAGCATTCACTGTTCGGCCTTTCCCAGATGGCTTAGTACAGTGTGAATGATTTGTTTTAAGCGGCAAATACCTACTAGGTTTTGACCACAGTTCTGCCTACGTCATGAACATAACTCATATGCCTCTATATGGTTATGGTGCATCCAGCTAACTTCACCAAACCCCTAAAAATCAATCCCCTACCCTCTATACTCCATGCTTGAGCCAACAGTCCCTTAGGCTTAACCTGCTTTGCTATCACTGCGTGTGCGGAATGAAACATTCACTCACGTTGATTGCAAAGCTGACTGGACACAATGGATCACCCTGAAGATCAATAACAAATTATATGCTACACAATATTAATATCAATTATAGAAAAATATAATGTACTAGAATGTAAAATTGAAGCAAATCACAAAAAACGTACTTTTCTCTCAAGGTTGTAAAACCGCCACAGTAAGCAGTAATACCAAAGGCTGAGAAACACAGGGAGAAGAAGCCACAGGGGAAATTGTACTTACAAGGTCCTGGTATCCAATAATCCTGTATTCCATCAGCCGACACGGGACTGAGGATTATGGTCTTTGTTTCTAATGAAGCCTGGAGCCAGTCCAATCAGAGAACACGAGAAGGCTACTGCATGGTGTGTGTGCTATCGGCAGAGAGTCACGCAATTCTATTGTGTATCAAATGTGACGGAACATTTACCCTCAGTCACAAGCTGCTAATTACCATATTTAAACAACAGTTTATTGACTGTTTAAACAGTAGGCCGTGGCATACACAGAAAGAAGCACTAGACACCAGACGTGTCGAGAAGAATGGCATTGTTAGGTGATATCAATCTGTGATGAAAATTTAATTTTCATGATTCATTATTTTACATACTTTTACCCTGGTCATAAATTTTAATTTTAATTGTAAAGGATCTCTTTATGTATTATTGTAAGTGTATTGTTAATTGTAATTGTAAAGGCTCTCTTTATGTATCATTGTAAGTGTATTGTTAATTGTAATTGTAAAGGCTCTCTTTATGTATTATTGTAAGTGTATTGCTAATTGTAATTGTAAAGGCTCTCTTTATGTATTATTGTAAGTGTATTGTTAATTGTAATTGTAAAGGCTCTCTTTATGTATTATTGTAAGTGTATTGTTAATTGTAATTGTAAAGGCTCTCTTTATGTATCATTGTAAGAGTGTTGTTAATTGTAATTGTAAAGGCTCTCTTTATGTATTATTGTAAGTGTATTGTTAATTGTAA
The DNA here is from genome assembly GCA_028829895.1 of Sinotaia quadrata. NCBI lineage: Eukaryota > Metazoa > Mollusca > Gastropoda > Architaenioglossa > Viviparidae > Sinotaia > Sinotaia quadrata. Next base: position 18,089,165 of record CM054180.1, read on the forward strand.
TTGTAAAGGCTCTCTTTATGTATCATTGTAAGTGTATTGTTAAATGTAGTTGTAGCGTAAGTCATATTGGAATATTTTGCGTCACAATTACAGTAATTGTATTGTTCATTTATTCCTCAAATTTACTGTGTTGGGGAGGGGAGGTATAGTCAAACATCAGATCGTCGCCCCATTAATCAACCTGAATCTATTACCTGCATCGCATCTATATGTGGATTAGCGTGCTAAACCTAAGTAATCTGAGCTAATTGCAGAAATCAAATCACCTCAGGCATCAGAAGATTTTCACCAATGCAGCAATTTGTATTTTTTTGTTTAGTGAAAAACTGATGGTGCTTTGTTATAAGAATTCTAATTTGAAATCGACAAGACTTAGTTAAGTAGCTCTGATAACAATCAAATGGTAATAATGAGGGATGCAAAGAACAGAAAATTTCATCTCAACGGCAGGAACATTCTTTAATAATCCTAGCAAGAATCAATAAAAACAACAAAATTTATATGAGCGCAAACAAACTGCTCAAACTCAGACTTAGAATTCAATTATTATTCCGTTAAATCGTAAAAATATTTATTTTGATATTAATGCTGAAATACACATTTTCCATATTTGGAGACTCCAACGAAATGGTAATATTTTGTATTGTTTTCGAATTTGAGCGCATACAACAAACTTACACACTTTGCTGTCTCGTGTCTTCAAAAGGCATGCCATTCTTTTTTTTTGCAGAGCAATGGTAAGAAACAGAACATTTTCTAAACAGTTCCTTTCAAATATGAAAGTATTTTATGATATAATTTAGACCAACATATCAGTAAAATTTAAAAAAAAAAAAAAGGGCAAGAGCATATGTTTATCTCTATGGAAAAAGTTTCCAATTCTCTTTGACCATTAAGATGCCAAATTTCATTTTTTATGCATTGAAAATTATGTTTCTGTAGTTGAAGTTTTTTGTTGTAAATTTTTTAAGTTGTCCTTTATTCTTGTTTCATTGTAAGACTAAAACAAAACAAACACTACAAGTAAGTGCAGTTTTCCATTCGCGCGCATTAATTTTAACCCCCTTTCTCTTGGCAAAAATTAATAAATTTCAAATGGATCGCTGTTTCTCTCACGATTCTAATGCTTTTGAAATGAAATAATAAAAAATACAAAGCCAAGGTTTTGTTTTGTTTTCATCCTTTTAAGCGTTGGTTTGATGTATTGTGGAGTAGTGACACCAAGACATCCGTCACCTTTGCGTGTGCTCCCAGGCCAGCCAACCTTTTCTGCGAAACAGTAAGTTGCTAGAAGGAAATTCAGCGAATGGGTTAAAAAGATTTCAATCCGTTTCGATCTTACGGCGAAGTAAGTTATTTTGCACACGATAAGCAGACTCTAACCAACGCCAATATTACGAATATTTGCTCGTTTACGTCATCCCGAGTCATTTTAAGCCATCCCGAGTCGTTTTAAGTCATCCCGAGTCGTTTTACCTTCCCTCAGGGAAGTAGGGGTAGGAAACTAGCGAACAAATACACGAGAGCTACTTTGGTTCTTTTTTTTCTTTCAAGACGTAATTTAATATTCTGAGTTCAGATTATTGTTGAAAGTCGTTTTCTTTCAATGACTGAACCGAATGTATTTTTCACTTTTGTTCCGACTTTCTCTGCAAATTTATTTTTATTTCTCTTACCGTCTTCAAGCAATTTGTCTATTTATTGTTGTACACTATCGACCAGGAGATCCATTTTTCTCTAGGTCTGATTGTCTATCTATCTATCTATCTATCTATCTATCTATCTATCTATCTATCTATCTATCTATCTATATATCTATCTATCTATCTATCTATCTATCTATCTATCTATCTATCTATCTATCTATCTATCCATCCATCCATCTATCTATCTATCTATCTATCTATCCATCCATCCATCCATCCATCTGTGGCAAGGTTCTGTCTGTTAATTGCTTAATTATATTAATTTATGATATTATATTCATAAATAATACACAAACAATAATTCTTCCTGACAATAAACACACTCAGCACCCGACGGGGTCTTTGTCATTGCAGTCACGAGAGCAACTAGGTCAATCCCTGGATAGTCTGTTAACTGTGTCCAAGTGTTACCTGTCTGGAACAACAGACCTTAAACTGAATTATCTCGTCAATTCTATGTCTTTATTCCCCCCCCACACACACACACACCTCTCTCTATCGATTACGGGATCTATCCTAAAACTTGCGCCTGACCGTCTTTCTAATGTCGTTACATCATTTGGCAGCCCCCACCCATCATCTATGCAAAGTACCTCTCTATCATAGCAACGAGAGTGGATAGTTAAAAGTTCAACAATTTATTAAAGAAAAATAATAAATAACAGTTAATATAGTTTTACAATTAAATGTCATCAAAATTTCACACAAGGCAATTTTCCAGAGATCTCAGATCTCTTTACAGTTTATCTCAAATCAAACTCAATAATTAGAAGAACTTGTGACTTTGTTATGAAAGCGTGTGAAAGATTAGTGATGCACTGCCTAGATAAGGTTATACACAGACTATTATGGCTTATCCCTAATAACTAAATTTCTGTTCTCTGTTAATATATATCCTGTGATTTATATTGACACTAATCTGTTGCATTATGTTTTAGGATATAAGACTGTATACATATTGAAATGATTCAAACATGGTTCATGGAAATCTTGATGTCAAGTAATCTTTTCACTGTATTTGCTATATTTATATTTCATTGTTGATTTAATAAATTTATTTTAAAATCTATTGACCTTCTTACATATATTGATTATTATCAATTTGGGCAATCATTTGTTGGAAAGATAGTGGGTGAATGAGGACTCTCTAAAATAGATTAAAAGACATATTTTCTTTTTCTTTGGTAAGACGTTTTCCACCTATGGAAATATTGTGTGATGATAAATGTTTGTCTTTAATACTGTTGAAAAGAGAAAATGTTCACAGCACCCGCATATCTGCCAAGTGAGGGAGATGAGAGGTGTCTTCTGGAGAACTAATAATAAAATAAATTAATATTATCATCACTTCTGATTAGTATGGATGATTAATTAATAATAATAACCATTAAGGTGGCATGTGCATCACACTATCTTATCTGTCTGTCTGTCTGTCTGTCTATCTATATATCAGTTGCCTGTACCTCTTCATGTAGTGTAAGTCTCAACATGCATGACCGACTTCATTTCAAGGAATTAAATCATACCCGCCACCATTGATCATATCGCAGACTATTTATATTTTAAAAATTCAGAATATGATGAAAAATTTAAACGAAAGCTTCAGATAAATAACTAATTCATTTTTGCAACGTTCGGTACATGCTATTTAATCATAAAGCTTAGAAAGGTATCTCTAAATTCGTGTTCCATGGAATATAACTTTACGTATTTATTAACTTGAATTCTGTCCGATGTCATTGAAATGGATGATATAAATAGTATGCCACTTTCATTTTGAGATTGCTCCTTTCTCTGTTCTTCCAGTGACACAAATGTTGTGAGAATAGGTATGATTTCTCAACCTGTGCCATCCTCTCGAAATCAAATAATAAAACAAACCACTATGACTGCATTAACAAACACAGGTATAAGAACAGAGTTTCAGAGTAAGGAGGAACAGTGAAAGAGGCAAGGGAACTAATCATTACATCAGAAATAAGTTATACATTTTATTTTTAACTCTCTCTCTCTCTCTCTGTCACACACACACACACACACACTGATTGGGAAGTTTTAGAAACTACAAAATATTTGCTGTAGATTACTGTAAGACGCGTTTTCCTGAAACACACACACACACACACACACACACACACACACACACACACACACACACACACACACTCGCACACACATACATACACAATTGATTAATGAACCCATGGAACTATTAATGAAAGAATTAAGTAATCAGTTAACATTAGGTTTTGACCGAATGAATGGGTGTACGAAGGATTGGGTAAAATAATAAATTAATTTTAGCAGGGTGGATAACTCTCCGTTTCATCGCCGTACATGACGCATTGTTTGGTTGTATAAGTAAGAATGAATGCTGGTAATGTCAAGAATCCGTTCTCTACTCATTTAACAACTAATATCGAGTCGGATCTAGTCGCACGCACTAAGAGACTTGTTTTCAACAGACTTCGTCTCACAATCACACTTTGTCACGCAAGGGTATAATTAAGACCTTAGTTAAAGCAGTGGTCCCCAACCATTTCATCGCCGCGGACCCGTCAACGTTTGATAATTTTACCGCGGCCCGATGATTGTTTATATTTTCGATTGTTTTGATTTAATAATTTTATTTTAATTGTATTTAAACGTGCCTTCAAATTAAAATACAGTTACACACCAAAAAAAAATGAATATAAAGTAATTTAACATTTTAACTCACTAGAACGCTAAATCAATGAGAACCCTGGGCTTGTTTCTTTGCAAAGAGACGGTTCCATCTGGGGGTAATAGGAGGCAATGACACCCGAAGTGTGTTGCTTATGTCCATCCGTTGTTTTGTTTTGGTTGCTGTCACTGCAGAAAACCACACTTCACACAGATAGAATGTCGGAAATGGCAATAGGGATTTAAGTGCTGTGGTGGCCGTTGTTGAAGTGTTAATTCAAGTATACACAATACACAAATGAATACCTCTCGTCCAAGATGAGGTATTAAGGGTTTTAGACCTAATATGTAAATACATAACGAGCAAACGTTAGATTTTATACGTATAGACAAACAGTGCTACATTGTAGCAAGTTCATGCAAATACTATTAGAGACATGTCTGTTTGCCTTGATGAGGTTACTACGACTTTAAGTATAAACAAAGGCATATTTATTCCTGTGCTCGAGTGAGGTTAAGGAAGTGTTACTCTATGTACTCACACACGTAATCTCCATGTTTCATCAAGCAGGACCCCAGACATATGTTTTATTTACTATGATGGGACCAGTCATGTTTCATCAAGCAGTACCCCAGACATATATTTTATTTACTATGATGGGACCAGTCATGTTTCATCAAGCAGTACCCCAGACATATGTTTTATTTACTATGATGGGACCAGTCATGTTTCATCAAGCAGGACCCCAGACATATGTTTTATTTACTATGATGGGACCACGCATGTTTTATCAAACAGTAAAACAGGCATATATTATTTTTTGCCCTGATGTGCTGGTTTTATCTAGGTATTCACACCTGTTCATGTTTTCCTTGTCGTGCATAGGTTAAACAGGTTACAGACGAGGATCTCACACGAATGCATCTTCATGTTTTGTCTAAACGGGTAAAGATCTGACTTAACTTGTTAATATATTAAATAATGCTAAGATTATTTTTACACGTACTAGGTGCTTTAATAATCTATCTATCTATCTATCTATCTATCTATCTATCTATCTATCTATCTATCTATCTATCTATCTATCTATCTATCTATCTATCTATCTATCTATCTATCTATCTAACTATCTATCTGTCTGTGTGAATGTGTGTGTGTGTGTGTGTGTGTGTGTGTGTGTGTGTGTGTGTGTGTGTAATAAATAGTTCTATTACCCTTTAATGGTATAATTCTTTTTATGATATACTTTTAGTACTATAAAGTTACATATATAAGCGTTCAGAACTGTAGCAATTTAGTATACATTGTATTGTAAGCAGTAACCGGATTACCCATTCAGCACAGTAAGTTCATGCTTAGGACACCAGACCGCCCAACAGGGGCCGCAGAAAAAAGTTCAAATTAATTTTTGATGATAAAATCTGAATGAATTTTAAATGACTATTCAAAGCTGTGTACGAGCATTTAAATCTGGACTGTGTTTTCCCATCTTTGGTTTTTGTTTGTTTAGCTCTACACAAGTTCGTTGTCCACTCCAGTAGAGTCTGGAAGTGCAATTGATATGTGTTATTTCGAATAATCTGAATGTATTTTCTGTCTTAATATTTTATTTTAGTTTCACATTTATTGAGGTGTGTGGTCCATAATATTTTCAATATGATTAAGTCCATGGCAGGTCTTCATCGGACACTGTAAGCAAATGTTTCATGAAATAGGTTTTGAGTGTTATAGAAGTCAAACGCAAAAGCACTTACTTAAAAGTTATATTATTTGAATATGTTGCATATTATATATTTGCGTATAATAGAATTACAAATAGAAATCACCTCTCACACCATCAAATTTACTTTTAATTGTAGAAAAATAATAAATAATACATTAATTAACATATATGCTTATTTCTCGATAACTCTAGGAAACCGGTTCCAAATGGATAACAAATGCCCTCCCTTACAAGGTCAACATATTTATTCTGCATACTCGGTCGGTGGTGAGAGCAGCAGAACCGTGGATCCAATTGTCGCAATTCATGTCCTACAAACATTGATTTGATATATGTTGCATACAATTATTGTGCGGTAGCTTGATGTATTATACATGGCTCCGGCTGTCCCAATTCATACCGTGCAGACATTCATCTGATATATGTTGTATACCAATATTGTGCGACAGCTTTATGTATTGTGGAATTTAAAATTAAAATAAAATGTATTCGTGTTGCTCAGTCTTCGGCGTACTGAAATACATGAGATGTCAGTTCTGGCTGCCAGCAGGACAGCCTAAGAATGTCAGTGTGGCGTGATGAAATACGGTCTGTTGCATGAAACCAGCTCTAAACATTGACAATGGAAAGCCTCAAGGAAAAACAGCATAAACAAATTCAATTCTGAATGACGTAGAGTGCTATATTTGTCACCATTTTAATATGAATCCCCATCAATACTCCAACACTGTGTCTGTCTCGAAATTGTCAAAGCTCGTGATTGCTTCCCTTGCCAGTCATCAAGGGAGCTAATAGAAAGTAAAAATAATAAGAGTGACGTATTCAAATGTGGGTGTTTGCCAGGAACACGTCGATTGTGCGAGCTCTGCCGAGCAATGAGTACATTGATACGCATACAGTGCATTACTAGAAATATGTGCAGTGAAATTTATTTGTACAAGACCACCCTTTTAAAATAAGATTACATGGGCACATCTTATTATCTTATTATTTATTCCAAAGGAATATTCAGACCAGTATCGGGCAACAAATAACGGTTTACCCTCGGAGAGGGCGTACACGATTTTTTTCCTAAGAAAAGAAGTGAGGATGAAAGACAATATGCTAGTAAAGAACCTGCTAAAACACGACATTTTTCATCCTTATTATATCCTATAGCATCATTACACGACCTTGTTACAATCACAGCATTCTTCATCCTCATTATATCCTATAGCACCATTACACGACTTTGTACAATTACAGCATTTTCATCCTTATTATATTCAACAGAACTATTACTACGACCGTAGAATTACAGCATTGTTAATCCTCATTATATCCTACAGCATTCTTATATGACCTTGCTACAATTAAAGCATTTTTTATCCTCACTATATCCTGCATCACCATTACACGACCTTGTTACAATTACAACATTCGTAATCCTCATTATACCTAACATAACTATTATATGACTTTGTTAGAATTACAGCATTGTTATTCATCATTATATCCAACAGTGTTCTTACATGAATTTGCTAGAATGACATCATTCTTAATCCTCATTATATCCAAACGGAACTATTACATTGACCATGTAAATTATTACAGCAAATGTTAATCCTCATTATAATCAGCATCATTCGTATATGACTTTGCTAGAATTTACAGCATTCCTAATCCTTCTTATTTCCAACAGAACTATTGCTATGACCCCTTGTTAGAATTACGGCATTGTTAATCCTCATATCCAATAGCATTCGTACATGAACTTGCTACAATGTAGCACTATAAAATCGAACGTTTGCTCGTCTGATTGCTTGTTTGTTTTTCGCTACAAAACCTAAGAATTCTCATTTGTAACCGAACATATCATATAACATATATAAATGGTTCGTCTTGAATACAGGCTTGTGCTCAGAAGCCAGAACTAGGAGTTTGGGTCCCAAACAAGAAATAGTGAAATTTTCATTCCAGAAAGACAACCCAAGAAGAAAATATTTCATTTCGAGAAGTGATATTCCTTTTGGAGCTTTTGCTGATGCTTGGCGTATAAAGGAGGCGATTGCCGACTATTTCTCACGTGGACCATTCGTAGAGGACATTTCATCGTAATGCCCGGATGACTGTTCAACTACAAAAGAGCTCACATCTACGTCAAAGTCAATTAAATGGGTGTATAGATAGATAGATAGATAGATAGATAGATAGATAGATAGATAGATAGATAGATAGATAGATAGATAGATAGATAGATAGATAGATAGATAGATAGATAGATAGATAGATAGATAGATAGATAGATAGATAGATATCAACGGATTTGCCTCGATAACAGAAGATACTGAGATCTATTTCTTTTTATAGTTCACATCATGCCACCTAAGTGACGTTTTACCTTTGGAAGGTCTGCTGATTCTCAATGTCAAAAGGTAGCCTGGGCTGCAGATAGACGTTTTACCTTTGGAAGGTCTGCTGATTCTCAATGTCAAAAGGTAGCCTGGGCTGCAGATAGACGTTTTACCTTTGGAAGGTCTGCTGATTCTCAAGGTCAAAAGGTAGCCTGGGCTGCGGATAGACGACGAACTCCAACAACGATCCGATTTTCACATGATAAACAGAAACTTAGGTTTGCTCCTTAATTATATTTTACAGTGAACAAGTAGTCTTTCTGTGTCAAGTTTCATCTTTGCATCTCGAGTGACAAGTTTCAAGGTTACAGTTAATCTCCACGAAAATGATCAGGAAAATGTGGGAATGTCAGTTGGGGTGTGTGTAAGCATAAGGGAGAATGCTACACACTTTTGATGTATCAGAACAAAGTACACTCGGTATATTCTGGATAATTCTGGTACATTGAAAGTAGCAGAATTATTGTGATCGTGTTCTGCTTGAAGGAATGGACACGGCGAGCGGAGTGCTCAAGTGGTTCGAGAAGAAAGTGTGCGTCAATGTTTTCCATGCTGTGGCGGGAAATACGTGGTGACCCACAGACATGTTGACATTGAGACATTGTTGCAAGGCTAGTGAAGAACTGTCAAAGCAGTGATTAGTCCAGGTCACATAAAATAACCTACCTTTAGTAACTCCATTTCTATTCTCTGATAGGGCTAACGTGCAACGACACTATTGTTGAATTGTAATTACACACACACACACACACACACACACACACACACACACACACATTATATATATATATATATATATATATATATATATATAGAGAGAGAGAGAGAGAGAGAGAGAGGCTAGTCATTAGTCAATAAATGTTTTAAGCGACAAAATGCTTTTTACTATAAAAGTCATTAATTAATCAACCACTTAAGACAAATTGATAAGAAAATAACAATTAGAATAAATTATTATTAAGTTGAGAAGTATTTAGGATACTTGTTAAAAACATTTTTTCCTACAAATAGACATTAATACCTATTCAAAATTATGACTAATATAAAATCTTTTAAGATATTTCTTAAACTAATAGTACTTCGTTCAAAAGGGCGTGTACTCTATTATTTACTGAATTATAAAATTTGAAAACTGTCGCAATATTTTGGGAAAATCATGAATACAGTCGATGCCATGTCCTGCATGAACCAGTGAAATTAGAAAATTCTTTTCTGGAACTGAAGACTTGGACACAGTACTAGGAATCTGTCAGCTGTTCGTTTATAACAAGCTGTTTTTTCTTACTATGGCTCTTCCCTGACAACCAGACAGAACTGAGAGACTGTCAGTTTGTCAGACAGGTGCGGGCATACTGAGAATTGGGTGTGCATTTGAATTTTTTTTAAAGTGTAAACATGCCCTAACCGGTGTGTTTATGAAAGAGACTTTTTGGTAAATGACTGAGTTCCAGAAGTGATTGTTACGTTTCCAGTATTTATTTAAAGACCCTGCTTAGAATAATTAAAAGACTTTAAATATAATTAATTCTTCCTCTCATATTCTACGCAGACTGGTTGCTCAATTTATTATCTGACTAATTAAAAGTGCGTCTTGTAGTTCAGACGACAAATTTACAGACTAATAAACTGCGAACTTTTAGCTAGATTTGAAAACAGTTAAATCCCTCTAAATTAATATGCACTCGTCATCAATCTTTCTGCTCATCCGCCCCCATTCAAATCTAAGAATTAATCTAATTGGTCTATTGTGCATAGAAATCAACTACTAAGAGGTATTAACAAAGAAAATAAGATTTAATAAAGTTTAACAAATTAACAATAAATCGAATGCAACGCGAATAGTCTTCACTCTGTCTTTACGCGCCTATGCCTGATTTTTGTCAATCTAAATTGCCAGAAAAGTGTTCCTTTGAGATCTGTACACTTGATTTTGCACTTAGCTCTATTCTTGTATCCTTGGTCTCAACACTCAGTCATGCTGATTCGTTCCCTCAGTCCCCCTTTAACGACACACGTGGTGCATAAGGAATGATGTCCCTTTGTTAGTGGCTAGGAACTGGAATTTTTGCAGCATGGCCCTCAGAGTGGATTTCGACACGCTTACACCAATAAGCTAATGCAGGTGAGGCATGGGTGAACATGAACCATGAGCCGACCTGTGGATGCAACGTGTTTGGATATAATTCTCAACCTAACAGGCCCTACTTAGGCATGGCTCAATTAAATGCGCTGAACAAAGAGTTTCGACCTCGCGTCGCTTACAATTAGATTTTAGAAAAAATATAATCGTCTCACATGTGTTCCATTTAACAGTCATGACGTATGAAGCAATAAAATAGATACAACGTTAAATTAATGTTCATACAAGAGGTAATTCAAACCGACAGAGCGTTTCACAATTTACAATTTAAATTACACGCAATAATTGAATTACATGAAGAATTCATATCGAGCGCAGCATTCTGGCTCTTAGTGAATTAAAACAATATAAATTAAAGTACAGAAATGGAAAAATGGTTACAATAAATTTATATTCCGTAACATATAGGTTTTCAGCTATTTCTCTGAACCATGCTCAAGTGTATATGGAAATCATATAATACATAGCACAAATACATACTTAAACAATACATAGGCAAATACTATTAAATAAAATGATACCTTTGAGAGAAGTCGAAGGGTACCTTGATTCTCTATGGCGCCGGCTGCCTCTCACGACCCGAGTAAGCTGATGGAATTAGCTAAAATGTGCTCGAAGTGAGGGAGCGGAAGCGTGTGGGTACATATATAGAAAGGTATATTGCGTATCACGTGACTGTTCGCAAAGCATGTGGTTGGTTCGAGAACTGGACAATGGTCCTAAAGTTACATAACATCTTGACCTGTTCTAGAAGCACCTAGAAAAAGGAAGCTTGGAACAAAGGGCCAAGGGTTTCAAATATTCGAATTTGAAGTAAACAAGGCTAAGTGGGTCATCAGGTCGGACATTTTTATCAGACTTGTGACACCCCCTTGCTTTTGAGGCGTTTATCTTACCAAAGATAAAATGCCTCCTACAAATTATGTATGATAAAATGTAGAAGTCCACAATGAAGAAAAATTTACACAAAAAAAAATTTCAACATTCCTAGAAATAAAGTGTGCAACTATATTTCGTATTTACAGGAAGGAATCCGTAGGGTTCAGTTAATTGATTAAACGACATTCTATCAGTACCGGCACTTGATGGCATCAAGCACGACTCATGTAATCTGCGCCAACATTCAAAGACCCTTTGATGTAATGAATATTTGCGTCATACTGCGTCAGAAACAAAGACCAACGCATTAAACGGCTGTTCGTAAATTGCGCCTGCCCGAGAAAGGCCAACGGCTGGTGGTCGCACTCAATGACAAAGGTTTTTCCGTACAAATAGTTTTCGAACTTTTTTATAGCCCAAACTATTGCAAGACATTCCTTTTCACTGGTGGAATATTTCTGTTCAGTAGTTGTGAGTTTACGGCTTGCATATGCAACTGGGTGTTTGGTGTCATTGTGTTCTTGTAATAACACTGCTCCTAATCCTGTGTTGCTAGCATCAGTCCTTAACAAGAATGGTTTTGTCAGATCTGGCAGTTTAACAACTAAATCTGAAGTCAGTCTAGATTTCAGTGTGTCAAAAGCGTTTTGGCATGCATCAGTCCACACTACTTTTGTAGGCATATTCTTACGTGTCAAGTCAGTCAGAGGACATGCAATGGCACTAAAATCTGGTACGAATTTTCTGTAGTAATTAGCAAGACCAAGAAAACTTCTAACTTGTGTTTTTGTTAGCGGTTGTGAAGTGTCCTTAAGTTGTGCTATCTTAGCTTCACTTGGCGACATAGTTCCATGACTCAACTTGTGTCCCAAGAAGTCTAAGGAGAATTGTGCTATTTCACACTTCGTAGGGCGGGCAGTGAGGTTGGCTTGCTTTAATCTGGCTAGCACATCTCGTAAGAGTGTTAAGTGCTCCTCCCATGTCTGGGTGCCTAGAATTAAATCATCCATGAAGTTCTCAACTCCGCGTCCGTACAGTGGTTCTAACAATGACCGCATCATTTTAGAAAAAATGCTTGGAGCGTTTGAAACTCCGAAAGGCATAACTTTCCATGTGTAGTTTCCTACTGGTGTAGTGAAAGCTAGTATGTGTCGATCAGTGTCCTTGACCTTGATTTGCCAAAAACCGCGTGACAAATCTATTTTGGTATAGTAATGAGCGTTAGCTAGCTTAGTGAAGATGAGATCCGGATCAGGAAGAGGTTCGGCACAAAACTCTGTCACTTGATTGAGTTTGCGGTAGTCTACGCAAAAACGGAACGAGTTATCACGTTTTTTAATCAACACGATGGGTGATCCGTAGGCACTGTCAGTCTTCTCTATGACCCCTAGATCTAGCATAGTCTTAATCTCACGTCTAACGTCATCTATCTTAGCGTGTGGCAACGGATACGGCTTCAAACGTATCGGTTTGTTGTCAGTCAGCTTCAGTGAAAATTCTATTAAGTCTGTCAACCCTGGTTTGTCTGTCAGAGTAGATGAGAACTCATTAAGCAATTCATTCACTTCTTTTTTCTGTCTTTCTGTCAAGGCTTCATTTACCCTAACGTCTTTGACAGTTTCGTCCGTCTGTAGAGGACAGTTTGGTAAAGTACCAGTGACGCAATCAGTATCCCCCTCGTCTTCTGTAACTATCGTCGCTACGACAAAATCAGCTTGAGTGGTTTGATCCTCACGGCTTATGTACTTTTTGAGTAGGTTAACATGAAAGATTTTCTCTCTCTTTCCTGTCTGCACCTTATAGTTCAGTCCCCCTAGCTTGGCGGTAACTACAAAGGGCCCCTTCCATTTCATCTGAAGTTTGTTATGTGCTTCAGGAAGCAACAGTAACACTTTGTCATTAACTTCAAATTCTCTAGGTTTGGTGTGCTTATTGTAATATTCTGCCTGTCTAGCCTGAGCTATCGTCAAGTTTTCCCGTGCTATCTTGCCTATAGTTTCAAGACGGTTTCTTAAGTCAGTGACGTATGTATAAGTTGTCTTAACTTCGTCATCTGTCTTTTCATCAGTCCAAAGTGCCTTCAAAATCATCATCGGTCCGCGTACAGTACGTCCGTAAAGTAGCTCAAATGGTGAAAACCCGGTGGAAGATTGTGGCACCTCCCTATATGCAAATAGTAGGGCAGGGATGTATCTGTCCCAGTCTTTCGGTTTATCTGTGGCGAGCTTTTTAAGTGCTGTTTTTAATGTCCCATTGTATTTTTCAATCAGACCATTTGCCTGGGGGTGGTATGGTGTGCAAGTAAGATGTTCGATGGAAAGTAAACGATTTACTTCCTTCATTACGTTGCCTATGAATTGACTCCCCTGATCCGTCAAAATTTCAGTAGGAATTCCAACACGACTCCAAAGACCGAAAAGGGCTTCGGCGACAGTTTCAGTATCAATATTTTTCAATGGTACTGCGTCGGCGAATCTTGTTGCGTAATCAATAGTGGTCAGCACGTATCGATTACCTCTCGTTGATGTGGGTATTATAGGCCCAATCAAATCCAATGCTACGCGCTTGTAGGGTTCACTGATCAGTTCAGGCTCTCCTAACGGTGCGGGTCTGATTGAATTTTTAGACTGTGTTCTCTGGCATGTGTCGCAACTTAACACGAATCTACGGATATCGGCAGTGATGTCCGGCCAATAAAACTCACTTGTAATACGACTAGTTGTTTTTTGTACACCCATGTGTGCACCAAAAAGACTCTCATGACCTAATCGTAATACGTCATTTCGTTTGGTTTGTGGAACGACTAATTGTTTCCGAAATTCGTCTCCCACTTTCGAATAGCGGTACAATAAACCCTTTTTCAGAATAATGCACGCTTTCTTATTCGAATCGTCAGTGTTGACGTCACTAACAAGTACAGCTTGTCTGCGTAACTTGTCTAGTGTTTCGTCCTCAGCTTGTAATATTTTAATCTCGCTAACTGTTGCTTTATCTACGGCTGGTGCGGCAGACATCGGTGCAGTTACAGATTTGTCTTTACTACTCGCTGCTCTGGTTACAGCGTTAACCAGTGGTGGTTCAGTTGAAGTTTGTTTTTTGCACGGCAAAACATACTTGCAACCAAGGATCACGTCATGCGGTGAGTTTTCCATAACTGCCGCTTTGACTGTTCCTTCTACAAAGTCTGAAACAATCGAGACTTCAGCTACTGGTAAAATGTCTTGTTCGCCGTTTGCAAAGGTGACAGAGATTGTCTCCCCTGTGTAGTCGGTACGGTTAACTAATGATGCATTTACAATAGCGTCTAGCTCACACCCTGTATCAAGCAAAGCGATTGTATCGTGACCGTTTGCCTGTACTGGTGTTCGATTCGACTTTTCTGTTTTAGGTGTATGACTTTCTACTGCGTAAACTTTAGCTGTTTTCTTTTCAGGACATGTTCGTGAAAAATGGCCACTATCACCACAAGTGTAACATGCAAGATTCTTTTTATCTTTCTGTTTGTCGGACTTGTTTTTAGTGTCGGGTTTAGATGTTTTATCATCACGCTCATTAGGTGCCTTCCCGTCATTTTTCTTATCCTTTCGAGTCTGCGGTTCGTTCGGTCGAGACTTGTTGTTCGCGTGTGCGTTCGAGAATTGAGAATGTGCGTCATCAAAGCGATCGGCGGCGTTGCCTATCTCCTCTAGCGTAGATTTTTCCCTTATTGCTAAGTGAATCAGTAGATCTGATTTGTATGACCCGAGAATATGGTCTTTTACCATTTCATCCCTAAGACCTGCGTACGTCTGTGGAGTTTCGGCTAGATCTATCCATCTTTGGAACAAGTCAGCTACGCGTCGTATGTACTGTGCGTGCGTCTCTGAACTGGCTTTAGTGGCCTGTTTAAACTTACGTCGGTATGTATCTGCTGTGAGTTTGTAACGTTTCAATAATGCGGCCTTGACTGTGTCGTAATTATCTGACTCAGAATCGCTAAGCTTATTGAACTCGTTTTTCGCACTGCCCTGCAATAACCCCGATAAATTTATCGCCCAATGTTCCGCTGGAATGTTCGTTGCTCTGGCTAACTTTTCAAACGTTTTTAAATACGCGTCTATTTGATCTTTGTTCTCATCAAATGGGACCATATTTATCTTTGGAATGATATTTTCAATTCTACTGTGATTATTTCCATCGCTAGAACGCGAATCACCACTGCTTCTGCGATCACGGTTTGGATTGGTAACTTCTAGTTTCTTTACTTCCCATTCTAACCGTTTTATTTCCGCGTCTGCCGCGATGCGTTTGGCTTCTGTATCCGCTGCGATACGTTTTGTTTCGATGTCGGCTAGTCTTTCAGCCTCTAATTTTTTTGCTTCGCGGGCGGCTAACCGTTCTTCCCTTTCTATCTCTTGTCTCTCCTTTTCCGCTTTCTCTAGCTCAGTTTTAATGTAGCTAGTCAGTTCGTCACCCTGATATCCTATCATGATACCGGTTTCTTTCAGGTCTTCGAGAACCTGTTTGCGATCCATTTTACTGTCTTAGCGCGCTGGCTACAATAAGAATGTATCTCGTGAATTGTGTGTTTTAACCGTCGGCGATAACTCCGCTTATCCCGAAAATAACTTTTAGGCTACAACCTTACAAAAATTATTTAATTTACTCAGAACACCTTCCGAAATAAATTGCGCGTTAACTCTTACACGTTTCACCTGCTTGTCACAGTGTCCGCTGTTCCAAGACTTTCGTAATGTCACGGCTCCTACCATACAACATTACACATTATATCTAGCACCCTAAATATAATAGTCCGAAGTCTGTTATTACCGATAACTCTCCTAGCTGGCGGTATAACCTTCGACTCCTCACAATGAAGTACTCAGTAACACAATACTAAATAAATCATTCAATAGCTAACATGACATATTTAACTACGCTTAAATATATCAACATTAACTAACATGCACGCTACTCTGCAAAAGAATACATGCACATGTCACAACAAAAGCAAAGAAAATCAGTGATACAAAAATCAAAAGAACAATTGGCAATTCTGTTCGTTCGTTCGTTTCTAGGTTATGATGCGCCCTATGTATAAAAATGTTACAATTTACAATTTAATACATATCAATCCCGCGACGACCCCCACTTGTTACGTTTCCAGTATTTATTTAAAGACCCTGCTTAGAATAATTAAAAGACTTTAAATATAATTAATTCTTCCTCTCATATTCTACGCAGACTGGTTGCTCAATTTATTATCTGACTAATTAAAAGTGCGTCTTGTAGTTCAGACGACAAATTTACAGACTAATAAACTGCGAACTTTTAGCTAGATTTGAAAACAGTTAAATCCCTCTAAATTAATATGCACTCGTCATCAATCTTTCTGCTCATCCGCCCCCATTCAAATCTAAGAATTAATCTAATTGGTCTATTGTGCATAGAAATCAACTACTAAGAGGTATTAACAAAGAAAATAAGATTTAATAAAGTTTAACAAATTAACAATAAATCGAATGCAACGCGAATAGTCTTCACTCTGTCTTTACGCGCCTATGCCTGATTTTTGTCAATCTAAATTGCCAGAAAAGTGTTCCTTTGAGATCTGTACACTTGATTTTGCACTTAGCTCTATTCTTGTATCCTTGGTCTCAACACTCAGTCATGCTGATTCGTTCCCTCAGTCCCCCTTTAACGACACACGTGGTGCATAAGGAATGATGTCCCTTTGTTAGTGGCTAGGAACTGGAATTTTTGCAGCATGGCCCTCAGAGTGGATTTCGACACGCTTACACCAATAAGCTAATGCAGGTGAGGCATGGGTGAACATGAACCATGAGCCGACCTGTGGATGCAACGTGTTTGGATATAATTCTCAACCTAACAGGCCCTACTTAGGCATGGCTCAATTAAATGCGCTGAACAAAGAGTTTCGACCTCGCGTCGCTTACAATTAGATTTTAGAAAAAATATAATCGTCTCACATGTGTTCCATTTAACAGTCATGACGTATGAAGCAATAAAATAGATACAACGTTAAATTAATGTTCATACAAGAGGTAATTCAAACCGACAGAGCGTTTCACAATTTACAATTTAAATTACACGCAATAATTGAATTACATGAAGAATTCATATCGAGCGCAGCATTCTGGCTCTTAGTGAATTAAAACAATATAAATTAAAGTACAGAAATGGAAAAATGGTTACAATAAATTTATATTCCGTAACATATAGGTTTTCAGCTATTTCTCTGAACCATGCTCAAGTGTATATGGAAATCATATAATACATAGCACAAATACATACTTAAACAATACATAGGCAAATACTATTAAATAAAATGATACCTTTGAGAGAAGTCGAAGGGTACCTTGATTCTCTATGGCGCCGGCTGCCTCTCACGACCCGAGTAAGCTGATGGAATTAGCTAAAATGTGCTCGAAGTGAGGGAGCGGAAGCGTGTGGGTACATATATAGAAAGGTATATTGCGTATCACGTGACTGTTCGCAAAGCATGTGGTTGGTTCGAGAACTGGACAATGGTCCTAAAGTTACATAACATCTTGACCTGTTCTAGAAGCACCTAGAAAAAGGAAGCTTGGAACAAAGGGCCAAGGGTTTCAAATATTCGAATTTGAAGTAAACAAGGCTAAGTGGGTCATCAGGTCGGACATTTTTATCAGACTTGTGACACCCCCTTGCTTTTGAGGCGTTTATCTTACCAAAGATAAAATGCCTCCTACAAATTATGTATGATAAAATGTAGAAGTCCACAATGAAGAAAAATTTACACAAAAAAAAATTTCAACATTCCTAGAAATAAAGTGTGCAACTATATTTCGTATTTACAGGAAGGAATCCGTAGGGTTCAGTTAATTGATTAAACGACATTCTATCAGTACCGGCACTTGATGGCATCAAGCACGACTCATGTAATCTGCGCCAACATTCAAAGACCCTTTGATGTAATGAATATTTGCGTCATACTGCGTCAGAAACAAAGACCAACGCATTAAACGGCTGTTCGTAAATTGCGCCTGCCCGAGAAAGGCCAACGGCTGGTGGTCGCACTCAATGACAAAGGTTTTTCCGTACAAATAGTTTTCGAACTTTTTTATAGCCCAAACTATTGCAAGACATTCCTTTTCACTGGTGGAATATTTCTGTTCAGTAGTTGTGAGTTTACGGCTTGCATATGCAACTGGGTGTTTGGTGTCATTGTGTTCTTGTAATAACACTGCTCCTAATCCTGTGTTGCTAGCATCAGTCCTTAACAAGAATGGTTTTGTCAGATCTGGCAGTTTAACAACTAAATCTGAAGTCAGTCTAGATTTCAGTGTGTCAAAAGCGTTTTGGCATGCATCAGTCCACACTACTTTTGTAGGCATATTCTTACGTGTCAAGTCAGTCAGAGGACATGCAATGGCACTAAAATCTGGTACGAATTTTCTGTAGTAATTAGCAAGACCAAGAAAACTTCTAACTTGTGTTTTTGTTAGCGGTTGTGAAGTGTCCTTAAGTTGTGCTATCTTAGCTTCACTTGGCGACATAGTTCCATGACTCAACTTGTGTCCCAAGAAGTCTAAGGAGAATTGTGCTATTTCACACTTCGTAGGGCGGGCAGTGAGGTTGGCTTGCTTTAATCTGGCTAGCACATCTCGTAAGAGTGTTAAGTGCTCCTCCCATGTCTGGGTGCCTAGAATTAAATCATCCATGAAGTTCTCAACTCCGCGTCCGTACAGTGGTTCTAACAATGACCGCATCATTTTAGAAAAAATGCTTGGAGCGTTTGAAACTCCGAAAGGCATAACTTTCCATGTGTAGTTTCCTACTGGTGTAGTGAAAGCTAGTATGTGTCGATCAGTGTCCTTGACCTTGATTTGCCAAAAACCGCGTGACAAATCTATTTTGGTATAGTAATGAGCGTTAGCTAGCTTAGTGAAGATGAGATCCGGATCAGGAAGAGGTTCGGCACAAAACTCTGTCACTTGATTGAGTTTGCGGTAGTCTACGCAAAAACGGAACGAGTTATCACGTTTTTTAATCAACACGATGGGTGATCCGTAGGCACTGTCAGTCTTCTCTATGACCCCTAGATCTAGCATAGTCTTAATCTCACGTCTAACGTCATCTATCTTAGCGTGTGGCAACGGATACGGCTTCAAACGTATCGGTTTGTTGTCAGTCAGCTTCAGTGAAAATTCTATTAAGTCTGTCAACCCTGGTTTGTCTGTCAGAGTAGATGAGAACTCATTAAGCAATTCATTCACTTCTTTTTTCTGTCTTTCTGTCAAGGCTTCATTTACCCTAACGTCTTTGACAGTTTCGTCCGTCTGTAGAGGACAGTTTGGTAAAGTACCAGTGACGCAATCAGTATCCCCCTCGTCTTCTGTAACTATCGTCGCTACGACAAAATCAGCTTGAGTGGTTTGATCCTCACGGCTTATGTACTTTTTGAGTAGGTTAACATGAAAGATTTTCTCTCTCTTTCCTGTCTGCACCTTATAGTTCAGTCCCCCTAGCTTGGCGGTAACTACAAAGGGCCCCTTCCATTTCATCTGAAGTTTGTTATGTGCTTCAGGAAGCAACAGTAACACTTTGTCATTAACTTCAAATTCTCTAGGTTTGGTGTGCTTATTGTAATATTCTGCCTGTCTAGCCTGAGCTATCGTCAAGTTTTCCCGTGCTATCTTGCCTATAGTTTCAAGACGGTTTCTTAAGTCAGTGACGTATGTATAAGTTGTCTTAACTTCGTCATCTGTCTTTTCATCAGTCCAAAGTGCCTTCAAAATCATCATCGGTCCGCGTACAGTACGTCCGTAAAGTAGCTCAAATGGTGAAAACCCGGTGGAAGATTGTGGCACCTCCCTATATGCAAATAGTAGGGCAGGGATGTATCTGTCCCAGTCTTTCGGTTTATCTGTGGCGAGCTTTTTAAGTGCTGTTTTTAATGTCCCATTGTATTTTTCAATCAGACCATTTGCCTGGGGGTGGTATGGTGTGCAAGTAAGATGTTCGATGGAAAGTAAACGATTTACTTCCTTCATTACGTTGCCTATGAATTGACTCCCCTGATCCGTCAAAATTTCAGTAGGAATTCCAACACGACTCCAAAGACCGAAAAGGGCTTCGGCGACAGTTTCAGTATCAATATTTTTCAATGGTACTGCGTCGGCGAATCTTGTTGCGTAATCAATAGTGGTCAGCACGTATCGATTACCTCTCGTTGATGTGGGTATTATAGGCCCAATCAAATCCAATGCTACGCGCTTGTAGGGTTCACTGATCAGTTCAGGCTCTCCTAACGGTGCGGGTCTGATTGAATTTTTAGACTGTGTTCTCTGGCATGTGTCGCAACTTAACACGAATCTACGGATATCGGCAGTGATGTCCGGCCAATAAAACTCACTTGTAATACGACTAGTTGTTTTTTGTACACCCATGTGTGCACCAAAAAGACTCTCATGACCTAATCGTAATACGTCATTTCGTTTGGTTTGTGGAACGACTAATTGTTTCCGAAATTCGTCTCCCACTTTCGAATAGCGGTACAATAAACCCTTTTTCAGAATAATGCACGCTTTCTTATTCGAATCGTCAGTGTTGACGTCACTAACAAGTACAGCTTGTCTGCGTAACTTGTCTAGTGTTTCGTCCTCAGCTTGTAATATTTTAATCTCGCTAACTGTTGCTTTATCTACGGCTGGTGCGGCAGACATCGGTGCAGTTACAGATTTGTCTTTACTACTCGCTGCTCTGGTTACAGCGTTAACCAGTGGTGGTTCAGTTGAAGTTTGTTTTTTGCACGGCAAAACATACTTGCAACCAAGGATCACGTCATGCGGTGAGTTTTCCATAACTGCCGCTTTGACTGTTCCTTCTACAAAGTCTGAAACAATCGAGACTTCAGCTACTGGTAAAATGTCTTGTTCGCCGTTTGCAAAGGTGACAGAGATTGTCTCCCCTGTGTAGTCGGTACGGTTAACTAATGATGCATTTACAATAGCGTCTAGCTCACACCCTGTATCAAGCAAAGCGATTGTATCGTGACCGTTTGCCTGTACTGGTGTTCGATTCGACTTTTCTGTTTTAGGTGTATGACTTTCTACTGCGTAAACTTTAGCTGTTTTCTTTTCAGGACATGTTCGTGAAAAATGGCCACTATCACCACAAGTGTAACATGCAAGATTCTTTTTATCTTTCTGTTTGTCGGACTTGTTTTTAGTGTCGGGTTTAGATGTTTTATCATCACGCTCATTAGGTGCCTTCCCGTCATTTTTCTTATCCTTTCGAGTCTGCGGTTCGTTCGGTCGAGACTTGTTGTTCGCGTGTGCGTTCGAGAATTGAGAATGTGCGTCATCAAAGCGATCGGCGGCGTTGCCTATCTCCTCTAGCGTAGATTTTTCCCTTATTGCTAAGTGAATCAGTAGATCTGATTTGTATGACCCGAGAATATGGTCTTTTACCATTTCATCCCTAAGACCTGCGTACGTCTGTGGAGTTTCGGCTAGATCTATCCATCTTTGGAACAAGTCAGCTACGCGTCGTATGTACTGTGCGTGCGTCTCTGAACTGGCTTTAGTGGCCTGTTTAAACTTACGTCGGTATGTATCTGCTGTGAGTTTGTAACGTTTCAATAATGCGGCCTTGACTGTGTCGTAATTATCTGACTCAGAATCGCTAAGCTTATTGAACTCGTTTTTCGCACTGCCCTGCAATAACCCCGATAAATTTATCGCCCAATGTTCCGCTGGAATGTTCGTTGCTCTGGCTAACTTTTCAAACGTTTTTAAATACGCGTCTATTTGATCTTTGTTCTCATCAAATGGGACCATATTTATCTTTGGAATGATATTTTCAATTCTACTGTGATTATTTCCATCGCTAGAACGCGAATCACCACTGCTTCTGCGATCACGGTTTGGATTGGTAACTTCTAGTTTCTTTACTTCCCATTCTAACCGTTTTATTTCCGCGTCTGCCGCGATGCGTTTGGCTTCTGTATCCGCTGCGATACGTTTTGTTTCGATGTCGGCTAGTCTTTCAGCCTCTAATTTTTTTGCTTCGCGGGCGGCTAACCGTTCTTCCCTTTCTATCTCTTGTCTCTCCTTTTCCGCTTTCTCTAGCTCAGTTTTAATGTAGCTAGTCAGTTCGTCACCCTGATATCCTATCATGATACCGGTTTCTTTCAGGTCTTCGAGAACCTGTTTGCGATCCATTTTACTGTCTTAGCGCGCTGGCTACAATAAGAATGTATCTCGTGAATTGTGTGTTTTAACCGTCGGCGATAACTCCGCTTATCCCGAAAATAACTTTTAGGCTACAACCTTACAAAAATTATTTAATTTACTCAGAACACCTTCCGAAATAAATTGCGCGTTAACTCTTACACGTTTCACCTGCTTGTCACAGTGTCCGCTGTTCCAAGACTTTCGTAATGTCACGGCTCCTACCATACAACATTACACATTATATCTAGCACCCTAAATATAATAGTCCGAAGTCTGTTATTACCGATAACTCTCCTAGCTGGCGGTATAACCTTCGACTCCTCACAATGAAGTACTCAGTAACACAATACTAAATAAATCATTCAATAGCTAACATGACATATTTAACTACGCTTAAATATATCAACATTAACTAACATGCACGCTACTCTGCAAAAGAATACATGCACATGTCACAACAAAAGCAAAGAAAATCAGTGATACAAAAATCAAAAGAACAATTGGCAATTCTGTTCGTTCGTTCGTTTCTAGGTTATGATGCGCCCTATGTATAAAAATGTTACAATTTACAATTTAATACATATCAATCCCGCGACGACCCCCACTTGTTACGTTTCCAGTATTTATTTAAAGACCCTGCTTAGAATAATTAAAAGACTTTAAATATAATTAATTCTTCCTCTCATATTCTACGCAGACTGGTTGCTCAATTTATTATCTGACTAATTAAAAGTGCGTCTTGTAGTTCAGACGACAAATTTACAGACTAATAAACTGCGAACTTTTAGCTAGATTTGAAAACAGTTAAATCCCTCTAAATTAATATGCACTCGTCATCAATCTTTCTGCTCATCCGCCCCCATTCAAATCTAAGAATTAATCTAATTGGTCTATTGTGCATAGAAATCAACTACTAAGAGGTATTAACAAAGAAAATAAGATTTAATAAAGTTTAACAAATTAACAATAAATCGAATGCAACGCGAATAGTCTTCACTCTGTCTTTACGCGCCTATGCCTGATTTTTGTCAATCTAAATTGCCAGAAAAGTGTTCCTTTGAGATCTGTACACTTGATTTTGCACTTAGCTCTATTCTTGTATCCTTGGTCTCAACACTCAGTCATGCTGATTCGTTCCCTCAGTCCCCCTTTAACGACACACGTGGTGCATAAGGAATGATGTCCCTTTGTTAGTGGCTAGGAACTGGAATTTTTGCAGCATGGCCCTCAGAGTGGATTTCGACACGCTTACACCAATAAGCTAATGCAGGTGAGGCATGGGTGAACATGAACCATGAGCCGACCTGTGGATGCAACGTGTTTGGATATAATTCTCAACCTAACAGGCCCTACTTAGGCATGGCTCAATTAAATGCGCTGAACAAAGAGTTTCGACCTCGCGTCGCTTACAATTAGATTTTAGAAAAAATATAATCGTCTCACATGTGTTCCATTTAACAGTCATGACGTATGAAGCAATAAAATAGATACAACGTTAAATTAATGTTCATACAAGAGGTAATTCAAACCGACAGAGCGTTTCACAATTTACAATTTAAATTACACGCAATAATTGAATTACATGAAGAATTCATATCGAGCGCAGCATTCTGGCTCTTAGTGAATTAAAACAATATAAATTAAAGTACAGAAATGGAAAAATGGTTACAATAAATTTATATTCCGTAACATATAGGTTTTCAGCTATTTCTCTGAACCATGCTCAAGTGTATATGGAAATCATATAATACATAGCACAAATACATACTTAAACAATACATAGGCAAATACTATTAAATAAAATGATACCTTTGAGAGAAGTCGAAGGGTACCTTGATTCTCTATGGCGCCGGCTGCCTCTCACGACCCGAGTAAGCTGATGGAATTAGCTAAAATGTGCTCGAAGTGAGGGAGCGGAAGCGTGTGGGTACATATATAGAAAGGTATATTGCGTATCACGTGACTGTTCGCAAAGCATGTGGTTGGTTCGAGAACTGGACAATGGTCCTAAAGTTACATAACATCTTGACCTGTTCTAGAAGCACCTAGAAAAAGGAAGCTTGGAACAAAGGGCCAAGGGTTTCAAATATTCGAATTTGAAGTAAACAAGGCTAAGTGGGTCATCAGGTCGGACATTTTTATCAGACTTGTGACAGTGATTGACAACCTGACTATATGAAAATCGTGAAAGTGAATCGTTGCCACACTTGCTAAATGCTGACTAGAATGTGTGCAATAAACTTTGCTTGCTTAATGCTGACTAGAATGTGTGCAATAAACTTTGCTTGCTTAATGCTGACTAGAATGTGTGCAATAAACTTTGCTTGCTTAATGCTGACTAGAATGTGTGCAATAAACTTTGCTTGCTAAATGCTGACTAGAATGTGTGCAATAAACTTTGCTTGCTTAATGCTGACTAGAATGTGTGCAATAAACTTGCTTGCTAAATGCTGACTAGAATGTGTGCAATAAACTCTGCTTGCTTAATTCTGACTAGAATGTGTGCAATACACTTTGCTTGCTTAATGCTGACTAGAATGTGTGCAATAAACTTTGCTTGCTAAATGCTGACTAGAATGTGTGCAATAAACTTTGCTTGCTTAATTCTGACTAGAATGTGTGCAATAAACTTTGCTTGCTTAATGCTGACTAGAATGTGTGCAATAAACTTTGCTTGCTTAATGCTGACTAGAATGTGTGCAATAAACTTTGCTTGCTAAATGCTGACTAGAATGTGTGCAATAAACTTTGCTTGCTTAATGCTGACTAGAATGTGTGCAATAAACTTTGCTTGCTAAATGCTGACTAGAATGTGTGCAATAAAATCTGCTTGCTTAATGCTGTCTGGAGTGTATGCAATAAATTCAGTTTGCTGAGGCTAGCTAGAGTATGTGCAATAAACTCTGCTGGCTAAATGTTGACTAGAGTGTGCAATAAACTTTACTTACTAATTGCTGACTGGAATGTATGCAATACATTTCGCTTACGTGTGCATGTATAGGACTAAGTGTGGTGGTGGTGGTTGTGATGATGGTGTGTGTGTGTGTGTGTGTGTGTGTGTGTGTGTGTGTGCGTGCGTGCGTGCGTGCGTGTGTATGATGGTGTGTTTACAAAACCTCGTGTTTGTTCATAGTGAAAGCTTCTGATGTTATTTAATTTTTTATCACGGTTCTCGTTATAAGTCAATATCGAGTCTGTTCTAGTTTTGACTTCACTTCCACTTGATTAGGCCTTTTACATATTTTCGTCTTCGTGTGTACCAAACTTCACGTTACCACAATATATTGATTCTCTTTATATTTTTTATTGTGAAAAGTTTCCTTCATCCTAGCAGAAGACGACATGAAATATGCCGGCTTCATCAATTTTCAACTTATTACCTTCCCTAAGGGATTGCCTGATTTCCAACCGACTTAAAGCAGGGATCGATTTTACCATCTAATTTTTCCTGATCAAGAAAAGGGACTACCGGGGTTTATATCTTATAGTACATATAAAGGCTGTAATGGCTATAGGAAATGTGTATATATATATATATATATATATATAGAGAGAGAGAGAGAGAGAGAGAGAGAGAGAGAGAAAGAGAGACAGAGAGACAGAGAGGTGAGGTGCCGGTGGGACGTGATACAGTCTCTAATATTATTCTGTAACCAGAAAAACGTTTATATTTGTTTTATGAATTTGTATTGACAAAATGCACCCTTTAAAGATAAAATGAGTTGTTAAGAGTTAATATGAAAATAATTTATTTTAAAAAAGAATTTATAAGGATTTATGAATAAAACAAATAGAATTTGTGTGCTGAGACGATCATTATAAGCTGAAATTATTTTTTTCGACTTCTACAAATAAAGTGACCAAACGGGTCTATTTTAACTCCTTGATTGCAAGCCTAGTTAAGAATTAGAAAATGTTTCATGTCTGTGGTAACTTTGACAGTGAAGAGGAAGGCAATGGTGAGGTCAGTAGTCTCTTCATTAAGCACACACACTGACAGACTGACTTGTAACGTTAAATGGACAATACAAACTGAAAAAAATATTTTAAAATTAAAAATATGATTAACATATGCATTGTTTCTTTGGGGTATCTAGTTCTTAATTTTAAAACAGATATAAAAGGATAGCCATACTCATACTAATGGTATGTTTAAAAAAATGCTTTGAGTCATCCATAGTAAGGAGTGGAGCAAATTTTCCTATGACTGTGGCCTGGAAGGATTCACGGATGTTAGGGTCCCGCAATCTCTCAAGGTAAACCTAAGCTTGTTGTTCTTTGGTTTAATAATTTTCTTTAGCTTCACACGGAATTTCATAATCACGAGATCATGGTCACTTCCAACATCAGCGCCAGGGAATGTCCTTGTTTTTGCTTTATTGATGCCAGATCTGAAACGATTTTGTATCATTATATATATATTACTATAACGCTTTGAGCATGTTCATACTGCTACTAATGTTGCGTTACTATAACGCTTTTAGCATGGTCATACTGTTCTAATGCTGAGTTACTATAATGATTTAAGCAATGTCATACTGCTACCAATCTTGTTTTATTAAAATGCTTGAGTGCTCATACTTCTATTAGTATTGTGTTACTATAATGCATTTGGATGTTCAGACTTCTTTTATTAATATTTTGTTACTTTAATGCATTTCAGATGATCATACCTGTATTAATGGTTTGCTACTATAATACATTTTAGATGTTCATATTTCTATTAAATTTGTGTTACTAGTATACATTTTGGAATCTCATACTTCTATTAAATGTGTGTTACTAGTATACATTTTGGAATCTCATACTTCTATTAAATTTGTGTTACTAGCATACATTTTGGAATCTCATACTTCTATTAATGTTGTGTTACAATAATGCATTTTGGTTGCTCATACTTCTATTAATGTTGTGTTACAATAATGCACTTTGGTTGCTCATACTTCTATTAATTTTGTGTTACAATAATCATTTTGGTTGCTCATACTTCTATTAATATTTTGTTACTTTAATGCATTTAGATGTTCATGCATTCATTAATGTTGTGTTACAATTATGCATTTTTGGATACTCACACTTCAGTAATGCTGTGTTGTAATAATGCAGTTTGGATGGTCATACTACTATTAACGCTTTGTTACTATAGTACATTTTGAATGTTCATACTTCTAATGTTTTGTTACTACAGTACATTTTAGATGCTCTTCTAGTACCATGTCTGTTACCATAATGTTATTTATTTGAAATAAAGCGAGTATTGAGATTTTATATTCATATCATTTCAGTATTAAAATACTCTTGAATGATTTTACTATCCTTGTCCATGCTGAATATCATAATCAGAGAATTTTATACATCATAAACATCATACACATCATAAACAGTGGACGTCTACCTGCTAACTCGGAGGCCAGTGCTACATTAAACACGAAGTACTTTATAGATCAGCAAGAGAAGCATAAAGAAAACTGTTCTTAGTTATGCAAGACAACAGAAAAATAGTGCCAAATCTGTATTTTATAGCTATAATTTCTGGCAAACCCTAAGATCAGCCAACCCAAACACATACGCTCACACATAGATGACTACACATACGCATGCATGAGCACACACACATACGCATGCATAGACACTCACACACATACGCATGCATGGACACACACACATATGAACACTGCACCCATACACATTCGCACGCACACAGTCTTCGGCAAAAAAAAAAAAAAAAGTACATTACCAAACGAAAACATTAAGGAAAATAGTAAGGAAGAAAATTATTTGGAATCACATTTTTTTAAATCATAAAAGAACCTGATTACCATCATTACCTGCTAGACTACAATTGCCAACAGCAACAGCACCAAAAAGCATTGACACCAGACTACAGCAGCAAAGAAAACAAACAAAAGCAGAGACGAGTTCTTTTTTTAAAAATTTTATTCGTTCTATTAAGAAAATAATCGTGCAAACAGACGGTCAGAGGTTCATTGAAACCAGTTTGCACGGTACGATTGATTAAAAAGAAAGGAATCATCCTCTAAGTGGTTGGAAGTGAAAGAAATAAATATTCAGAGTAATTTTATGCACGATGAATAAAAGTCAACATTACACTAGGGCATAGAAAATATATTGACGGACGCGCCTTTTGCACTCGCTGACCGCTTCGAGTGGATGGATGGATGGATGGATGGCCTTTAAACGTTTCGTAACAAAAAATAAAAATTGATAAATGGTCGAATGGTGTCAAAACTCCAGATCACCTCAGAGTCAATATGAAGTGTGCGTGTTAACAGACACGCGAAAAAATTAAAATACTCTCCGACCCCGTAAAATATTTGTCCCACATTGAAGAATAGCAAAGACAAGAGGACAGCGCCCGCATCGATCCTGTTGCAAATTGTGCGAGCTCATGCACTTCCGCTCAATCAATGGCGCCTTTATGAACACTCCTGAAATTGCAGAGAGTGAGCTCGATTGCGTTTCAAGATCTCTACACTTTTGCCTATTTTCATTTCTTTTCTTCCTCTTTTCTTTCTTTCTTTCTTTTTTTTTTTTTTTTAAAGAAATGTCAATTATTTACAAATTTTGGTAAAGTCGAATTTCTGCAAGTAGTGCTTCCACGCTAAGTAATTTTGTTACTCTTATACACTCCCTTTCACACACACACACACACACACACACACACACACACACACACACACACACACACACACATATACCACACATACCTGAGTGCACCTTCTGTGCTTATGGAAGGGATATTTTGACGACGTTGCAAAGTTGCATCTTCTGCAACGAATTAAAGAAAGAGAAAATGCAGGGATTCCACTAAGATTACAGCAGGTAGTATTCTTATTACACTGACATTTCTTCGAATTTTCTAACATGTAAATATGAACTGTCTATTATGTAAATATGCAACTTATTAACATGTAAATTTATAACTGACTATTAAATAAATATGCAAATTTCTAACATGTAAATATGAACGGTCTATTACGTAAATATGCAACTTTCTAACGTGTAAATATGCAACTTTCTAACGTGTAAATATGCAACTTTCTAACGTGTAAATATGCAACTTTCTAACGTGTAAATATGCAAATTTCTGACATGTAAATATGTAACTGTCTATTAAGTAAATGTGTAACTTTCTAACGTGTAAATATGTAACTGTCTATTAAGTAAATGTGCAACTTTCTAACATGTAAATATGCAACTTTCTAACAAGTAAATATGCAACATTCTAACATGCAAATATGCACCTTTCTAACATGTAAATAGGCAACATTTTAACATGTAAATTAACACCTTTCTAACATTAATATGCAACCTTTTAACATGTAAATATGCAACGTTCTAACTTGTAAATATGAATAAATAAATTTATTTTTTTTTAACTCCATTCTTTCTTAAATTCAAATATCAACTTACAGTTTCCTGCATCAGTATTTATTAGCCCAATAAACGCATACAGCATAATAAATATAGCATAATAATTTTTTAGGAGGATCACTAGAAGTGTTTAGCATACTATATATAAGCATCTTAGTTCACAATTTGTAGAAATAATAGTCTACTCACATAATACATCACTACGTATAACGCAATTTTAACAAATCAATAGAAAAAATCCACGAAATATTTCTAAGTCCATTCTCTCTCAATCAATCAGTTAACTCACAATTAAGCTAACGGCTGCATTTCATGGCCAGACTTTATGCCACACCAAATTCAAGTGATTAGACAATAGAATTCTCTACAGCAGGTAAAGGTTTGATCACAACCCATTGGCTGGTCCGTTTCGCATAAATATTAACCATTGGATAATAAAAACTAATCATCCATTTGGAACTGGTTTGGACTGCATCAACAATTTGGAACATATTCTCAACTCGAGTTGTTTGCTCCAATTACAAAAATACCATCATAAGGAGTGCTCAAGGTCGGGTCACTTCGACAGTTTAACAATTTATATAACAATTACGCGTCTCAAAATAGGGAGAGACAAATTTAATATGCCACACATGCATTTACTACACTTAGATTGTATGCTACATTCACATGCACTTACTGTACTCAGACTGTAGGCCACATACACATGTGTTTACGGCACTGAGAATGTATGTTACTGACACATACATTACTACACTTAACTGTATGCTACATACATATGCATTTATTGCACTCGGAATGTATGGTACAATGGCACTCAGGCTATATGCTACACACATGTGCATTTACTGTATTCAAACTGTATGCTACATACTCATGCAATTACTTAGACTGTATGCTACATACTCATGCAATTACTTAACTCAGACTGTGTACTACATACTCATGCAATTACTTAACTCAGACTGTATACTACATACAAATTTATCTACGTACACAAAGTGAAGCGCCGTGATATTATTAATTCGTGACTCGGATTTTTGTTTTATAGCAAACGCTGTAATTTTAACCTACCAGACGCTAGTATTCATTATAATAGGTCTTCCTTAAGACAAAATCCGAACTCATATGAAACTATTTTATAATTTTGTTTCGTTTCTATTCATACTGTAATAGTTATGCTTTCCGTCATGTTTTAAGGTAGCTTGCATGTCTAAGTGTAACATGTGTGTCCTTCGGCCTTCTGCATAAAAAGGAATAGCACTCACTCACTCACTCAATCAATCAATCAATCAATCAGTTCAGTGAAACTGTCAGTGTTTGGAACCATTCAAAAATTAAATTTTCCATGAATCGTTCTTAGATGTACTACCCCTTCGTGCTGTTCTTTTGGAAACGAGCTAATTTTAGAATATACTTTATAAACAGTTCTTAACAAAACTTTCATACGCTTGGAAGACAACAGCAAATTAATGTCCTTCCCGATCATTTTCTTTTTTTTTTTCTTTACCCGCGTTTCAGCGGCAGGTCTCGGCGAACCTGACGTAACACTCAATCACGTAACTCTAACAAATCAATAAGCCGTTTGCGGAAATCCCTGATTGAAGTCCGCGTTACGTTACAAATGTCTTGTCCTTTGAAACACTTTCCTCGATGCACCCGGAAAATGGAAGAAATGGGGTTAAAACTTGTGCGCTGACTTAAAGAACATTGACAACCCCGGCAGGAGAGTAAACAGACAATACCTCCTCACGAAGCTGGTTCCCTCCGTGACGTCAGACCTGTTCGTCTGATCTGTGTCATCAGATTTGTTGACACAGCGAGCAGATTTGAAACCTTTTTCGTGCTCCTGTAACTTTGCTGAGTAAACATGTCATTTGAAGTCAGGTTAGCTTGCTTAAGGACGTTAGAAGACATTGATATAAAAATTATATATTTATTTATTTATTTCTTCTCTACCTACTCTTCCTTCAGCCTTGTTGCAAGGTTTTCATAAGTGCTGCTGTATTGTATTTTTGGCATGGTGAATAAAGGCAGAGAATAAAATAATGACTGACTGACTGACTGAATTTATCAGAAAGCATACCAATGCCAGTAAAATGATTTTATAATATCAAGTCAATGAATTAGAGTGTAAAGAATACAAGGAATAAGTGTAAAAAATACAAGGAATAAGTGTAAAGAATACAAGGAATACGTGTAAAGAATACAAGGAATAAGTGTAAAGAATACAAGGAATAAGTGTACAAAACACAAGGAATAAATATAAAGAAAAGATAATTCTACAGAATACAAGAAATCAGTGTACACAAAAAAACAATACGAAAGATAAGTAAAAAGAATAAAAAAATAAATGTAAATAATACAAAGATTAAGTGTAAGAATACAAAAATAAGAGTTAGGTATACAAGGAATAAGTGTAAACAATAAAACTGTAAAGAAAAAAACTAAATGTAAAGAATACAGAAAAAAGTGTAAAGAATAAGAGAAATACGTGTAAATAAAACAAAAGGTAAGTGTAAATATACAAGAAATACGTTTACAGAAATCCGCCCCACCAATGAAAGTTTCAGACAAAGTCGTTGGTGTAACACCTTCACACACGCCCCTAGCATAAGTTTCCCGCGCTGTAGCATGCCTGCATGTGAATACATACATTATTGAGTAAAGCTGGGTTGTCCTCATCATTGAGAATGTATTTACATCCCATGATAGGACTCTCATCATATCCGCCAAGTAAGAGAGACGAGTGGTGTGTGCTGCAAAATTATTAGTAACATAAATTAAGATTAGCATCACTGGTAATTAGTTATGAATGAATAATTATTTAATAATAATCAATAACTAAGTGGCGTTGGGGGTCACATAATGTCCACTTATGTATACATTAAAACGAGGTGCACCACTTGGTTCTATGATATTTATGTTACCTGTGCAATAATGTTTGATATGGCCTGGTTTGCCACAGCTAAAGCACACTACTGGTTCATTTCTTAACACCTTTGTCTTTACTGTTGGGGTGAGGTGTGGGTACTCTATCTTTTGTCCTTTTAAAAGAAGGAAGAAACATTCTTTGACAGTCCCCACCATAGCCAATTGATAACTGTCCGCATCACTCTAAGAATCACTAGAATCTAATACCCCAATGCTGACTGGATTCATCTTAAAGTGTCTAGGATCAAACATACTAATACACGTTGGTACCACTCACGGCGCACTTAGAACACAACACATTAATAATAACTGTCCTTATCACTCTTAGAGTCCCTAGAGCTCACTACACTAATGCTGTTTAAATCACTCTTTGAGTCCCTAGAGCAACTTACGTCAATGATGTTTGAACCCCTAGAGCACA
This sequence comes from Sinotaia quadrata, assembly GCA_028829895.1. NCBI lineage: Eukaryota > Metazoa > Mollusca > Gastropoda > Architaenioglossa > Viviparidae > Sinotaia > Sinotaia quadrata. The sequence continues at coordinate 18,122,640 of CM054180.1, forward strand.
GCACACCAAGGCTGTTCGAATCACTCTAACAGACTTTACAAAATTGGTAACACAACCTGTAATATCTTTCGTGTGCTGTGCTGGTAAGGGTTCAAAGAGTGGTTCAAACATCGTTGGTGTATGTTGCTCCATATCAGAATGCAATCTTGGAAGGAAACAAAGTTCTTAACCTTTCTAATAGTGGACTAGTTTGGCGCATTCCTGTTTAAGTAATTGAAATAATTGAAAAGTAATTGGAACTGTCATTGTTCGTTTTTCCACTATGATAAATGATAAATGATAAATGATAAGGGCAGTAACTCCATTAACAATAATGGACTCGCCTTCAATTCGTTATACTGACTTTGTATTAGAGATACTCGCAACGCGGAAAATGTGTTCTAAATTTAAATCAGATATAGCACAGTCTAATATCGCATTTATTTTAAGCTGTACTGACCACGCCCATCAAAAGTCAACCTTTGCACTCGTCATTACGCTGCGCTGAGACCTCTGTTAGTGGAATTCTTGAAGATAATGAGATAGATTTCCTCACTGGTATCTTGTATCTTCTGTGCACTTCATTTCTCGAGCTTCCTGTCCCAAGAGTTTGGCATGTTTTTTTTAGATTTTAGTGCAATCGTGGTTAGTTCAGTCGTTAGGCGCCTCACTCTGTTAAGGAACACGGCTAGTAAACGTGCCAGAAACTAGTGGTCATAAATGGTCGTCAGGTTTAAAACAAATGCAGGTTAAGGTTAAAATTTCTACCAATGTAGTGTAATGTCCAAAGAGATGATTTACAGTTTCTGTTAAAACATCTTTATCTCCCACGCTTCCATCCTTTCTGCTTTTCCCCCCGTGAATTGATCCGGTATCATATATTGTATAGCCATAAACTCACTCACTCACTCACTTACTTTCTCGCTCTCTCTCTCTCACTCACTCACTCACTCTCTCACTCAAACTGACTCAACCTTATTCCCTCGAAATGACTTGACTAAAATGTACTTCAGAAAATGAGTCACTTACTCACCAGAAAACAATTCAGTCAACCGCCCACTCACTAATTCACACACCCAATCGCTCGCCCAGCCAAACTTTCGCAAATTCAGTCTTGCAGACTCAAGTACTCACTACTGTGATGTGATTAACGATTTAGCATGCATGTATTGTATTATTGACTCACTCCATTAAAGCACTTGTTTATTTATTTAATTATTTATTTCAGATAGTGTGACGTTAGCGTGTTACTTGCTTGTGGTCCAGAAACTCTTTTCTTGAAATGGATACAACAGCAAAAATGGTAAACTTCTTCGCCATTCTACACATGACAATGTCGTGTAGTTAGAAATACAATGGATAGCCTTGAAGTCTGATTTGAGAAGTATTGTAGGGCACAGATAATTAAAATCTTTCGAATTGATTTCTCATCACACTTCTACCCCTCGGCCCTCTCCTTGGCTCACTATGGCACGATGTCGATCTGTAAGGCGTCAAAGCTACTCAGTATTTACGTTGCCGGTTACATTTATGTCTTTCTTCTAAATTTTTAGTTTAGACACCGACGGGCTTGCATACATTTCAAAGAGTTCAAAACGAGTAATTATGTTTCGTCTCGAGAAAAGTATATAATGTAGGTGTATTTACGTATAGCATTTGACAAAATGATGAGTGTGTGTGTGTGTGTGTGTGTGTGTGTGTGTGTGTGTGAGAGAGAGAGAGAGAGAGAGAGAGAGAGAGAGAGAGAGAGAGAGAGAGAGAGAGAGAGAGAGAGAGAAGTATACCGTGCACAGCAAAACACGCGTACATTAAATAGAAACCGAAATTTAAATCAGCAACAGCACAGCGTTTATTAACAAATATTTATGTTTAACAAGGCTGCCCAAATATAACTTAACGAACACATTTGCTTTGGATAAAAGCAAATTACTCCCGCAAAAAGAAAATACCACATTTAATATTAACACTATCACACAAGCGAAATAATATCAACACATTCATTCGTCAATAATAAAAAGCACACACACACACACACACACACACACACACACACACACACACACACACACACACACACACACACACTTATATATGTATATTATTATGTCCCAAAAGACCAATTTCAAGCAAGAAAGGACAAGAACAAGCACACATTTAACTTAACCAGGCGCTAACGTGTAATAATAATTTTTAAAAATCTGAAAAATATATTCTATAAAGTGTTCTTGAAATAAATGTCAGTCATTTAATAAATGTGTCTAAATGACCTTGACTACACTACCTACGAGCAATGGTTGACTAATGATTTGACGTATTTCATATTTCCGTTATGCTGAAGTTGTTGTATAGTGAAAGAAGAGTATGTATCCCACAAAATAAAAAAATAAGTGTCAAAGTACAAAAATTCATGCTGGTGTTGACACAAACAGAATTTTTGGACAAGAATGTAGCAGGTCACCATTGGAGGTTGACTGTAGAGAAAAATAGCATCCCTTTGCTATAGCAAATTTAACATGTAACAGAATGAACAATTGATTGGCTGTGATAAATAGTGCAATCACAAAGCACTGATCTGGCGAAGAGAGGCAAATCAAATACTGAAGGCGCAGTGCAGATCTGTAGCAAATCAAATACTGAATGAAACAATGGCTCAGTGCAAATCTGTAGCAAATCAAATACTGAATGAAACAATGGCTCAGTGCAGATCTGTAGCAAATCAAATACTGAATGAAACAATGGCTCAGTGCAGATCTGTAGCAAATCAAATACTGAATGAAACAATGGCTCAGTGCAGATCTGTAGCAAATCAAATACTGAATGAAACAATGGCTCAGTGCAGATCTGTAGCAAATCAAATACTGAATGAAACAATGGCTCAGTGCAGTTCTGTAGCAAATCAAATACTGAATGAAACAATGGCTCAGTGCAGATCTGTAGCAAAAGAGAAGCAGCGCTGATAAGTAGCAAAGGCGTGTAAAGTGTTGTCAATGTAAAAAGACGTAGCAGTACTATCAGTGTAGTGGCGAGTCACATCACCCATGTAGCAATATGTAGCAGTCAGGTAACAGTGCCGTTCTCACTGTAGTGAGTTTTGGCATCAGGCCCGCCAGAATAGCTCCGATGTAGCGAAAAGTAACAGACTTGTCACTGTAGCAAAGTAGTGTAACAGCCTTGACGATATAACAAAGTCAAATAACAGTCGGGCTTCCAAATGAGAGAAACGCTCCGCATTTTGCACTTAGTGGTGGTGGTGGGTGGCTGGGAAGAAAATCGCTGTAGTCTCCCCTTACGCTCCCCGCCCCGGGTAAAGCGTCGCTCAGAACGTATTTGCCTGGATGAACATACTCCTTCCAGGAGTCACGAGGGTCATTGTAGCATTGTGTCAGGTACAGCTACTACCCAGAGACTTAATGTTAATCTTCCTTCTGGCTCTCTGACAGGATGTCTGGTTATCCTTATATCATCTTTTGGTAGAAGTAACTAGAAGTAGTGACGTCATTTCCAAAGAAATCATACATACTCTACGGCATAAGTGTTCTGGATGCAAGGCACTGTTGATTCATCTACCTACACCACCGCTCGCTACACTATCCTTCCTCCAAAACACCAGAGTCACTCACTAAATCGAAGTCTAATAAGTCTAATGAATTAATTCCCATAATTTTACTATCACACAGTCCGGCAAACCCTTTTTCACATGGGCAGACAGACGAGAAAAAAGAATCACATTGAACATGTTGAAGAGGACGGGGGCTCGAGAAGAATTTGGAAGAAAATGTCTTAATCTGTCTCGTGTTCATTTCTGTTTAAATTTATTTCCACTTTGTCCATAATTTACTGATACTTATACCCTTTCGCCGACTCGCCCTCCCACCCCAATTCTCAGAACACGGGCAGTTGTCTGATTTCAACATTAATCGTTTATTTGAAATGGTATTGATTTTTTTGTATGTGTGTGCCTAACTATTCTTCTGTAATCTTTCTATATCAACAGCCAGTTTTTCACTTCTTGAGATTCAGTCTACAAAGTTGTCGTTGAAAAAAGTATTTGTTTGTTTTGTTAGTCGACAAGAATTTTTTTAAAACAACAACAACAACAAAAAAGAGATCTTTTAAGGCAGTCTGTATTTGTATCTGTCTCCCCTAGGTCAGAATTTACACATGCGGAGATCGATGGCGTCCAAACGTTGACATCACTTGACTTGAAAGAGCAGCCAGACTTTCAGTGTGAAGCAATTCTCTGTGCTGTGAAAACATTCAAAGATCGTTAACTGCGGACTTTACTATTTCCCTCGCTTATTGGACATAATGAATGACGTCATAATACAACCCACGAGGTGTTCAATACGCTGCGCGCACACACACACACACACACACACACACAAATAAAAAAACAACAATCGCTCGATAGCAAACGAAGTACACGCACACGAAATTCCACACATGTACACAAACGCACATATTCACGCATGCGCATGCAAGCACATACCTACGTTCACACACACGAAAGTACATTTTGGTTTGTTTTTTTTTATTACACGCAGAGCAGTACATACATACATACATACATGCACACAAACGCATGTACATAAATAAATCCGTACACTCAAACAGCTCGCGCACGTCTACCAGTCAGTCACGTGACTATTTGCTGTAGAGTTTAGTCGCTTCCAATCTCTAAGCACACTGGCCACCGTCCCAGCAGTATGCGGCTTCCAGAGGTTTTATTGACTGTCAGGAAGCGTTAGTAGTTGTGGATCTCAAGACTTGAACTCTCGCGAGAATAATGCCGTTGAAATACTTCTGGGCTTCTCTTTAAAAAAAAAAAAAAAATAAAATAAAATAACCAATATCGTTGGGTTGAACTATTCGTGTGCGCACGTGAGTGTTTAACGTATTTTGTTTTTGTTGGTATCATATGTTATGTTATTTTTTTTGTTTCTTTGCAAATGGTTTTTACTTTTTCTTTCAGTCTTTGTTGTAGACTCCGATATTTATTTAACAGGAGATTTAAAAGCAAAACATGTAGAGAAAATAATTTGTGGTGCAGTGACTGTTGATTTCTTATGTGGCAGGCATAAAGAAAAAGGAGAAATTAAAAACCCACTGAAAGATTATGTATAAATTACTGCTAATACACATTATGTATAAATTACTGCTAATACATATTATGTATAAATTATTGCTAATACACATTATGTATAAATTACTGCTAAAAACATGATAAAGTAACACAACATCAGAAATGAAAAGCAGTCTTTAAATCAGTTTTATTTACTATATTATTAAGTAATCAGCAATATCGTGTAGAAAATTCCACCTTAAATGAAAGACAACCCTACTCAGACGCCAATAAAATGAAATAAGACAGGCCTTTTCACAAACTATAACGATAGAAGACTGAGTAGATAAAATGCCAGACACCAACTACAACTACTGAAGAAAAGAAAATTCAGATATAAATCTCAACACAAAAAAAAAAGAAGAAAAAAAGCAGGAAGATAAAACTTTCCAACACACAGACGAAAGAAAAAAAGCAGGAAGATAAAACTTTCCAACACACAGACGAAAGAAAAGGAGACGAAAGAAAAAAATCGTGCAAACTGAACAAAACTGGGACATGAAGGCAGACACACCCAATTGATATCAATGCCGCCCTTGAATCCCCATCTCTCTCACCCTTGCCAGAAACACCAGCTTAAAACAACTGAAGTACAGCCAACAGCTACACAGGGTGGACAGAAAAGAAAGAGCCCATCAAACATGTAAGAAATCAGCAGCAACAACAGCGTCAACAACAGCAGCCACAACAACGCCAAAGTAACCACCACCAACAGCGACATCAATGGCAGTACAGTGAGCAGCAGTATCCGCAGAATTTAACATGCACCTCTCAATGCTATCAAAACCAGAACTATACACCCATACCAAACAAAGGAAGTATAATAATGATTACAGCAGGAGTAATGCTTCAAAATAGCCACAATAAAAGGAATAACAGAAATAAATAGTCCTAAGATTTATCCACCCAGCTTATAAAATCTACTAGTTAATTACTATAATAACCAAAACTTAAAAGATGTTATGCCTAAGGGAAAACACAACTAAAATGAAAGCAAAACAGCGATTTAAACTGAATATTCTGCTCAATGTTGGACAGGAAATATTTGCTGCACACCTAACGAGACAACATGGTAAACAAGAGAAATGCTTGCCATCAGTCAGTGTTCAAAGTAACCTACTAAACTAACACCACCCAGCCTATCCACTAGGTGCAAACTATCTTTTGCCAAGTCTCAATGATAAACCAGAGCTAGCCAAGGAATTCCAAATTCCTAAACCTGCCTTGTTACTAGCGCACAAGCAGAGCACACTGAAATTCTGTCAACAATGAAATGAAATGAAACTACAAACTGTATTGCCGCATGGAATGCCATTTTTCTTACTTATAACAAAATAAGTATTTGCCACATAAATTCCAATACCTATATAGAAACATCACATAGCAAAATAATTGTACACCCGAATTTAGAATAATTCAAATAAAACAGTTCAACATTTACATATTATTACTGTAAAAAAGATTAATTTGCATACCCCTAAATTCTGAACACTATTTCAACTCTCTAATGCTGCACACTAGTTATTTTATATTAGCAAAAGTTACACCTGGAATAATCATCTCTTATAAACAAAATACAGAATGAAATTAGAATCAAATATACAACTGCATCTATCAAACACAGAATTACACATTAAGGGAGGCAGGCACTACTGTGTCTTAATAGAAAAATCGAGTACCAAGTCAATTGTTAGACAGTTGTTGATTTTTCACACCATAATTCCTCTTAAATCATAAACTCAACCCGTTTTACACAAATCTTAGTTTAAATTACTTTATTCTGTTTCAATGTTCTGGATGCAGTGTTTAAAGTGCAGAATTGAAGTGCAGAAGTTGTCTGCTTGGACATGCTCACAACTCGTTACTTCCTTATTAAAGTGGTATGTTTTTTAATCAGTGGCACAAAAATATTCGTTGAAGAAAGAAAATCTGAAACAGAATTAGGAAAATTATAAAATGTTTTGCATGCAGGGCAGCATTTAAATTGTCTATATAGAAGTTCACACTAAAGCAATATGCAGTTACCTTCACCCCCACCTCACCCCGACTAGCTTTCTTTTTCTCACAAAGCTTATAAGGTAATACAATAAAAGTCCTGGACAGGTGGAATGAGAAGGGAGACAAATAATGCTTTCCCTTTCCCTCCACCCTTTTTATTGTGAGCTGTTTAAACAAGTAGAAAATTAGTGCATAAAAGAGAAGTCGGTTTTAAAATCTGAATGAAAAAAAAAGTTAAGGATGCTGAAGGGACGTAAGCGTGATTCTCTTGTTAAGTCCCTTCGTTCAGTGAAAGGCTTATTGCTCATTTAATTTTTTTAATGCAAATCAGACTTTTGGGACAGTGAACAAAACGTGACAAAAAGATTAAAAATCCAGATTTTCGCAAAACAAATGACGCACAATGAATATTACAACAATTCTCTTTTCACTATTAATACAATAAAATGAAAGAGATTAATAAGGAAAATGGAAAAGACTAATACGAAAGAAGAAAGTAGCAAGAAAAAATAGAAAGAAAAGCGAGACCTGAAAGAGAACAAAATTTCAATCAAACTGTTAGAAAAAATAATAAAAGGATACAAAACAGTGAATGGAACTATGCATCATAAAACACAATCTCTTCCATCCTTCAAACAAAAGACAAAGGATCCAGACAACGTATACATATATCATCCTTTCATCATTTATCACTCATCACTCATCACTTATTAATAGCAGCCACAATCCGAGTGGGCTGGGGGGATTGCAAAAAAAACAAAAAAAAAAACAACAAGAAAACAAAATAACAAAACGCACGTCATTTTCACAGTCCGTAAAATTTCAAGAATTAAAACTTCCTTCTGGTTCAACTTTGTATCCCAGCTTGAGGCTTGCTTTAAATTTTTTAGTATTCCAAATTGTCGCTCGGTTTAAGTTTAGTATTCCAAATTGTCGCTCGGTTTACGTTTAGTATTCCAAATTGTCGCTCGGTTTAAGTTTAGTATTCCAAATTGTCGCTCGGTTTAAGTTTAGTATTCCAAATTGTCGCTCGGTTTACGTTTAGTATTCCAAATTGTCGCTCGGTTTAAGTTTAGTATTCCAAATTGTCGCTCGGTTTACGTTTAGTATTCCAAATTGTCGCTCGGTTTAAGTTTAGTATTCCAAATTGTCGCTCGGTTTAAGTTTAGTATCTCACTTTGTGGATCGGTTTAAACCAGTATCCCAGCTTGTCACTCTAACCTGTGTTATGCATCGTTTAATTTTGAGATATATCGGTGCCACTGACTGACAAATAAGTGAAAGAAAGCACTTGAAATGATGCAACAAAAGCGTAAAGGTGGAAGGTGAACGTCTTTGTGCCCCACATTTAGCCTCGATATCGCGAACACTTCTTTTAATTCTAATTTAACTGGTGATGGGGTTGAATTTTCAAGAAAAGCGTTTTTGCTGTATTTAAAAAATGTTAATCGATGGCATAAGTTCTACTGTCAACGGCAAGTCAGATCAACTAAAATATATAACTCTGTGATCACTACTGGTTAATGCACCTTCTCATTTTGTACTTCAAAAGAAATAAATATTGTAGCTCCTTCCCTACTTAGCCTCATTCTCCTAAGACCTTTTAGTACGGAAATATAGTTTCTTTCAATTATTGAAAAGGTAATAATTTATCAGCAAAAAAATATAAAATAAATGCAACATTAAAATAATTTAAGAGAAATAAAAATGACAATTGACAAGCGATATTTAAAAAGAAATATATGCCATATTTAAAAATTTATAAACATTTCTAAGCGTTGATTTAGGGATCATGCAGCAATTCAAAGACAACTACAGTACAAATGCTACATTATACTTTGTGTGAACTTTTAAACTTTGAAACCAAACCCTAATCCAGCCAAGGGTCTTCTGTTACATGTACAACCCAAATATAGGGAGGGACTCGTTTGTAAAAGAGTAAAATAGAGAATTCCCACCCTGGTTTTCTTACACTTGAAACCACGCCCATTTCTACCTTGACTCACTTTTATTCAATCAAATTTAAAAATCAACACAGATCTAATTAATATTTATGACTTTCTCACATCTCCCAAAAAACATTTTGTCAACACACAAGTCACCTTTCCAAAAACAAGTTTACAACTGCATCAGCCTAAAAGTTGCACAACACATAACCAAGGTCAAAACCAAAACTCCAGATCTAACGTTTAAGTTGACCACCGCCCTACTGGTCAGATGCCAACGATCTAGCATTCTCACAAACAATAACAACAGTCCTACCACAGCCACTACTTTACATGTAATCAATCGTGAATATTTTATCGCAGAGTTACTGAACTTAATGTAAAATATATTGGTTGGCTCGAGGAACTGGCACCAACAGACCTGTGTCCAGTGAACCATAAATCACTATGCTTCCAGCTGAACGGCTAAGAATTTGTACTGTCCCATAATTCGATAGACTTAGCGTAGATGCAACCAGCTTCCAGCAAGCTTGTTATGCATGCTTGCTTTGGTTAATATCTTCAGTACTGGCATTGCAATCTGGGAACTGCACAGTTGACTGAAAACACTACTATGTACATCGATTCTATTTTTTTTTAAAAAACAACTACAACAAAACTTCACATCGGGGGAATAACACACCACAACGGAATACAATTTACTAAAGGAAAATGTTAAGTTTATATCCACTTTCGTCCTCACATCCAAGCAGGGCCAGCTACTCTGACTATAAAACTCATTTGAGGGGAGCTAATTTCGCCATAGGTCTAAATCGCACTCTTGCCGTCAAAGAAATTAAAACTACTACTCTCGAAAAAGTGTGCGCCCTCCATCCACACCCACTCCCCGCTTTCCGCTCTAACTCGAAACCATCTCATTCTCCGTCCTGAATTAGACGTTTCTTTATCGGATTGACCAAACCTAATTCAGACTTGCATTGCATTGTACCTAACGGCACAGGCTGCTTGATTTTCAGTCGTTTGTGAGTTGATGTGACAGCTCATAATGTGATGGGAAATATGAGAAAAAGAAGCGCAAACGAGCAGGTTCACACATGCTGTAATATAGCGAATGTCTTGGAGAGACAGATGGAACGGCATAGAGCTTAAATCTCGTCACCTCACGTCACGTGAAAAGAACAATGCACAATGTACAGTCAGCTGAAAATTGACGTCACATGCACTTTGAGATGCGAAGTAGCGTACACTTTGAGATTTAACGTAACGTACTGTGCTGAGATGAAATTAACTTAAAATGTGAAGTGAAATGTGTCTCACATACTGGTGTGTGATGAACTCAGGTTGACATGAGACTTACAATAGAATGTGAGGTGTGATGAACTCAGGCGAGGTGTAATGAACTCAGGTTGACATGAGACTTACAATAGAATGTGAGGTGTGATGAACTCAGGTGAGGGTAATGAACTCAGGTTGACATGAGTCTTGAAATAGATTGTGAGGTGTAATGAAGTAAAGGTTGAAATGTGACTTGACATACATTTTGAAATCTGTTAAAAATCATACTGTAAGATATGATGCAACAACATTTTGGGTTGGGTCGTAATTTGACGTTTAAATGTTAAATTAACTCACACGACGAGATGTGATTAATGATATGCGGAGATGTGATTAACTTATAATTTGAGACGCAAAGTAACTTACAGACCGAGATGAGAAAACCTTATGTGTCGAGACGTATCTGTTTTTCACGTTGATATGCGGGTGTTGCACGATGAAAGGGGGCAAATCTTTATATTAAGATATGCCTGACTAATTTACACATAGAGATGTGACTAATTTACACGTAGAGATGAGACTAACTTACATGTAGAGAGAAGACTAATTTAGAAGTAGAGATGAGACTAACATGTAGAGATAAGACTAATTTACGTGTTGAAATGTGATTGTGTTGGTTGCCCATAATTAATATGAATAATTAGGACAACACAATAATTGAGGTCAACACTTCCGGAAGACACTCACGAGCCCGCCCCCCCCCCCCCCCCCCGAAGAATGAATTCTTCACAATTACTGAACAAAGACAAGACAGGTACAATAATTATAATTATTGGTCAAAGACAAGACAGGTACAATGATTACAATTATTGGACAAAGACAAGACAGATATAATGATTACAATTATTGGACAAAGACAAGAGATGTACAATGATTACAATTATTGGACAAAGACAAGACAGGTACAATGATTACAATTATGAATTTATACTAAGTGAAGGTGATAAGAAACGACACAAAGGTGGGTACAAAATTAACTAGAATTTATGTAAAATAAGATAAAATTTAACAACAAAGTTTTAAAATTCCCACAATTAATTACATTTTCAAAGTTTTATCAGCCTATTCAGAGAAAATTTTATCCTCTCATAAAGTTCTAGTTTCTGTCTATAGGAAGTCTGCCAAGTACATAGTTTTTCTATCTCAGTTTCGTTTCCTTTCTCTGTTCTATTTGACTTCTATGAAATTGACAGTTTCCACACTCGTGGTAGTATGACCTTTAGTGTACTTATCTTAATCAATGACCACTGGTGGAGTGTCTTAGCAGTCACTTGCACTTGTGTTTATGACATGTCGACAACAGACCACATCACACATCTTGTCATGCAACTATCATTTTGAAATTACTGAATTCCTTAGGACCCACGTGTTGTCATGCAATTATCATTTTGAAATTACTGAATTCCTTAAGATCTACTTGTTGTCATGCAACTATCATTTTGAAATTACTGAATTCCTTAGGATTTATGTGTCACGCAACTATCATTTCGAAATTACCAAAATTCCTTCACTTAATTTATGGGAAGCGCTTTCGATCTAGGCCTATTTCTCGCTGGGGATTGTGGGTATAGAAAATAACAGAACACAATACAACTCAACACAATGTAATACAATACAATAATATTTAATAATAATTAGGAAAATAATTTGTTTAAACGTGAAAAGTATCCTCTCTGGCGCCGCAGATTGCCAGGCCTACTAGACCAAGTTAGAAAACAAAACAAACAAGAACACAATTCAGCACAGTACATCATAACAGGCATGATATGTCATATCATCATCGTCGTCGTCATTATCATCATATCTATTAAATCTATCCCCAACTCTACCATCATATTATCATATCAATCGTCTAATTCAAAATTCACGCTTGCGAAAAGAAATATAACATCAACCTCCTCGCTATTAATCGCATGTTTCGAGAGAGAACTCTGACAACCTACTCGCTATTAATCGCTTGTATCGAGAGATAATTCTGACAACCTCCTCGATATTAATCACGTATCGAAAGATGACTCTGACAACGACTGAAGATCAGTAAGCATCGCAAAATATTTTTTTCCCGTACGAGAAGACGCGCTTGTGTCAGCGCCCTTGCCTTAGAGGGCTCCCAGTGTCTTTAGCTCAGCAAACAAGCTGACGCATTGCCTACGACTGTACGAGGGCTCCCTGTGTCTTTAGCTCAGCAAACGAGCTGACGCATTGCCTACGAGGGCTCCCAGTGTCTTTAGCTCAGCAAACGAGCTGTCGCACTGCAGCCTATTCGCTCGTGACAGTTGCTACAGCTATCTTTTCCTTCGTTTTTTCCCCTTTTGACTCTTACATTAATTTGTCACAGTACCGTGTTTAAAAATGCATTGCTCTATATACCTAAATGACCAGTTTAATAAGAGAGTGACGCATACTTCTTGCTCAGCGGAAGAATAACTATTACGTTGGGATGGAAAGAAATCTGCTTTAGTAGTGGACTATTTTGTGCCATCTGCTACTCTGCAGGAGTTGACGATTTAAGATTCCGTCAGAACGAAAACGTCCACTAATTCTAGTACCAACCCTGTACCGTGAGAATATTTTAAACGTTAGCTTTGTAGGAAAACGAATATAAATGAATATTTGGGTAGGGGGGTAAATGAAGACTAAAAAAAAAATACCAATAAAGTATTGTGAGGTCATCAAACTCATTTACTTATTAATCCCCCCCGCCCCCTCTTCAATTATATAATAAATCAACACTGAATTCCCACTTTCATAAAATTAACTCCCCTTGATAATTAAGTCACATGACCTTATCAAAGACGCCATTTGAACTAATCTTTAAAATCATCAGTTATGATCTCACTCCGGACTACAAGCACGCTAGCTCAGTCAGTCCCCAATGTTTATTCCAAGGTACGTGGCATGACTTTTGGTGGTGATGTCAACTTAGGAAAGTACTTTGAGCCACATTTGCAACTTCTGTATTGTGGTTCTCTTTCCAAACCCTTTTCTCCGGTCGACTGAAAGTTGTAGATATTATTTTTCAAGGCGAGTTGTTCCTATTCAATAACTAATAAAGTTCCTATGAATTAAACTAGTAATTTCTATTGTATTTCAAGGCGTGTTGTTCCTATTCAATAACCAATAAAGTTCCTATGAATTAAACTAGTAATTTCTATTATATTTCAACAACTAATAAAGTTCTATGAATTAAACTAGTAATTTCTATTATATTTCAACAACTAATAAAGTTCTATGAATTAAACTAGTAATTTCTATTATATTTCAATGCGAGTTGTTCCTATGAATTAAACTAGTAATTTCTATTATATTTCAATAACTAATAAAGCTCCTATGAATTAAACTAGTAATTTCTATTATATTTCAATGCGAGTTGTTCCTATGAATTAAACTAGTAATTTCTATTATATTTCAATAACTAATAAAGCTCCTATGAATTAAACTAGTAATTTCTATTATATTTCAATAACTAATAAAGTTCTATAAATTAAACTAGTAATTTCAATTATATTTCAATAACTAATAAAGTTCCTATGAATTAAATAAATAAATTAATTAAATAAATGAAATAAAAGTAATTTCTATTATATTTCAATAACGTGTTGATGGTCGTCGAATAAATAGCAATCCAAAGATATTACAATGTATCTAATTTTTTATACTAGCGAGTTGTGAAAATTTCAAAAGTGACAGTAATATTTTTTTATATTTAAAACTATTGAACAATAAAGCAAAACTCCTATGTGAGATTTTCATTGATACATCATATATAAAGCACGAAACATTGAAACCATAGGAAACTTGTGTTGTATGATGGGAAAATATTCCCACATATATATTTTATATAAATTTTCATTTGTGGAATGAGTGCGTATTGCGTCCTGTTTACAGAGAAGGGAAGCCCTGGAACGAATGAGAGACATGTGTGGAAGATTTAGGGACTGGCGTTTGATGTCTGCGGTGTTTGAAGTCTGCGAGCGAGGCGGTCAGCGTGTGGTCAGTGCGTACGCTTAGCGGGTGGTTAGAGTTGTTAGAGGGACATAATCATCTTAGAGCTAATGAATTGAACAAGTCAGAAGCTGGTCTAAGCAGGGTAATAAAAACCACAGTGAAAATGTTATCTTCACTACTTCCTGAAAAAATCGTCTGAGGGTGACGACTGAAAGGGTAGTCCGCCCAAAACAACACTGGGTCGTATATGAGAGAAGAAAACCCTGGCTATATAGGTAAAAGCGTCTTTGTATTTGTGTGAATGGTTAAGTTTTATTAGGATGTTATATACTATGTTTTATTTTGAAAATGTTAATATTCTTCCTTTCAGAGGCCTATGCCAAACTTAGTAATTATTAATCGAGCACTGGACTGGACACTTAGGCTTTGCAATTGTTTGTGTTGCAGGGTTTTTTCTTGCTATTGTGTATTCTCGGCTGCTCGTTTATAGCTGCCTGTTGTTTGCCTGTGTGGCTGTGCCTGTGTGGCCGTTCTACTTGTCCCGGCTGAATTGGGACGTGTCGATCTATTGACTGGAAAATTCAAGTCTACAAGACTGACGTCATTTCTGTGCTTAAGCTAAGTGCCTATTCAGACAGTGACTTCAGTCCACTGAACTGGCTTAGGATGAACTGAATTTTCTAAATCTTGTTAACTTTTTTCTTTTATTAAATTTCTTGTTATTATTTTTAAAAACGCGTGTTTGTTAGTTCTATCGTTATTTTCGTAGTTCAAGTGATAATGTAATGAGTACGTCTTGTCCTCTGTTCGTTAATTGTAATCATTATATATATATTATTCATAAACATTAAATCTCAGCTGAATCTGAGTTGGGGGCGGAGCCAAATTGGCGACGTACCAGTATATCAGCGTAACAGTTGCAGATATACATATTTAACTAGTGACCCATGCTCTGCACCGGCACTTGTAGATGTCTTGTATCATAACTAATTATACAGAGTTGGTATAAGTCATTATTACAAAGTCACCCCAGAGTATAGCGGCGACAACTTGTTCAAATCATTAGTTCAGTTTGAATTATGGCAACACTCTCCACATATAACTAATGTCAGAGTCACGTTGTCTTGGGAGTGAGACATTTGACAAGTCTTGTCAAATTGCATTGATAAGGAATTGTGGACTTAATGACAACTCTTTGCTTTTGTTTACTTTGAAGCCAGAAGGTAATTTCATTTAACACAAATAGATATTGGGTAATACCACATAAAGTTCCACGACTCCCGCTGTCGTCCATTGATCTTCGATACAATCTACTGTAGGGTTCCATGCTGAGGACAGTTTGCGTAGGAGCTGTGATACAATCTACTGTAGGGTTCCATGCTGAGGACAGTTTGCGTAGGAGTTGTGATACAATCTACTGTAGGGTTCCATGCTGAGGACAGTTTGCGTAGGAGCTGTGATACAATCTACTGTAGGGTTCCATGCTGAGGACAGTTTGCGTAGGAGCTGTGATACAATCTACTGTAGGGTTCCATGCTGAGGACAGTTTGCGTAGGAGTTGTGATACAATCTACTGTAGGGTTCCATGCTGAGGACAGTTTGCGTAGGAGCTGTGATACAATCTACTGTAGGGTTCCATGCTGAGGACAGTTTGCGTAGGAGCTGTGATACAATCTACTGTAGGGTTCCATGCTGAGGACAGTTTGCGTAGGAGCTGTGACCAATTATTTAAGCACGTGCGTTTTCCAAAAAAATTCTCTCCACAAGGAGAAGGAGTTCCAGTCAATGCTTTATCTTTTATGGGTTAATGTTGATTAATCTGTATTTTTAAAAAATGATCCGCACTATATATCATAATATCTCTTCAACACTGTGTTTAATTTATCTCGTTTGCAAGGGGGTAGGGTTTAGTCAGAACTGTTCCAAATAGGACTGCATGAAATGACGTCAGTAGGTAATTCTCGACCACCTCACCCTCTTAGAACTAAGAAGATATTTTGATAAAATGATTAAAAAGTTTCACCGTCGAACTTAGCTGTTAGGGTCGACAAAAGGAAACTAACCGGTGAAATTTGGATTGTCTAGCAAGTAATGCATATCAATATATATATATATATAAATGTATTGTTAAATTTATTGACCTTTTTACACATATTGATAACCATATGTTGGAGAGATAGTGGGAGAGATAGTGGGTGGATTGGGGCTTGCTAGATTAAAGATGGATTTATCTCTCCTTTGGTAAGAAGTTTTACAACTACGGAAATTTTGTGACATTTTTCAGCGCCCACATATCTGCCAAGTGAAAGAGATGATTGGTCTTCTGGAGAATTATTAATAATATAAATTAAAATTATCATCACTTGTAATTAGTTATGAAATATTAATAATATTAATAATAATAACCAATAACAATTTTGGGATAGATAGATAGATAGATATGTTTCACACTTTGTTCTGTTTATAATTTTCATTAGTAGGATTAATCAACTGACATCTTTAAGCAATATTCAATTGATCGAATAAATTGTTTGTTTATTTATTGGACAGATGGTTTTGTTTACTAATCGGTGAACTCTGTCATGTAATGATAAATTGACAAACTACATGCATATCAATCCATTACTAATAAGCAAATGATTCCTTTCATTCATCAGTTATCTATCTTCGATAATGTTCAACTATTGTCATATCGAATGATTGCTTGAAAACTTATTAAGTCCTAATTTTCCGATATGGTGATATGGTGCACCTTTAGACATGGAACTCTTTAATAAGTGATTTCTACTGTGACTGCTTCATTTATTTATTTATTTTAAATTATTCCACTAACTTTCTACGATTCTTTGATTATTACAAATGATGAGACTAGAGATGGATTGTCTTGTGAACAGATACCAGACTAGAGATGGATTGTCATGTGAACAGATGCCAGACTAGAGATGGATTGTCTTGTGAACAGATGCCAGACTAGAGATGGATTGTCTTGTGAACAGATGCCAGACTAGAGATGGATTGTCTTGTGAACAGATGCCAGACTAGAGATGGATTGTCTTGTGAACAGATACCAGGCTAGAGATGGATTGTCTTGTGAACAGATACCAGACTAGAGATGGATTGTCTTGTGAACAGATGCCAGACTAGAGATGGATTGTCTTGTGAACAGATGCCAGACTAGAGGTCTGCTTGTCTAGTGATATGAATTTTGTCTCGTAGTACAGATATGGATTTTGTCTCGTAGTACAGAAATGGATTTTGTCTCATAGTACAGATAGGGATTTTGTCTCGTAGTACAGATGTGGATTTTGTCTCGAAGTACAGATGTGAATTTTGTCTCGTAGTACAGATATGGATTTTGTCTCGTGATCCAGATATGGATTTTGTCTCGTAGCACAGATATGGATTTTTTCTCCTAGTAGAGATATGGATTTTGTCTCGTAGTACAGATAGGGATTTTGTCTCGTAGTACAGATAGGGATTTTCTCTCGTAGTACAGATGTGGATTTTGTCTCTTAGTATAGATAGGGATTTTGTTTCATAGTACATATATTGTTAATAAGAGATGGATTTCATCTCTTGGTACGGATGTATAGATCTCAGACATGAAATAGATCATGTCTCGTCTGAATGTTGTGAGACAAGAGCCTGATTTTGTCTCGTGGTAAGGGTGTTGTCAGACAAGAGATGGATTGTCTCGTGGTGCGGAAACAGACCACATGACACAGTGCGCCAATCACCTCCCCGTCACCTTTCATTCACAGATCGGAGACATTCCGGTCATCCGCTGATTTGACAGTCAGCAACTGTCAAACAACATCTCTGACGCAGCACATTAGGGCGTGTCTTTCAAGACCATCCGTTGCAAGCTCCGTCATCCGGGGATCTGGGCCAGTCACGCTCAGCAGAGCTACCCCAAGCGCGCGACTTTGATCTGTCTTAGATGACACAGTGGTGCCCCTTAATCGGCACCAGGCACCTTCGCGCTCAATGAAGTCTTTAGCAAATGCTTTCTCACCACAGTAGAGGTGTAAGGGGCGGCAAGCAAGGTGAGTCGCATTTAATTTCTCTCCGTTTTGCATTCCAGTTTTTCGCAGTTAGATGATGTTACGTGAAAATGTTGGTAAAGAAATGTCAAACTGCTTTCGTGAATGAAAGTACTCCTTCAGGCCGACTGTATTAGATTATGTACTCTGGTTCAATTTTAAAACAAGCGCATTACTTTCAGTTGACGGACATTAAAAAAGAAAAGTTACAAGAAGCAACTTAGCGCGCGAACACGCACGCACACATACACACACTCATATATTGTTTTTTGTATATATGTGTGTGTTTGTTTGTGTGTTGCGATAGGCGACATACTATTTGGTAGCTATTTATATGAATTTAAAACAATAGTATTGCCATTTAAATTACATATTATCTTAAAAAAAACAACTGAGATTGGGAATAAAATCATAGCTGCACAATATCGAGGTCGTTTTGTACAGTTGTTTATAATTTATACTTTCTTCTTTTCTTCTCTTCATCAAAATTGAGTCCTTGCACACATAGCTTCCTTTGATGTATTATATTGTTTTAGTTTGTTTTTATATTTTTCCAATGTATTAATATTGCACACACACGATATATCATAGATAATGTGGACTTAGGTAAGAGGTGGGTTTGTATAATTTCTTTACACATAGTGCAATGCTTGTATGTATTAGTATTTGACATTTAAATAACACGACATACAAAATAAACTACACGAGATATACCTTACACAAAGTCCTGTTAAAGAGGGAAAGTTAAGTAAGCGTTTGGATGTTTGCATTTACCTATCAAACCAATGCTCATCTTTGACCTGACGATGACCTCATAAGAAAAAGCACAGATGTGGACATGTACCTACACATTTTATGCTGACCTGAGTTACATTCATTCAAAATTACAGTCTTTCACTACGAGTATGACTTGACAAAATGCGCATGCGACATTAGTTTATACGCACAATAATGGGTTGACATTATACGCACAATAATGTGTTGACGTTATACGCACAACAATGGGTTGACATTATGCGCATAATAATGGGTTGACGTTATACGCACAATAATGGGTTGACGTTATACGCACAATAATGGGTTGACGTTATATGTACAATAATCGGTTGACGTTATACGCACAATAATGGGTTGACGTGAGGGAACTGGTTATGCGAATTACTGAATATGTTTTAGGGAATACTACAAATGTTATTTTGCTCTATCATACAAATGAAATCCAACATTTGAATATTCGTTTAAGTTAAACAAGTGAGTTTGGCAGTGAACATTTAACTATGCGTTTTTTATTCCTTTGTAAAGCACGTTATTTTTAAAAGCACATATCCGGTATAACTTCATAAGGAAAAATAAATTTTCGTGAAAAGAAAGAACGTATGAATGACGAAATTGAAGGGAAAATTTGATAGATGCAGATAATAATTCAGATGGAAAGAAAGAATTGGAAAAAGAAAGACAATAAGAATACAATAAGAATAAGAAGAAGAAGAAGAAAAAATTAAAACAAAATTTAATGATATTGAACAATAACAAATAGAGACACACTTACATCCAGGCTGAAGTTTTTCACTGCTATGATAGAGAAAGGAAAATAAAAGATACGAAGGAAGGAACACGGAAGGAAAGAAGAAGAAGGTTGGAATCATTTTTTTAAAATTTAGTAAAAACTTTAGACATTATAATATTTTTGTAGATGTACCATTATTGGTGCGGTGTGTAATGCCTTGGTCAGTATTTTTGAAGAAGATAAATTAAAGAAGAAAGAAAAACGAAACTCCAGTAAAACAAATAATGGAGGAAAGTGAGAAATAGGAATCCAACCATTCATCCATCCATCTATCGTACATAACCCTCGTCGAACTCAGAAAATTTGCACCGGATGAGAAAGCCAAATAAATCTCCAATCTTTATCGACCACTTCCCAACAAATAATAATCTGGAGTATCTCTCCATAGTGGTACTGCGGCTTCACGTAGTTATGTCCGTCTGTGGATAAACTGGCTCTATCTCCCAGGTAATGACGACCTAAATAGCGGCCCGCATGACTATCATAACATTCGATTTGAGAGCCGAAATCTACAACTTGTGTTGCACTCACATAGGGGCCGCATATCTGACTTTCTGTAGATTCCAAGAAGGGATTTTTATTTATTTATTTTTAATTGTGCGTGCATGTGTGTGTGTGTGTGTGTGTGTGTGTGTTTGTGTGTGTGTGTGTGTGTGTGTGTGTGTGCGTGTGTAGAGGGGTGCGTGGCTGTTGTAGGGTGCTGAAGATAGAGAATGGAGTTCCAAAGTTGGCAGTATTCTGAGGGAATACTAAGGTACACGTAGGCAGAGGTTGTTGTGGTGGTGGGAGATCACCACTTACCCAGTTCATCGTACAAAATTGATGACGTCATAGGATTGGTAAAAGTGCAGTCAGACACCAGTCCCACAGAACAACCTAGACTACTAGAGTGTGCATTCTTTCGCTGATGGCATTTTATTTTTCGTGTATGTATTTGAGTGTGTTGTGAAGAAATCACTACTCCAGTTTTATTTACTTTTTTGTGGGCACGTCTTTGATGTCTGCTGTCGCATTAATTAAATACATACTAGTCAGCATTCTCCTGAAATTAAATTATTCTATTTTTAAAATAGGTATTACGGTTTACCTCCCTCTATTTAAAACAAAAGTTTCTAATTCCAGTAGTCGACGGATATCTGCAATGATTATTCGTTCGTAAGAAATAAATTAATTAAAATATCTGAACGGTTTCGCTACTAACGCAGCAACTGCATCAAACTATATCGCCAACAACATAACTGCATCAAAATATACCGCCAACAACATATCTGCATCAAAATATACCGCCAACAACATATCTGCATCAAAATATACCGCCAACAACACATCTGCATCAAAATATACCGCCAACAACATAACTGCATCAAAATATACCGCCAACAACATAACTGCATATGAGGCTAATTTCAGTTTTTTAAAAAAACAACCAAAAGCACAACCGGTATCGCACAATGTTGCAGTCATGCTAAATGTAAACGGAAGTACCTGTAACCTGACGGGAGAGGACTGTCGAATATCATTATTATTATTAGAAATAACTGTGTGGTGATGAGATCGCAGTAGCACACAAATGCACATTAGAAGCAGTGTTTTCAATTTGAAGAAAAACAAAACGTGTTTCGGCGTCCGCTGACAATAGTCAACATTTCCCACTGTTTCTGGATCTCTCATTTTCCAGCGAAATCTTAAGACGCGTACAAGAAAGAAGAAAATAACTCCTGCGCAGAGTAGATGTCCGATCGATTGGACCAAACTGATGACGTTGTACACTGTCAAAGAGTATCCATGAAGACGGATTGCTAAGTCCATTGGCTAGCGGAAAATTTCGCACACAAAAACAAACAAAAACTGTACTCAGCTTGAGCTGCCATCAAGCAATAACGAAAAGCATTCATGCCAGTTGAAAATTACAGGACTGGCCTTTGTATGCTGTTCACACGATCACGCTGCATTCCCCCCTCCCCCCCACACACAGTTCCGCAGTAAATACTTGCATCATATGCGTTTGTGGATCCGTAGATAAATCGCATGCTGATCCTTCCTTGCTTATACATTTTCAAAATAATATAATACCACGTGACAATGCTTCAAGGCTGTAATATTGAGAAGTTAACTATGTTTACTCTTTACTGGTATAAGTACATGTCAAAAGTTTTGACAATCGTATCTGCGTTAAACGTCGTCAAATGCTTTTAATACCTTAACTCGAGATGCACATACGTGCAGGAGGTGACGTGATTTGAGGTCAAAGGAGAAACTTCTCTTACCTCCATGTTCTTTAGCTTTCATAAAAATAATGTCAGTGGTAGAAGTCCGACTATACAATTGATTAATAAATAAAAGAGCAGCAAAGATCATTACTTTCTAAAACATAATGACGAAACGTCCAATAAGGTCATTCTTGCTTGTCTTTAAGAAAATGAAAATGATCACGGTTATTTGGTCTAATTTAGAAATGATGGCAGCTGTAATGACAAATGCAGAAACACACAGCTCTCTCTTCTCAGACTCTGGCTTCTCTTGCAGTATAAAGAAGTTCGCAATATGGATTTTCTGGTGCTTCCTGTTTGCTGCGTACCACTTTCCAAAGAAACACTTAATATACAATACGTCCAACTGATGGATTTCCCATTTTATGCTTGCCATATTATTAGAGTAAAACAACATACCACGCTTGAACACGCAAAGAATAAATAGAAATAGAACTAAACACAAAAGCAGCACAGAAAAACCGACCCCAACAACCAAAAATTAGAAATCGGCTGGCGATGGCGTACGTGAATGATGAAGTGCTCGTTCAGAAGAAAACGGGGATGGAAAACAGTAATTGAAAATCTCGGTTATTAGCACGAAGAGATTCAGAAAGAAGGCATTCTTTGCTTCAGCTGTCACTTA
Organism: Sinotaia quadrata; assembly: GCA_028829895.1. Lineage (NCBI taxonomy): Eukaryota > Metazoa > Mollusca > Gastropoda > Architaenioglossa > Viviparidae > Sinotaia > Sinotaia quadrata. The sequence goes on from CM054180.1 coordinate 18,145,473, forward strand.
ATCAGTCAAAACTATTTTTAAAAGTTACATTTCTTATTTTTTTAACATTTTCGGGGTAGAAAGACTTTCAAACTAAACTAATCTAAGTTTTAATGGCAACAATGGTGACTACTACTTACCGAACAATAATACGATTTATTTGATTATTGCTGAGTCTTATACAGTCGCAAAGATTCGCGGCGACTTAGTTTTTTAATTGGTTACGACTTTGCATCGTTAATTGTTGAGCATTTTTTGTTGTTATGCCCTTGAGCTTACGGAGATTTTCCTAGTACGCATATTGCAGTTTCATTCGACTGCTAATGCCGACTAGGTCATAGTGATCCTGTGTTCGTACACTGCGCAGTTTTGTAACTTGACTGTGGCTTTGTAACTTGACTGTGGCTCTGTTAACTTGATCGTGGCTTTGTAACTTGACTGTGGCTTTGTAACTTGATCGTGGCTTTGTAATTTGATTGTGGCTTTGTTTTATAGTTTGCTTAAAAGTGACCTTCTTCTAAAATTCTTACGTTTGTTGTAATAGGTAATAGGGGCTGTGTTGCTAGGTTAAAGTTCTTACGTTTGTTGTGATAGGTAATAGGGGCTGTGTTGCTAGGTTCCTCTAAGTGTGGTTTTATATTTACAGGTTCATCTAAATAAAAAAACATTCTGATTAGTATTTATCTGCTACGAATATTGTAATTGGAAAGGTTCTAATTCGAAATAATAATAAAATTGTATCTTAAATATGTATTGATATGTACTTTTTGTGAACTTCGGGACATAAATATTTGTATGTAATGTGTTAAGTGTACGACAGCAGAACTAAAGGAAATATAAAATGCAGGTACATTGAGGACTAAAACAGATTAGGTGAAGTGACGCGCATTGATATCTGAGCGAATTAGGTGAAGTGACCTGCATTTATGTATAAGCATATTAGGTGAAGTGACGTGCATTGATATCTGAGCGAATTAGGTGAAGTGACCTGCATTTATGTATAAGCATATTAGGTAAGTGACGTGCATTTATGTCTAAGCAAATTAGGTGAAGTGACGTTCATTGATATCTGAGCGAATTAGGTGAAGTGACGTGCATAATATTTCTCCAGCAGAAAATGTGAAGTGACGTGCATTGATATCTAAGAAGAAAACGTGCATAGATGTCTAGCCTTTTTCAATCTTTATGTTATAATTGTGCTGTATCATGTTCATGTGTTTATCTGACTGTTGTATTTTCTTCTGGTTCTATATCACCAAAAACGTTGTGGCATATTTCTACTCAAACCACCATCTTATCTGACTGAACATTGTTGAGGTAGAACTTTTTCTCAGTAGCACAGGTTAAGACCTCATACCCCACATGGAATTTCATGTAAGATATGTGGTTATATAAGCAGCACAATATGAAGACAAGTCTGCTATGTGTACTTCCCTGTGTGGACCTTGAAACACAAATCTCCTTCTATGACTTTTCTCTATAGAAATGGAATGCTCATCTTCTTGAACGAGAGACAATGGTTCCACTTCTTTCACCTGACCCAAGCATATATTCAGGAATGCAAATATTCATAGTATAATACATACACAAGATATATATGTAAGAAATATATTTTGCAGGCAAATTTCAACTTCCATGCACATGGTGATAAGGTTCAGGCCTGCGTTGCGTCAACTAGTGCAGAAACAACTGCAATCAATGAACCACACATCCGAACATTACTGTGCTGTGTTTTCAAACGAAAGAAGTTTCAAATTGGACTCTTGTTGCTGGTATCTAACCAGTCCATGTTTTAAGTATGCGATTGATTTAAACCTAATGTTCAACAAGGGTTGCAAAATGAACAACGTTATTTGCATTACGAGTTATTTCCCCTTTTAAGTAGACCAAACAAAATTTTCCACGACTGTATACTGAAACAATCACGAGTTAAACATTTGTAATTGCAATTACGCCTTAGATGCCTTTAATGTAGAAGTAACCGAGTTACAAAATAATGATTAATCTTCATCGATTGATTTGCAGAAAGCGTATAAACACCTTAGATAAATGAATGCTTAGCTTATTAAATATGAACGTCTGTATTTACCAAGCAACCTAGTTGAAAATAATGTTGATACTGATATAAAAATGACCTGTGCGGAGATTTTTGTTTCGTTTTATGATTTTTGCTTTTGTCACGTGACTGGAATATTCAAACATCTTACGGCAGACACAACAGCGATTGTCATCCCTTGAAAATTCACTGATCAGAATGTTTTCATGCTCTGCTACAAATGATGTGTCCTTTCTCTTTTACCATTCCTACTTGCTTTTGAAATACGAAAAGAAATCGTGTCTATAAGTCAAAATTGGCGTGGATAGGAGTTTAAATTTATGACACAAGAATTTTCGAAATCTTATAATTTTTGCAAGTATTACAATTAATATTGTTTGCAAACTGCTTACAAATAATTCAGTTCTTTAGTATTTATTTTTGGATTTTATTTACTTCCTGTTTATGCCTGCCTATGCCTATGCCTGAAATTTGTTACAATTAAACTAATTTTACACACACTTGCTGAAATGGATTTTACTATGCTGGGTATTTTTGAAATTAATTTTATTCAGTGATTGTACCAGATTACATTTTTCCTTTCTTCTTTTTTTATTGCGGGGAGAATGAATTAAACAAGGCAACTGGAGATCTTGCAAGAAATTGGATATTTATTTTATTAGTTTGTTGTTTTGGCTCTGTTCAGTCAAGCGGAGCGTGGCAAAGCGCTCGTGTAACGAGAGAAATATCAACATATCGACAATGACAGACTAATGTGTTTCTATTTTTGTCTCCACATTAACTTTATATTCATTTCGTCAGCGTATTGCACCAGCACTTTTGGGCTATTTTTAGCAAAAGAGTGGATACGTCACCAATGTCTCTAAGAACTTTAAATTAAAATTAGGAAACACTTGTGGAAGCAGAAAGAAAACACAACGAAATTAATGTCATAAATAAGAATGATTTCTTTATATCTGTATCAAATTTCAATTTTATTTTTATTTTAAACTATTTTTGTGTACTAATTGATTTATTTTAATTAAGCCTTTATTGTCGATCTGCTTTCAAATAAAATCACACACACACACACACACACACACACACACACACACACACACACACACACACACACACACAAACCCCATCAGAACAGATGACGTTTTTCTGCTGACGACACCGTTGTATGATGTCATGTGTACAACTCAGTATTTATGGCATCCAACATTTACAACGGTCAGTAAGTAATGTTAATGATGCAATTTTCAGTGAAGTAAAAAAAAAGTAAATAATGTTATTTATATTCACAAACGACCAGAGGCTGAAATACCTCACTAAAAGATTTTTCTTGTCAAATGTTTCGTTAAGGATACACTCCAAATATCGTCCGAAATTTAATACAATCGCTGAGGGATTATGTTTTGTTTGAAAAATTATTTTGAAATATTTTCTGACTAACTAAAAATTAACCCCCCCCCCCATATTTAATAAGACCATTTAGGCAATTAAATATTTGCTGCCAAAATTACTGTCACTTTTCTCCTAAACCTATTCCTATATGACGTAATTCGAGGAATACCTGTACAATTATATGTACAAGGGGTGGGGTGTCCACGAACACTGAGCTCCACACAATGAGCAGAATTAAATATTTGAAAGACTCTCTTTTGGGAATCCTCTCTTTGCCATGGAATGAAGCACTCTCCGTTTCTCCCCCTACTCCCTTCCTTATATTGTGGAGGTAAATAAGTGTGGTAAGAAAATGCTACACCCCAAGGTCTGCAACCCAGTGCTTCAAGGTTGTTGTGCGATTTTCTTACTGACTACGACTGCAATGCACACTGATGTGTTTTCTGCTGCGACAGATGTGTTTATCGCGTCCAGCTGTCTTGTAAATGTGCGCCCTTACAAGAAATAATTCATTGAGAACATGAGACCAAAAACGATATGTGTGCACACGTACCCTGCACTTTCTCGTAAAAGGGAATTATAAACCAACATTGATTTATCTGTACACGTGTCCTCTTTTTCTTTCCAGGAAAAGGGTGACATAAGTACGTGCACACAGACCCTGCACTTTCTCAAGAAAGATCATTGAACCCATCTTTGTTTATGTGTACGCTACTCTGTATTTTCTGGAGAAAGTCAAAATAATCCTATATATGTACACGTACCTGTGACGGTACGAGTGGTGGACTCCCAACATTTCATTCATTTTTTAGATTTGCAGGGTCTCTAAACACTGTTAGGCTCACCAGAGCGTGCCTCACTTTAGATCTCGCATTTCACTTAGCTCATCTCTTGTGGGAAGGCCCTGGCGGTCTCTGGCGGTATTATACAATCTTGGCCGACATAGTAGGTCATGTTGTAATAATTCGCCAGAGATTTAGCCCAACTGACCACATGACCAGCATGGTGTGCCTTTGTGTGCACCAAAATGAGCCTTAACGATCAGAGTCAATCCCGATGTTGTCAGAGAAACATCGTTCAAAGAGCTCTCCCAGAACCCCACTGGCAAAAAGGGTTTTTCTGAGAAAGATCTTTCAGGTTGGACTTACAATTGACCTATGTAAAGTAATTATGATTATTCCTGTGTACATTTATGCATTTTTGTAATTTTAATTCATTTTTCTCTATTTCTTCTTACTCATCTATCATAAGTCTCCTCCTATTTCTGTGATTCAGGACATGCATCTGGTGAGTCACTTATCTTTTAGTGTCCACAAGAAGTTTAGGGAAATAGTGTTCTATGTTTCTGAATCAGTACTCTATTGGTACGCCAATACCTACACTTTCTTGCGCCACAAGGAATGAACTTCAGAGCAGGCTCTGGGTGGCTGAATCCCTCTATCAATGCAAAATGTTGTAATCGTTTTTCTCTCAGGTTGTGGCTGAGAGTTCGTAAACATTCGTGAGATTATTAATATTTATAATACCTTTAATTTACAAATACTTTGTAACATCAGACACTACGGAAATGTGAGTGGATGTATGGTTGGCCACTTTAGGGTTTAATGTAATTAAGACTTTTCAAACATCTATCTTAACCCCCCACACCACAGTACCCTGCACTTTCTGGAGAAAGTCAAAATAAGCCCATCGTTATATATGTGTGTGCATACACTTTCCCGAAAACGTTCATATTAGCTCGGCCCTATGAGTCAGTTTCTCCCATTTCTAGGAGGTTTTGTCACATTTATTAACGGCCACTATAGCTCGGCCCCATCAGTCAGTTCTCCCATAAGGTTTTGTCATAGTTATTAACGGCCACTATAGCTCGGCCCCATCAGTCAGTTTCTCCCTTAAGGTTTTGTCACATTTATTAACGGCCACTATAGCTCGGCCCCATCAGTCAGTTTCTCCCATAAGGTTTTGTCACATTTATTAACGGTCACTATAGCTCGGTCCCATCAGTCAGTTTCTCCCATTTCTTGGAGGTTTTGTTATATTTATTAACTACAAGCAAACTGTTATGCAAGCGCACTTATATTTCGTTTTTCTTTCGATCTTTCTTTCTTGAAAACAAATTAAATTTGACGTATTCAAGGAGTACTTATTTCTTTATTACAGATTTTTAACACGTACCATGTACGACTTCTTTTCACTCCAGCACACATAACTATCACTCTTTTTTAAAAAAATCTTTGTCATAATCTAGCACATAGAACTGTTGTTTGTTTTCATTGTTAGCTCCCTCTAGTACTTAATGCTATCGCTCAATAATACTTTACTCCCTTTAGCGCACAGTACTGTCGCTCTTTTTGTTCCCTAGCTCACTCTAGTCGTCAATACTGTCGCTCAGTAATACTTTACTTCCTCTAGCGCACAGTACTGTGGCTCTGCTTTATCCTTAATGTGCGTGTGTTGATGTGGATGTGGATGTGTGAATGTGCGTATGAATGTTTGGATGTATGTCAGTATGCAAGTACTTCTGTACGTGTGTGTGAAAATCCCGTCCGCAAAATCAACGCACATTAGAAGTGAACATTATTATTTTTTTTTAAATCAATCAAATCAATGGAGGAATAATGGGGACGGAACGTGGGTTATATACAGAAAAAAATTCGATTACTTTTAAGAAACGTGAAATACCACATAATCCATCTTCTAACCATACACCATAATTTATATGTGCGTGCGTACTGACGTACACAGACGCGCACGCACTGGAAATCAATACAATCGTGCACACAATTAGTTACATATTATACAATGCATGTACCAGCAGAGGCCGCACGAGATCACGCCATAACAGATTCTTTACATTTGGGGCTATTTCTTTTCTCCCCACCCAAACTACCGCTTCTCATGTCAATCCTGTGAGAGAAAAAGGTAATTATGCGATATAAATATAGAGTGCCACCCCCTTTTTTTTTTTAGTAAGAATTTTCTCGACGGAAAATGACAGGCTAACTGCAGAGATTGCATTCTTAATGCTTGTTGAATAGGAAAGACAACGAACACACACACACATACACACACACACACACACACGCACGCACGCACGCACGCACGCACGCACACACAAGCAAAAAGAGAAACAAATTCCAGTTTTCGTTCTTACATAAAAATCAATCACTTCCATCATTGCCACTCATACGTGTAATTCATATTTATTGGCAATGAAATGATACTAGCAAACAGACGTGTCCAGCGCATGCCCTCTCCGCTGCCTCTTGAACAGCTTGGAGTGTAATTGCTCCTACAATACACTACTCACCCAACCGTGAACCTTTTTAGTTCTGCCGCTGTGAAACGAACAGCAAGACACGCAACAAGCAATTTACTGAAAATACTTTTTCACAAACCGGGCCTGGCGGGCCGAGCACTGAGAGGTTGACGGGCCAAGCACTGAGGGGTTGCCGGGCCGAGCACTTAGAGGTTGACGGGCCAAGCACTGAAGGGTTGCCGGGCCGAGCACTGAGGGATCTGGTGGGCCGAGCACTCAAGGGTCTGACGAACTGAGCACTTGGGGTACTTCCATTTGAAGCAAGCCGTGTGTACAGAGATATGTGTGAAGTCTATGCATAACAATTTGACTGATGTGAAGTGAGGGGATGTTCTGGTCTGACAGATGCATTGGGCTATGAATTGTTTTGGAATATAAGGATCGGTCTAGACTATGGGGTGCTTTGGACTTTACGGGATGCGAACATTAAAGAAGACTTTGGACTAAGGGATGCTTTTCAGTAAGGGATGTTTAGAATAAGGAATGCTTTGGATTCAGGGATGCAATGGTCAGTGTGGATATAGTTTTTCGAAATAAGACGCGTCATTGTACCCTCCCCTTTCCCCCTCCCCTCCTTCTATTCTTCTATCCACTGTCCAGCTAAAGGAAGGCTACAGAAAACAATATTTAGCTTTCAGTTAGCCCAAAGAGCTTTATTGCATCTGTGTAAAAAAACGAATAAGAAAACTATCTACCTAGAGAAAGGATCATAAGTTAGACGGAAGGCTGGGTTGCAGTAAAATCTAGCATCTGGTCTCAGCACATCCCAGTCAATGAGACCCAGATTTTCATTCTACACACTACTCGTTAGTTCCGGGTTGTCGTGTCTTGCACCTGGGTTTGTAAATCGCTTGGAATCCAGGACATGAAGGAACAGGATCTCGTACTTTGGACTACTCGCCACGTTTTGTCTTGAGACCGCTTCAGACTGACAAATACTGGAAGTCCTCTTTCGACGTGTAGCCAATTATAGAAGTGGAGTGTTTCGACGTGTACCAATTATAGAAGTGGAGTGTTTCGACGTGTAGCCAGTTATAGTAGTGGAGTCTTTCGATTTGGAAATCTTGTTAGAGGTAAAGATTCGTTACTTTTCTTAAAATGTATTTCTGTGTAATCTGTAATTTTACTAAAGTTTTTTTTAATGTATTTCTGTGTAATCTGTAATTTTAACTAATGTTTGGTAAAGGTGATGTGTTTTAATTTTGTCTTCAAGCTAAGTGAGTTTTTATCAAAAGTGTTCGCTGCATTACATTAGCTCATTCTAGTTTCTCACTCACACTTTCGTTGTGGTGTTTAATTTTACATTTCATTCTTTGAATTTTAACAAAGTAGTTTTAAATGAAATAAATATCCTTCCATGTATGTATGTATGTATATATATATCGAGAGAGATAGATAGATAGATAGATAGATAGATAGATAGATAGATAGATAGATAGATAGATAGATAGATAGATAGATAGATAGATAGATAGATAGATAGATAGATAGATAGACGGATGTATATGCGTATGTGTGTGTATGTAAAAGCGCCAGGGTTACTCCCAAACATAAAATGAAGTCTCTGACCTATGGATGCGTTGTCTTTGAGAAATACTAATGTTCAATATGACAGACGACAGATGTTTTAAAAACAAAATCTTATAAAGTTTCAATTCGTTAATGGGTGTAATGTTTAGTTAAAAGAAAATTATTTATATGGTGAAGAACACAAATACATTTGGAAAAGTCAAAACCTTTACGAAAAATAGCGAGGCAACTTTACATATGATCGGGATTTGTAATCATACGTGTAGAATTGCAGTGTTTAAATTCATATTAGCATGTCATGAACTAGACAGAGTATAATTTATGGAACAACTTATACTATATGACATTAATACTGTTTATCTAATGACGTGGTTCGTAAATCATGTGTACAGTTTTGCCAACTGTATAATACATTTTGGTTCTTTCTTTAATTGAAAAGAAAACACGTAGGTTGTTTTAAAATAAATACCCCAACTTTTGTCTGCCTGTCGAAAGTGTATCCTCTTATGTTCAATAAGTTATTAATTCACTAAATTACTTTATTTCTATTAATAATGGAATATAAATAATTTTAAAGTATGAATGTATGTGATATTCACTGTATAATGAAGTTATCAATATTAAATAGGACACTTTAATTCTACGTATTCAACATAAATAATTAATTGGACCAATATCTTACACAGTCTATGCCACCATTAAACAGACCATTGAAAAAGAAAACTTGTATAGGTCTCATTAAATATAGGTCAGTTTATTCTTCTTCTTATTATTATTTATCTGCTTTTTGAAATAATAATTCTTCTGAAACGCTGTATTGCTTCTGTTTCTAGAGTACCTCCTGTTCACTGAAGGCAATTTTGCAAAATCCATTCTTATTACGGAATACAACTCACGTGGACATAAGTAGATTTTAAGAAAAATAAATCTATCCAAATTCAATACCAGTTAATATTCACATCCGAGAATCAGTAACTGTGGAAACCAAACTTCACAATGCACGAAAACCAAAAGCAAGTATCATAAGGTGCGGTTGTATTGTTCTCAGAAATATTTATTAGGCAAGCTGTGGCAATTCTGTACTCGTTCAACCCACATAAGTATTATATTATATATAATAATATGACAAGAGAGATAGATCAAAATATGTCTGAAGACAAATAGACACAATGAGCTAATATATTGAATTTGTGTTGACATGCAGAAACTGAATGGTTTGACATGCATTTATAAATAAATATATAATTAATTTCAATATGCACGTGCATGCACACACACACACACACACACACACACACACACACACACACACACACACACACATACAGACAGAGAGACAGACACACAGACACACACACACATAATGCAAAAACAGCTTTATATTTCAAGATGTAGAATATAATTAAAAGAAAATCTGAAAATCATTATTTATAAGCAAGAGATGTATACATGATAGACTGCACTAATAACTAGACTTCCAAACTAAGAAGTCTTTAGAAATAACTAGATTTCAGAGATAGTTAATTTTAGTAAAAGCAAGACTTCAGAAATATCAAAACCAGAAGCAACACGACTTCAAAAATAGCAAGACTTCAGAAATTGGGAGATTTCAGAAATCGCTAGACTTCAAATAATATCTGATAGAACAAATTTGTGCAAGGTCAACAAGTGTATAGAACTTCAAGTTCATAGCGTCTTGTGTAAGCTAAACCTGAAATAAAATGCAGGTGAAATTAGTAATTTATAGTAAGGAAGAAACTATATTATTTTAATTTATAATATGTTTAGCATTGTAAACTTCCTGTATTCTATTCTTTCAAAATATCATTTAAAAAATATTTGTCCTGAATGTGAAATACACTAAGTTTTCATCAGAAGTGAAATATGGCGCAAATAGACACTCATATCTTATTTCTGAAATCAGCGCCTTAGAAGTCAGCAAATGCAGCTTCTTTCTCTCGTATAATTTTTTCTATGATTCTTTATTTTGAATCTGGAAAGAAAACCCTAGTCCCTACAAGATCTAGATAAGTGGTTCTTAACCATTTTGAGTCACGGACCCCTTTGAAAATCTGGTGAAAGCTAGTGAACCCCTCCCTAGAAAAATGCACATAGGCCGAATTATAAAAATATAGTGAATATTTTACTTTCGCGTATCCCCTTTAAACCCATTCATAGGCCCTTGGTGGTCCGTGGACCCCAAATTAAGAACCCCTGGTCAAGATTGATATGCCAGACAAATGACAATCGTAAGACTACCACCCATCACAGCCATAGTTACACAACGTTTCAGACCGGAAGTTTAGAGTGCATGTGTAGACCTTGCACAAGCCAAACCTCCCTAATACTGTCAGCAACAGATATTAGAGAAGTACACGTAAAAGTGAATACTTGAATAGAATCTTATAATTCGTCTCTTTTTTTTAAATTCCAGGTAGGTATTGATTTTTAATTCCTTGGAATATGCTGTTCAGCAACATGATACGATGATAATGCCTGAATTGCATTATAGCATCTGAAAAAATACACTTCTAGCGGAATTTCTGAAATTAATTGTAAAGAAAAAAAATTGAGTAAAAAAATTGAGTAAAAAAATTAATTAATTTTAAAAATTAATTCATTAAGTTTATTGTTAACGATTTTTGATTGATTAATGTGGGTTTAAAGTTTGCTTTCAACATGAGCTGGTTTCATATGGGACAAAGACCATCGAAGGAAATGTTTGCAAAAGAGATGAACAATTCCAAGATAGAAGATGAAGAAAGAGACAGAGATTGAAGTAGGATGAATGGTTTGGTTGTTTAATATTGCTTTTATATTATTTGCCAAAGTGTTTTTAGTTTGCAATGTCTTCATAAAGTATTTATTCTGTATACGGTCAATCGTTGTTCAAGTCTCTGATTTTATTTTTTCATTGCTTACAATGCAGCCTCGCACAGGTAAGATGTGGAGAAGGAAAGTAAAACATTTAAAGCTTTATTCACAATTACAGGGTAATCATTTGCCAGAGAAATCCAAAACGAATCGACAGAGACATCCTGAAATTTGGATTTCAGAATTGTATCTGAAGTAATTTCGATTAACTGTTCCTTTTCTACAATGCTTAGATCAGAAGCGATTTCTACATTATGTTGACCAGAAGACCAAACGGCGAAATAACCCATTCCATTCCATTTGTTGAAATTGAGAGAAAGTATTTCTCCGAGTCTTCTTAAATATGCATTTATATTGTTCTTTATATCGAATTTAATGTTTTATTTCCAACTCGGCTGAGGCACCCATTGCATATGGGAAAACTGATGTCGTCATTTTCTATAGCTGATATCCACAAAAGTAATATTTTGCCGAAGTTGTTCATTTTATCACTTGCTGATATCAAAGATTCTTTTCTACTTAGCATACTAGAATTCAGAGAGTTAAGCTTATTGAAAATATCGGCCAGTTAGGCCAGATCAGCACACCAAGCAACATCTTTATGTTTGTATACGAATACTCTGGCTTTTCTGTTTCAAGAAATGAACATACTTCATTTTTAAGTTCTAAAACACGATTCGAAAGCCAGCGAATGGCAGTATGTAGTAATAATATTTTATGTTCTGAGCCAATTGATTCACATAGTCTTTCAAATAGTGTGCATTTAACTGGACGAGTTTTTATGTAGTTGATCATGATTATCACTGATCCAATAATTTCTTTAAATTTATTTCCGCCTGTGCTTTTCACCATGAGCGCCTCTCTATGTAGAAAGCAATGAGTTGTAATCAAAAGGATTTCCATTTCGTGCAAAACTGAGAAATCCTTTCATATTCCCCACCATTGCTCTGCTCCATCAGAGCATATCGATATACAATTAATTCAAAGCAAATTATTTTCTTGAAAGTAAGTGTTCACTTCAATGAATATATCAAGACCGGTTGTTCTTGTTTCTAACTGCCGGCAAAATAAATATTGCTCAATGACCAGACACATCAATAAACCTGACAAAGGCAATTAATTGAGCTTTACCAGAGATGTCCGAACTTTTATCTAACTGTAAAGAAAGCTTGTTAATTATTTGCAGTTTTCCGACAACATTTCTTTCAATATCCGTAGACATTTCAAGAATTTGTCAATGGACAGTATCATTTGATAACGACACCTTTGAAATTAGTTCTGCCTCTTCAGTACCGATAATCGCTGAAACAATTTCTTTACATGCTGGTAAAAATAAGTTCATCCCCGATGCTATGAGGTTTCTTTCTGCGTAATTAATTCAGAAACTTCGAATGATGCTAAAAGAGCTTTGTCAGGTGTTTTGTCATCATTGCCAAGGATGTTTGCAATGAAACATGCAGACGACGGAAGTACTCTGAAGGCTTTCATGAGACATTTACATGGTTTTGCTTTAAATGTCTCGTGAGATATTCGCATGGTTTTGCTTTAAATGTCTCGTGAGATATTCGCATGGTTTTGCTTTAAATGTCTCGTGAGACATTTACATGGTTTTGCTTTAAATATCTCTTTAACTTGTTGGGAACCATAGATTGATTTGATAAAGATATGCCACACACAAGACATTGCAGTTTTGCTCTAAATGTCTCTTTAACTTGTTGGGAACCATGGATTGATATGGCAGAGTTATGAAGCCACACACAAGATATTGCGGTTTTGGATGATCTTTTTTGCCATTCATTGTAAAACCGAAATTCAAATACTCTTCCTTTTGTACTTACGGTAATGGACTTTGATTTCGGGAATTTGACTGTTTCTTTGTTGTCCGCGCTAATGGTCATGGCTTCATTGTCGCTCACGTTCACTGTAGATGTGGATGCATTACTCACACTTTCTTCATCCGTTCTTTTCTTCTTTACAAATATATGGGTAGTATTAAAAAACGTTAGCAATCTAATGATTTTAATGGTGTCTCAACTCTCCAGCATTATTTCTTTTCTTGATGTCGACAATTAATATTAATAGTTGTATAGATATATTCGAAATGCTCGTATTGCTGTCTGCTAGTTCTACTCGAGAATAAGTATGTCACGACTTCCGGGCTGAGAACATAATGAGAAATATTTATAGATTTAAACAAAATATGAATTTTCGCAATATATGTAAATGGTACGGATGACTGTGAATTCGCCAAAACTAGTATGTAATTGGTCAAATTGCTTAAATTTGTAATTTATAGCAATTATACCATAAAGATCTTGCAAACATGATTATTGTATTGTAAATATTTTTCATTTGAACTATTTATAGCGACACACCTAGCAGATTCTCGCGACACACAGTTTGAGAAGCACTGGTCTAAACCATATTGCTCTCCCAGTCATAAGTCCTCACCATTTCATCCTCCCAATCCCTAGTCTAAATGCAAAGTTGTGGCACATGAGTATATCCTGAGTAAGGACGGACGTTAGAAAAGAATAAATCTCCTGGGTGCATTTCATCTATAACATTCGTTTACTTTCATTCTCTTCTTGCAGACAAGCTACAAAACTGATTTATGATTTTTAAAGCTCATCACACACACACACACACACACACACACACACACACACACACACACACACACACACACACACACAGAGCGTATACTCTGGATAAAATTTTGAGAGAGTCTTTATGCCCTGAGCATGTAAGGTTCGTTAGATATGTTCGCGATACATGTGAGAAGAGCTGTTGATATATCCAGTTACGGAACATCATGCAGTTGTGGGATCGTGGATGCGTTTATGATCAGTAAAATGCGTGATAACTTTTGTTTTACAGTCTTTCCTCTTTTTTTTTCGCTCACTTTTTCTCTGCTAAAGGAATGCAATGGTAGATCAGGGATAAAATAATGTTTGAAATCGGATATATTTCTTTCTTTCTTTCTTTCTTTCTTTCTTTCTTTCTTTCTTTCTTTCTTTCTTTCTTTCTTTCTTTCTTTCTTTCTTTCTTTCTTTCTTTCAACCTTTCTTTCTTTCTTTCTTTCAACCTTTCTTTCAACCTTTCTTTCTTTCTTTCTTTCAACCTTTCTTTCAACCTTTCTTTCTTTCTTTCAACCTTTCTTTCTTTCTTTCTTTCAACCTTTCTTTCTTTCTTTCTTTCTTTCTTTCTTTCTTTCTTTCTTTCTTTCTTTCTTTCTTTCTTTCTTTCTTTCTTTCTTTCTTTCAACCTTTCTTTCTTTCTTATTTTAATCATGTTTAAATTCTATTTTGTATATTTTGGCTTTCTTTACTCATTCATTCATTAAATTCCTTCCTCTCTGTTTTATTTCTTTATTTCTTTTTATTTACTTTCTTCTATCTTTTTCTCCTTTCATCTTTCTTGTTTAAGAATTCAGCATTAAGATATAATCTACTGGTTTAGTTTCTTTCATATTTTACATCATTACCGTGTAATAATCAACTTAAAAGTGATTCAGCGTGAAATGAGTGTTCTTTGTTTTGAACAATAGAAAATATAAATATATTCCGTTCTCCAATCTCTTACATCTTTCAACATTGCGTTTATCAGAGCTTTAATATCGACATGTTTTTCATATATATATATGCACATGAACCTTTCCTGAGGCTATATTTCCCGCCATCGAAAAGGAAAAGTTTATTTTGTTTATTGTACTTTGTTCCGTTTCGTCCCGTGTTTGAGTCTCCCATAAAATTGTTAATGCGAAGCCACTCCAACTGTATTTGGAAGCTGTTAGTGTCTATCACTTTACCTGTCCGGCGCATGAGGTGGTTAATGTGAAGATCTTTACCTTCCTTTCAGACTATTAGTGCCTGACGCGGCGCATGCGTTTGAGGTTGTTAATCTTGGACCGCAATACGAAGAGTGTTCACGAAATTTGCCCGCTAGAACGTCTTCAGAAAATATCTTCCTGATTAGAGAGCATTTCGCTGTTTATATTATATTCTCCTCCAAGCAGACAATTGAAGAGAGGTTTTCTTTAAAAATAAAATGATAATTATATTTGTTAGTCTTCTGAAAAGTAAACTGTTCAGCATATAATTTTTAGGAAAATGATAATGTTTGTTAGTGGCAGTGGAAATATAAACTCCTAGGTTAAAATGTCCCACGGTGGCAAGATAAGGCTAAAACCACTTATGATGTGTCATTTTGTGTACACATAATGTTTGACTGTAATAAGAAGTGAAACTAGTATTATCACACGATTTTACAAGGATGTGACCGTGTATGATCACTTTGCTTAAATATAAAGTGAATATAATATTACGTCACGAAATATGATAAAAATATGAATATCAATATCTATCTATCTATCTATCTATCTATCTATCTATCTATCTATCTATCTATCTATCTATCTATCTATCTATCTATCTATCTCTATCTATCTATCTATCTATCTATCTATCCGTCTGACTGTATATTTATCAGACAGTCTATGAATGTCTTTATTTAGTTATTTTCATGTTTTATCTAAACTTCTATTATGGTCGAAATAGTACTGGATTCAGCTTAACTGCCTGACGCTTTCTCTCGAAGTTAAGTATAGTCAAATGATTTACCTCCCCTTGCCAATCATTCAACACATTCTATCAGAATAAAAACAAAGAAAATAAATTACTCATCGTTTTGGAAGGGAAGGTTTTAAAAACAAAATGAAAACAAAAACGACTGATGATATGTGTATGGAAATACAATTCGCTCAAATGATTAGTCTTCAAGGTACAGAGTTCTGTTCGAGCAATTTTGCCGTCAGTTTTTGCTTCCGACTGACATGATGGTTACCGATGTTTTCGAGCTTCGAGACTTGCATCTGTTAATGACATCCACTTCGGATTTCTTGTACAGAGAGTCGGTGCAAGTTTACACATAATTAGGTTTTAGTGAGGAAATGAAAATGTATAAAACATTGGCTAGATCAGGGGAAGCGACCCATTGTATTGTAAACGTGAGCAGGGGTCGTTGCTTATGAGCCATGATGCGAACACGTGTCTGAATTTTAAAGTATTTTATTTATTTGTTTTTATTTCAAGAATGATTGGATCTTTCTTTTTCTTATTTTCTTTCTACCTTTCCCTGTTGTTGTTTGTTTTGTTTTTCTTTGGCCACTCAGTATGCTTTCATTTAGTAGATTGGTTATTTTTTTATATTTCGTAAGTGAATCTTTCGTTCGTTTCTTTTTTTAACCTCTTCAAAGGCTGTTTAAGAGAAGTTTTTTCAAACAATATTAAAACGTCTTTCAGACGAACATCGGGCTGTTGATAAATGCATTGCAGTAAATGTGATTTTTTCCCCCTTTATGCATATAATTTTCTTGTACACTGAACATTCGCTAAACAGCAGTGTCTTGATACAAATCTAAGCAATGGAACATTCAATGGTGTGAACATTTCTGCGTGTCTCTGAATTTATGTGTGTTTGTGTGCATATATATATATATATATGGTATTAATGCTTGCATGCATATATGTGATATATGCCTGTGGTTTTTTTGTGTGTTTGGCATTATGTGTTTGTTTGTGTATGAGTGTGTGGCTGAACGAGTGTTGTGTACTAGTACCTGTCTGTCTCTGTGTGAATCTGCATATGTGTGTACGTGTGTGTGTGTGTTTTGGGGTACCTCTATTCCTTCTTAGTTAAGTGGTGCATAAAAAATTCCTAAAAGAAAACCTTACACTTCCGTATGCACCAAAGTTTACTTTCCGTTAACAGTGAGAGACCTGAATGAACGAAGCTTGCTTCAGCCACAGTGTGAGAACAATTCTTTGCCCTGAATGAACGAGTGAAATATGAAAAGGATTTCGTTAAATAGTATTTGCGTGAGAACAATGCCCTGAATGAAGAGCCGTCAAAATAAAGTTTGTTGTAAATAGCTCACGAACAATAGTGTGACTTACTTCCTGATCACAAGAGATAGCACCTGGATTTACAAAATTACTGTGATATGCTTGGTTGGGATGGAGTTGAGTTGTTTATAATGACACCTCAAAATTGAATAAATAATTTAATACTGGAATGTTATGTTTTGTTTTTGGTGCTGGCACATTATTTGCATTTTACCTCTTTATGCATCCCCCCCCCTCAACCCTTCCAATACTTCAAGCTGAGGTTAATGTGTTTACGTTTGAGCCATGTATGTCTGCAACAACCGGACACAAACGTGGCCAAGCCAAACACAAACATGTGTGCGTTTGCTATTTTGGGGTGGAGTCTTATGGAACTGCCTGAAGTTCTGTTTAGAAATGTATCAATTTCCTGCAGAATGGAAGAGAAACTAAACCCATTCCTAAATGTCAACGGGCTTTGTTTGTTCAGGGTAATTTTTTTCCCTTTCAAAATAGACGCACCACATTTAATTGAACATGCTTAACGCCAAGCAAGAGGCACCTGGATAGTGCCAATAGTATGTAAAATAAAATACAATAAAAATTAAGAAATCCTAGGGGAAAAGTAGTCACTGCGTAATTTATAACATTATTTGTCGTTCCCAATGGAAGCGAAAGGTGAAAGTTATCTACCTTTGTGTATTTTTCTCAGATAAGGGTGAGCAAAGTTCAATGTCCGGCGAATTGATTGAGGACAGTTTGAAATAATTGCGTCTCTTGTATCATGTGATCCAAGTTCTGAGCTTTTGAGAAAGTTCAGCGTATTAGGTGATATTGAATACTGTTTCATCATTAAACATGAAACATTTCAAGATGTGCACTGAAACGTCACTCAATAACAGTTGTTACTCTGTGCATTCTTGTTCACAGTGCAAGCTGACAAAATGCAAAACTGGTGATTAATTAAATAAATTGAATATCATACAAAACATCTCACTAATGAGATGAGCTGGCATAATGGTAAAAAGAGTACAAAACATCTCACTAATGAATGAGCTGGCATAATGGTAAAAAGAGTACAAACGACTGAGCAGTAGATACGTGGGAAAATTATCTCGTCACTGAGGAAATGCTCATCTGTTGAGTCCAGCGACTACGTATTTAGGGAACATCGTTGATATACCCGGATGACAGCTCAGCAAGTACGTATTTAGGGAACAACAGTGACATAGCTAGACAAAGGCCCATTAAGTACGTATTTAGGGAACAACAGTGACATAGCTAGACAAAGGCCCATTAAGTACGTATTTAGGGAACAACAGTGACATAGCTAGACAAAGGCCCATTAAGTACGTATTTAGGGAACAACAGTGACATAGCTAGACAAAGGCCCATTAAGTACGTATTTAGGGAACAACAGCGACATAGCTAGACAAAGGCCCATTAAGTACGTATTTAGGGAACAACAGTGACATAGCTAGACAAAGGCCCATTAAGTACGTATTTAGGGAACAACAGTGACATAGCTAGAGGAGGGCCCAACACGTTCGTATTTAGTGAACATCGTTGACATACCTGGATGACGGCCCAACAAGAAAACAACCTTTACTTAGATAGATGACTGGCTTATGTTTTCTGTATAAATGAAATACAATGCTCCTTTCAACTAAAAGTTTTCTTCAAGAGTGAATATTCTTCTCTTTCAAGAGTCATTCTCAATCATTTCAAATCTGACGCTAAAGGATAAAATATCACTGATTCTTCTGAGTCGTTGTCTATTGCAACATTTCATTTAAAGTAAATTTGTGTTTCTCGCTTCCTAATGCAGGGTATTTATAATGCAATTTTACAGGAGGATAAATATTGTTGTACATATTATGTTTAGTTTGCTTATTTGTTTTAGTACCCTTTTTAAAAGACATTGCGCATCTTGTGTTTATTTATTATGCATAGCTTTTAGAGTTTAGACGTGTTTTATTAAATTTTACTTTAGTAGTAGTAATATTAGAAGAAGTAGTTGACTTAGTAGTAGAAGTAGTAGTAGTAGTGGCATTACTATTAGCAGCAATGGTAGTAGTGTTAGTTGTAAAAATAGTAGTAGTAGAGTTGTAGTTGACTAAATAGTAGTAAATAGTAGAAGCAGTATTATTATTATTAGTAGCAGCAGCAGCAGCAGTAGTAGTAGTAGTAGTAGTAGTAGTGGTAGTAGTAATGATAGTAATGGTAGTAGTGGTAGTTGACTAAGTAGTAGTAGCAGAAGTAGTAGTAGTGGTAGTAGTAGTTGTATTAGTAGTAGTAAGTAGTAGTAGTAGTTGATTTAGTAGTGGAAGTAGTAGTAGTAGCAGAAGTAGTAGTAGTGGTAGTTGACTTATCTTTCTACCTATGTATCTATCTATCTATCTATCTACCTACCTCTCTGTCTGTCTGTCTGTCTATCTATCTATCTATCTATCTGCCTATCTATCTATGAATAACGACAAATATATAAACTGTACAGAAAACCATTAAGAGCAGTTATAAGAAAAACAAACTACAGACACAAACACACATACATACACACAAACACTCAGAGGTACATACCTGCATAAGTGTGAGCCCATCTGTGCAAGAAGAGTGTGTATGTGACAGAAAGTAAACGGATTCATGAATAGAAGTGTCGTCCTGACAAGGAAATTGGAAAATGTTTGAATGAGTTAAATCCCTTTGCAGGTTCCTTTGTACGCCACACATCGTACAATCATTTCTTACTGATTCCATTGGGACGGACCCAATGCATCTTGAGTATCTCTCGGTACCTGATAAAAAAACAAGGATGGAAGCGTGCTACAAAAAATGAAACAACTGAGAAATAAAAGTGTTCAGAATATATAATGAATAAACACAATCTAAATCCATCATTTTTGAACAGATAAACAGGCGCACGTATTCAGAAACTTAATATAGTTTGAGTGTTTCAGGGGTCGGAATCTACTATTGTTTTGGCTTTCATAAGGTCGATCTCTCGTAATACATTGGTATGAACAGTAAGACTATCTGCAAGGCTTTTACGTGTGATGTTGATGATAAGTTTGTTCCGGATAAATATTTGCAAGTTCCATATAGTAATTGTCATAAAATTTCACATCTGATCTTGCTCTCATTTAGCCGATTACATTTCCAGCAATAGCCTGATTTAACTTTGCATAAAAAATGTGTTCTTCATTCAAATGTGTGATTTGGACACGATCTGTTTTAAAATGTTCAGTTTTGTTTCTTAAAATGAAACTACGTTTAACTACACATCTGTTGATGTGAGTTGACTTTTACCTAAAAAAAAATCTCAACTACCATCTGATCACTTTCTCTCTTTTAAGAACATATTTTAAAACCAGTGTGTGTGCAAATGTACGTGTGTGTGAGAGTGGGAGAATGAGAGTGAACGAGTGTGTGCGAGTTATGTGCGTGTGTATGTGTATTCGTATGCAATATTTTCTATGATCATCATGAACAATTACGAGTAATTAAATTTTGAATTAAAAATTTACGCAAATCATTGCAAGTGTGGTCAGTCTCTTGGCACACACGTGCATTCATTGCGAGAACGAAAATGGTAAGGGGATGCAATCTTAGGGAAGATTAAATTATTCCTGACGATGTTCTTCGCTTTGTTTTCTTTTGATTCGCATACTTAAATTAGTGAACACAAAATAAACAAAGTCTCGCTGGGCAGCCAGACTATATGCCCGGAACGAATTTTGCACCAGTATCAGAGGAAATAGAAATAGGCAGTAGATGACTAAAACAAGGTCAGAGCACTGGGGAGAAGTAGGAGGTTGTCTTCTAGAGTTACCTCTCCCTGCAAAAACACGGCCATCTAATTCAGTGGTCATTGTACACTGAATTCAAATTCATGGTTTGTGTATGCGTAAGATTGAGTGTGGCAGGCAGCAGACGATGTCGAATTTTCATAGAAAAGGTTGCAATAAATAGTCAATCAAAAAAGCAATCTAACTGTAATGACCTCTCACCGAGTAAGCTGTCACGGGTTGGGGGGGGGGGGGGCGACGTCTGTCTTCTTAACCCCAAATCCAGTTGGTTCTTTGATATAGGCAAATATTAAATTTCAGTAATTAAAAACAAATTAAAATTTCATGTATTCGATTAAATTTACTTATTTATTTTTTTGTAAGCAATTAACTCGATACTGAACAAAGTTGCAGGTGTTACAACAGGCAGGACTGGCTGGTGTTGCAACTATCAGGAACAGCAACTCGTAATCGATGACCAGTTAACTACAAACTCATCTTCACTTGGATGCAAAATTTATCCGTCTGATATCTAACCGAAAATACTGTTTGCTGCTGTGTGTATGTTTATCGCCACTAGACCGAAAATACTGTTTGCTGCTGTGTGTATGTTTATCGCCACTAGACCGAAAGTACTGTTTGCTGCTGTGTGTATGTTTATCGTCGCTAGACCGAAAGTTGGCTTGCACAGGCATACGTACTTCTGTCGTGTAGGTCAAACAGTGCGTGTTGCACGTGGCACGCGTAAAGTTTCGTGTGCCCGAGGTTGGGTGTCTAATAGAGTTACGTAGAAAATTATAATCTGGCATTAGTATTCAAAAGTGCATCGCCAAGACTTCCATGTTTGCAAACCACCTGTCATCACGCGAACGATTTTACCGAAATGTGTTTCTGCCTTGTTCTCACCACCTGTACTTCGTACTCGGCGATCAAGAAGGGGAACATATTGGGCTGGGGTGGGGGTAAAATAATCAACCAGCAAACATTTGAATGGCTTACGGTCTGCAGCAACTCTACGTAATTGTATTTTATGCTGCTAACAATGGACACTGCTGTACGAGTACAGCATCTGATGAGTTTGCACTAGGGCTGACTGCTTGACGTCTTGCCGCAGAAGGCAACTGTGTGTTTTGCTTACACTCACCCCAGAAGCCGCAATAGACCTTTCATCTTCACGATGTTCTCAGTCTTGGTCTGCTTCTGGGGGATCCCCACGGCCTCGGGGTGCGTCTGAGGTTTGAGGACAGGAGGGCTAGCGGAAGGGGGTAAAACAGGTTGCACCAGTTTGGCGCACACCCTCAACCGCCCTCCGTCTCTCTGTTGCAAAATGATTATATGATTGCGGCAGACGTTAAAGGCTAATTTACTAGTGTACAATCCATTGGACTTAAAATCAGCGGCGGCGTGTGACTTGCCTTACGCCTCATGCAATTTGACTTGCACACATCTCTTGGCGAGTGCAAACTCGTCATGAAAGGCATTTCAGTTATTAGGCCTACTGTGCTGGCAATTTGAAACGATTAGATGTAACCTGTGCAGAATACCACACATACTCTTTATATATATACACCACACACTCATTCCTATGATTACACATACCAATAAGTATGGACACACATATACACATGCACATATATGCATACAAACAATACACATAAACATACTCGTATACACACACACACACAAGCACCTATATGTAGGCTGTTCTCAAAAGAACACGTGCTATAACAGAAGTGAAATATATTAACACGTTTCGCCAAACACCCCAGTGGAGGTACAAACAAAGTCTTGGCACGAGAAAGGGGAAAGCATCCTGCTACAACGTCGTCACTACGCAGTCTTCCACGACCTTGACTAGATAGTTTTGCAGGTAGTTATAGAATCTCTCCAAGGGCAAAGGAACGTTTTATTTTAGGGAGAGAGATCACATCTACCACAAAACTAAAAAGAAAGGGCTGGGTATCGAGCTGAACAATAGGACTCGCATGTATTTGTGACATGAAGCGATAAACTAACCGGAGAAGACAGAAAAGATTCCGACAAGAGAAACTGCAAGTGCACCACTCTATCATCTGCTAAATAAACTCACTGAATGCTTGTAACGAATCAGATTACGGATATTCACCAAGATAATGTTTTTTCCTGAAAGGTTCAACTCGTGGGCAGCGCTGCGACAGAAGAAAGAACCGTAATCGAACGGCAAAAGAAGATCGCTGTTGTGAATGTATCCTCAATTTGTTAGAAACATTCTATGTCAGCGTGAGGCTGCGGGAATTCGACATTATTTTTCATGCATATCTTCCGGAAGGATTTCTTTTACTAAGCACACCAATTTGCCTTTTCAATTTTGTGAACCCGTGAGTGTGTGTGTATGTGTGTGTGTGTGTGTGTGTGTGTGTGTGTGTGTGTGTGTGTGTGTGCGCGCGCACGCGTGTGTGTATAATCTTTTCTTGCGCGTGCACTTTAGTCAATATGATTTGAAGTGTCTTAAACATAGTCTTGGGACACTTGGCTTAATTCTGCTGAATAGATTGCAACATCATTGGAAACCTTAGCTTGGGTTCAGAGTTTTTTCTTCCCAGTTTGATGTGAGGCAATCTGTGAATTTCAGCACGTCTTTTGTTTCTCATCCCGATATCAGTTGAAACGGCAGTAAATTATGGCACGTTGTGAAAATATTATAATCGAACGAAATAATAATAATAATAATAATAATAATATCCACTTCTGTATGTTTTATTTATTTAATAATTGGCACTGTTAGCTTACGGAAGCTCGATTGAATTCTTATCAATCTATTACAATGAGTTCAATGTATTTTAGTACAGACACCGTTTCAACCGTCCGACAAAGACAAAATGAAAAAAGTATAATATATCTGTAGGGCCTAAGTTCAGTTTAGTTGTATTGTCCGTTTCTCTGGTTCTTGAGAGGGGAAAAATATGCACTCGAATGAGGATTTTTTCCTATTAAATTGGTGTCACGGGAAAAGCATGGAACCAGAATATTCTTTTTTTACTTCATGGTCTAAATGAGACCACTAACCAATTAGGGCATTATTAGGCGACTAACTGTGTTCGCCCTAACACAAATGTGTCTTTTAAATTTGTTCACCAAATTTCACTTAGCCTAGACATAGGTATGTAGACATAGTACATGTTTCATTTCATGCATATATATACATTTAAGGAGAATTATATACAGTGGATGAATGCAGAATATTCATAAGTGTGTATGAATGGATGGCACTTGTTTACGAGCCAAATAGGAAATATTAGCTAATGCACAGTAGATTTTTGCCTTAGCTAGTGAAATGCACAGTAGATTTTTGCCTTAGCTAGTGAAATGCGTGCAGATAAAGTGCATGCATCAGTAAATTAAGATCACAAGGTGCAAGGCTTCTACAGCCTTCTGAAACTCCTAGGATAAGGATATAAGGGAGGAGAAGAGATTAGAATTTTCATGATGATAATGGGAATTGTACATGAGGACATTAACTTCATTTGTGGTGAAATTTCATAAACGGAAATTATGTTGTGTTTACTAAAGAGAGTTGGGAGTATCTCTCTCCACCCATTTCTTCATCCATCAATCACCAAGTATTAAACATCAAGGCAACTTGTTTGAATACATCATGGCGAAGTGAAAAGTTCAACCTTCAGGACAGCTTTTGTATGCAACGTCATTTGCATGCAGTTAATGACAGACGAGTTTTTCAATCTCTTTGTCTGAGCTTTGTTTTGAGAATTCTATGCTGTGGTTAGAGAGCTAGTAATTTTGGAGTCCTGCAGATTCAAGAGGTATTACATCCATAGACATGAGGACATGTTCACTAGATGACCCATCTGGTAATGACGGACATCCTGAGATCCCTCGTCTTCACGGCGACCAGAGAAATCAGTGATAATTACCAAAGTTGACAACAGCTAAAACACAGATCTACCCATACAAGGGAAATGGCACCTTGATCTGTAGATCACTGCTGTTAAACCACAGATGATTGCACCATCTTCTCTTCAAAGTATCCTTAATGAGTGATGCAGCAGATTGCGTTATGAATCTTCCAACAATGACAGTACTAAGTGAGTAGTTATAGAAGGCAAAAGGGCGCCTAGAACTTTATAGCTGATTTAACCTTTTGAACTCAACACTCCTGTACATTAAAAAAAAACCCTAACCCGAGCTCTCTGAGCAAAAAAAAGAAAACGTCAATTTAAAAAAATTGTTGTTTAATTTTTTATGTGAAATCAGTTAGCCACTCAATGTGTGAAACACTTTATCACCAAAATTCCTTCTTGGAATGATAATCCGACCAACAGCAGCTGTTAATTTGAATGCACAGGTAGTCTTTGCATGCAGAACATCGAAAGACCGTCGCCATATTTAACCTTGTACACTACACTGATTTTAACCACTACACTGAACTTGCACGCCAAGACGCAGACACAGAAAATCTTTGGAAGGGTTCATTTCTAGGGTAAGTCAGCATATACCGATGCTGTAGTATCTTGGGTTATAATTTTATGTGTTCATACCACTATTGCAGGCCACCGGGTAAATCCAATTTTCTTGTAATCGAGTTCAAATGGTTAAGAATAAAAACATTTAATCATATTATTGCTGGACAGTTATTGTTATTGTTATTTATATATGTAATACGAACTTTAATATGGTGGTAAATCGACACCTATTTCGTGTATGAATTGCTGTTCATGTTAACAGTGCGATTTACTGCATAAGAATTGTATATTTATTTTTATTTTCACTTTTTTGAATTTCATCATTTTCATTCGTCTCCCTTTAATACTGCTTCTCTCACACAGCAATGATGACGCCATACATCCTAAACTAAAAAAAGTCAATCAAGTGCGATATTTGTATTTCTTTGCGAAGTTTTCATTATGTGCATGCCGACGAACAGTTTCAGCTGATCTCTCAAGGGTTAATTTTAACAAGGTTAACCCATGAAGACACTCACAAAGACCAGGCACGTAGCTGCACATGCTATGAAAGTATCCATGGAAGCCATGAAATTAATCTGCAAACTTTGAAAGTAGCTTTACAAGCCGTGGAAGTAGTCACACAGGACCAAGAAATTAGCCATGCAAGCTTGGAAAGTATCTACACAGTCTGCGAAAGTAAAGCCACACATTTCATAAAATTAGCCAGACAAGTCATGAAATTAGCCACGCAGGCTTAAAGTACACAATAATCTAGTTATTCCAATAAAGTGTGCTTATTAATTCTTTTTAAATAATGTAGATTTAAAATTGGTTACCACCCGTTAGCAAACAACGCATCACTCCGGAGGTTGCGTATATTTTAAGGTAATTATATCTAAAATTCTTAGTGCACCAAGTGGAAATTAACCAGTACCAATACCGGTTAATGTGGATGTCAGCAATGTGCCAAAGCTGCAAATCCAGTAAGTAACAACGCGATCTATTCGTTCTGAAAATGGTTAATGTAACTGGACAGTATCCATTGAGCAATCATTGGTATTCACACAAGAACGCACGTTCGTAGTATATTTCTTTCAGCTTACTAGAATATAATTTTTGCCAACATCACTGTGGATTATATTTCTTTTATGCCTTTCAGAGAGAAACACCAGACAGATAATTCAATTGAGCAGTCACCATGACTTCTAAACCTTCTAAACAGTTAAACTTGTAGTAGAGATGACGTTGTTGCTGTTATTGTTGGTAGCATTGATGTGGCGTTTTGGTGTTGATGTCCATTTAATGAGGAGTGTGGGTTTGGTGGCGTGTCTTACATTGGGTTTTTACATGTCCGGAAGTTAACTGGAATCGATGCACTTTGACGAGGAAACCGTTCACAGCTTTCTCTCTCCCTTTTCATGGACGCCAACAAAGGGGCTCTTTCAGGGTTGTCTTACTGCCCTGTAAAAGCATTGACATCCTGTTTACCTTGCATGATTACGTGTCTGAAACCTGCAAAAAAAAATGTGAACATGTTTGGGACCCGTTGGGTTAGCTGACAGAAGCTGACCCATGACATACATCACGAAATGATTTATTTAACACTCTTCGTAACCACCGATACGTTTCAATCGACAAAGAAGGTCGATGAATTACTAGAGTTGTGCAATATTCCTGGGAAAGTGCTGGCGGCTCCGGAAAGTCTTGCGAATGGTGTAAAAGAAACTAAGCAAACTCATGTAATGCATGAAAAATAAAGCACATTCAAACACACACACACACACACACACACACACACACACACACACACACACGCACGCACGCACGCACGCACGCACGCACACACAACTTAAAGAAAGAAATAGAAATCACGCAATTAATTTGCCTCTCCTCTCTCGCACCTTCCCTCCCATCCTCCACTGAACAAAACTATTACGACGATTAATAAACCAAATATAACACAAAGAACAACACAATAAAAACACCATTGTAGTAACCACTTTGTGTAAACGCTGGTGTCAAGAGGTAGCAACATACTTGAAATTGTTATTTGACTTATTAGACTGTCAAAAACCTTTAATTGATTTGCATTATGTTTTTGTTAGAATATCCAGTCACTTACTGCTGCTATGATAATTAGTTGAATATACCTCCATTTCAGAGAATTGTTTTTTTTAATGAACTTTTGTTTATTTTTAAATAAATATTTCATTAAATATACTTATTGATTTACGGCTAAAGACCAACTGAAACATACACGTACAATGCATCCCTCTCCCTCTCATTATGTGTGTGTGTGTGTGTGTGTGTGTGTGTGTGTGTGTGTGTGTGTGTTACAATTCTAAATGTAATTTCTAAAGTTCTACTTGTAATGGTTAGAGTTACAGCACAAGTTATGTACATCTATAATGATTGTAGATGTATCTCTAACGATCACAGATGTAGCTGAAGCTTGCAGTTGTAATGGTTTACAGTTTCAAATATATTTGCAACAATTCTACGGTAATTGTTATGGTTGTAAAAGTAATGGGTGTAGCTTTACATGTTAAGGTTACAGCTGTAAACATAATAGTTGCCGTTTACATGTAATGGTTACAATTGCAATACATTGATTGCATGTGGTGGTTACTGTTCTAATTTAGCAATCGCGCTTGTACATAGAATAGTTACATTTGCAATCGACTGCTTTCAAATGTACTGACGGTGGTTACAGTTCTAAACGTAATGGTTACAGTTCTAAACGTAATGGTTACAGTTCTAAACGTAATGGTTACAGTTCTAAACGTAATGGTTACAATTCTCAACGTATTGGTTACAGTTCTAAACGTAATGGTTACAGTTCTAAACGTAATGGTTACAGTTCTAAACGTAATGATTAATTATGTAAACAGCAGTGGCTGCAAATAATAGTTGTGTGTTCTGACTGGATTTTCCTACATTTATCACGATATCTGTGCCCATCTGTTGTCGTTACTGGATCCGCATTTGACCCCATGTAAAACATTTGTCACAAAACTAAAACTAACGAAAGCACACGGCTTGTACTACTGCTTCATTAGAAATAAAGCTTTATCGGCCAATTAACATATCTACTTAATTCCTCCGTTCAGAAGTGACGTCAACGCAATGCAGTGCTTTCATCGTGAAGCGAGACGCGACATCTGTCTTTATTCAGGACAGTGCAGTTCGTGATAAATTAAGTCTTCCGACAGTGTAATTTCTGTGATAGAAACAAGTTCATATCATACGACACTCAAGCATTAATAATCGAAGGAATTAATAATAGAATGTCTTTCTACACTAGAGTATTTCGAAATTCTTCACTCCCTGTGCGGGTCCGTTGAGGTTTCGCTTTCTTTAATTTCGCCAGCCAAAGAGCTTTTCTTTCCACATCAGATTATCGCCGACCGTTGAAAGTGTATGTAGTCTTCAGGGAACTCTTAGCATTTTTGTTTGATTCAACGTTTTCTGTCAACGGAATTATTAGCTCGTAGACTTCCTATAGGGATGATAAGTCCATGAATGAATTTGAGTTAATTTTTCATGAGAGATTTCTATGAATCGAGTTTCCTTGTAGCAGTTATCATGTTCTGATAATAATGGTAAACAGGGAGTTTGATTTCAGGTTTTAGCGCCAGACTGTTAACATATCAATTACAACACTTTACAATTTTTCGGCAATTTTAGTATTATTAGATTCTTTTGCTTAAAAAACTATCATTTTGTCAAATATTTAATTTTAAAATAATGCTGTTATATATATAATATATATTTTAACATATTTATTTTGCTCTGTTTTATACACACGCACGCGCGCGCGCGCGCACAAACACACACACACAAATAAACAACAGCTTTTATTATTTTCCTAAATGTACACTAGGTTATTTTTTGGTTACAATGTAAATGTTAAGATTTGATAACTAAATAAATATCATCTATTTGTAATTTTATTCTTTTCTTAAAGGTACATTCAGGTAATTTTTAGTAGCAATGCTGAGTCATGACGATAAATATTACCCACTGTCTGCTATCCAGGATCGTCGTACATACAGTGCGTGATGGAAGCGTTTTCATTCAATCATTCCACCATCAGCCAGACACATGCCAATCATCAGGCAATCTTAAGCCCACCACCTTCCAACCATCATCAGCCAGTTACATGCCAATCATCAGGCTGTCATAAGTCCACCATCAGCCAACAATCATCAGCCAGACACATGCAAATCATCATGCAATCTTAAGCTCACCATCAGCCAACCATCATGCAATCTTAAGCTCACCATCAGCCAACCATCATGCAATCTTAAGCTCACCATCAGCCAACCATCATCAGCCAGTTACATGCCAATCATCAGGCAATCATAAGCCCACCATCAGCCATCCATCATCAGCCAAACACATGCCAATCATCAGGCAATCTTAAGCTTACCACCAGCCCACCATCATCAACCAGTTACATGCCAATCATCAGGCAATCGTAAGCTCACCATCAGCCAACCATCATCAGCAAGACACCTGCCAATCATCAGGCAATCTCTTAAGCCTACCATCAGCGCAGTGTCACTAGTTTGCTTTTCCACAAGCGCTACTAATGTATTATTTACTGACTTCAATCTTCAATCCAGATGTATGTAAGTTTAGAGATGTTTTGGAAATGGTTTTTAAAATGCATGCTCATCATGTGAATGTTCTTTAAAACATTGTGTGGATGGATCCGTAAATATTAGTAATGATGGACAGATAGATGAATGACTTGATGGTTTGATAGCTAGTTGGCTGGATGGCTAGATGTTGGATGGTCACAGGGCGGACAATCATCAGATGGATAGATGGAACAGATTGATGGAGAGACGACGGTATGTGTCTGAAAGAGCGTTGTAGAGAACAAAAAGATAGATACGTGAGTTGATGGGTAGATGATCTAACCCTAATACATGTAGATGGAAAGAAAATTAATGGAACTACGAAATCTGGGTTGGTTTTAAGCAGATAGAAGGATAACTAGAGACAGACAAATATGAAAATATGTAGACAGACATACAGATAAATAGATAGATGGATGGATGGATGGATTAATAAGTAGGCAGAATTCATGCTGGTGTTAAATTTGGAACAATCAACTGGCAGACATGAAACGGACAGGCATTGTGGGTCAGGAATGTTTTGTCGCTGTGAACTAATGAAAACCTTTCCCGTTTACTCAAACAAACGTAATGCATAGACGTGCAAGGAAGTAATGGAAAGCATTAGACCAAAGACTTCCAAACATAGACGTGCAAGGAAGTAATGGAAAGCATTAGACCAAAGGCTTCCAAACATAGACGTGCAAGGAAGTAATGGAAAGCATTAGACCAAAGGCTTCCAAACATAGACGTGCAAGGAAGTAATGGAAAGCATTAGAGTGATTAGACCAAAGGCTTCCAAACATAAACGCACAGCGTTGAGTACACACCGAATGCGTACACAAAATCGGCATTCGTAATACGTAGTGCTATTTGTGTATATTTGCGTGTTCAGTGCCGTCGCCAACAATGAAATATGTTTGTTCATTTAGCCATGTATTTGCTTTGTTCATTCTTTTAGATTTTCTTATTCTGAAAATTGTATTTTTTTCCTTCTAATTTTGTACTTCATGCATCTAATATTTGTTTGAGAATTCAAAGTTTAGATTATAAACGATTTCACTAATCGACGATACTCATCGACTTACTGATTGTTCAATTGACTGACAGACTGATTTGATGACAGAATGATACATTTACATCTACTGTTAGTAAGGGTTAGAAAATGAGTAATAATTAGATTAATATTTTTAATAATAGTTCCAATCAATGTTTTCCGACTCTCCGAAAGTGCCCGCTTCCAGTGACGGCGATGCAAGAAGATTGTCTTCCATTATCCTAGAACTTTACAGTCACATGACATAAGTAGCCTTGACTTATCAAGTCATTTATATACGGATGCAGGCATTGCATTCGTTTACATACAATTAGGGATTTTCCCACTCTTTTGCATACAAATATTGTATTTCACTCATTTATACAGAAATACAGGAATTACACTCATTTAGTTTCAGTATCTTTATTTTATTCATTCACTTTCTCACTAGAATTATCATCCTTTTACGTGCACTTTCCTTTGAAGCATTCAATAGATTTAGAAGAATTAAATTTGTAAAGCGTGACGTCATTATGATAAAAAGAAAAATTGTTTGAAAGGGAGGATTTGGATTTTCATCAAAACTTCCATAGATCTACACAACCTATGTACGTTACATCTGTCATACAACCTCCATAGATCTACACAACCTGTGTACGTTACATCTGTCATACAACCTCCATAGATCTACACAACCTATGTACGTTACATCTGTCATACAACCTCCATAGTTCTACACAACCTGTGTACGTTACATATGTCATTTAACTTAAACCTTGATCATGATTTGCCACAATTCGCGTGCATGGATAAATTTTATTTATTTTATTTTATTTTATTTAATCAAGAAGTGCAACATTTGCATTGTAAAGTTTGTTTAATAATAAAGTATAATATTTACATTGCATTCTTTGCTTATTAATCAAGTTGGATATTTTCAATGTTAAATATTATGTGACACTAATAAAAGTATAATATTTTCACGAAGCTGTGTGTATGTGTGTGTGTGTGTGTGTGTGTGTGTGTGTGTGTGTGTGTGTGTGTGTGTGTGAGTGAGTGAATGGTGGTGAGTGTATTTAGTGCACGCGATGACGTCACACAAAGCTTGAGTTAAGAGTGCTTAGAGTCTGCACATAAGCAAGTGAAAATTCCACCTGTGCAAGGTGAGTGAGTGTGAATGTCATAAGTTGGGTATGAATGACGAACTTTTCGAAGAGAGAAGCTTTAAGTACGAAACTATCAGAAGCGAGAGAATGAACCAGGCTCTCTCTCTCTCTCTCTCTCTCTCTCTCTTACACACACACACACACACACACACACACACACACACACACATGTCCGGTTATATTTAAACCCTGTCGCAGTATCAGATTCAAAATTATTAATCACCACAGTTATTATATTAGTTCTAATACTGACAACAGCCAGGTGGCCTAATCTATTCTTCAATCTCTATGTCAGACCCGTTCTTTGGGACCTTTATTCATCTAACATAGTGATAGACGAATTAGAAGAATTAGCTGATGTGCCTCAAGTTGGCAAACGTTATCTTTCCCATTGATTAATTAAAATCCACAAACCTTCTGCTAAAAAAAACCCCAGCCAACTCTTCTTAGTCACACTAAATAATTAATCAAAACATGGGTTTAAGATAACAAGAAAAATAAGATTTAATAATTAATAATAATAAAAGGACAACAATAGAATTCGATTTCTGAAAACACAGGTCAACCGAGAACATCTATATACTATCTCGAACTTAACGTTCACTTAACGATATTGTTCATCTGGTCGATTACGGATCGGATAGTCCAGACACTTAGCTCGTGGTCATTGAATAGAGGTGATCTTGTCGTCATTATTTTCTAGTGCAGTACCTCTCGCCTTGTCAGTGACGTCAGCTCGCGACAAGAATAAGGTGGGCGTTTCAGAGTGAAGAGAAGATCAACTCAATAAGTCTAGACCATAAGACTAAAGAAGGCCAGGTGAAACAGACAATGTATCTCTCTGTAGCCCCCAGTAAATATGAACAACGCTAA
The DNA here is from genome assembly GCA_028829895.1 of Sinotaia quadrata. Classification (NCBI taxonomy): domain Eukaryota; kingdom Metazoa; phylum Mollusca; class Gastropoda; order Architaenioglossa; family Viviparidae; genus Sinotaia; species Sinotaia quadrata. The sequence goes on from CM054180.1 coordinate 18,178,432, forward strand.
GGCTTTGTGGTGACAGTAATAGAAGCTCTTACAATTTTACCTCATTTAACGTTAGCTAGTTGCTAACTTATACTTTACAAAATATCTTCATGTAGAAATATTTACAAATAAAACAATAATAGAATATTATTTCCATTTCCTCACTTACATGAATCTCAGTAGATACAAACATAATTAATGAATGGTTTATGATTAATTTTTCATTGAATGATTATCTCAATCTCCCATTTAGCTTTACTCGCTACAACTTGTTTTACAATACATAAGGCATAGTGCACAACATGTGTTTAGTTCCATTTCATCATCTATACATATGTCATGAATTATTACTAGTGCCACATAATCTTGAGATTTGTTTTATTTTCATACAACAATCATTAGTAAAAATACAAGAACATTCTAAACAACATTTTAATCAATAATATATAGCAACAATTTCTGAGAAGTCAATATATTTCACACTCACGGAAATATGCAATACCTCATTTTCATCTATATGAATTAAACCCTTCCATATGGCGTGGGATCCATGAGTCTATAAAAGCGTGGGTCTATTAGCACATATATATGAATGACTCTGGATCTATTACCACATATATATGAATGACTCTGGGTCAATTACCACATATATATAAATGACTCTGGTTCTATTAAGTATATGTATGACTATGGGTCAACCTACAGGTTCTCCCACGTCATTGTGCAGAATGCAAATGTCCACATAAGGGTATCCCGTATCCCGTCAACATTCTTCCACTCTTACTGTCACCCTCCCCCCCCCTTCTGTACATTTACAGTTTTACACTGTCCACACGTCACGTGATAAATGAACTTGAGCAAAGTCTTTTACTGCGTGTAGTGTATGCAGAGGCATGGGGGATTGAATAATCGGCCACGCGACTTGACCGCCATAACTAGTGACTATCAATTTACAGATTATTAATAAAGAAAAAGAAATAACAACGCAAAGAGCATAATGTGCCCACCTCTCTCTCTCTCTCTCTCTCTCTCTCTCTCTCTCTCTCTCTCTCTCTCTCTCTCTCTCTCTCTCTCTCTCTCTCTCAGGCAGCAGTCTTGGTTCCAAGGATTCCACTGACAGTAGATGGAAGGGAGAGTGTAGTAACGGGCGTATGTGTAGATCCTGTCAAGATGTGAGTTTGTCAAATATCAGCGAAGTAGAATAGGTAAGGTCCAACACTCTGTGCAAGGGAGTGTGGCCCGATGGTAAGAACTAAAATTGTCCCTTTGGTATGTGGCATGGCGTCAAAGACAAAATACTTCCTTGACCTCTTGTATTGAGATGAAATGACTGACAGAAGAATAATGAAAAGTGGCCTTATCAAAAGGTAATAAAAGTGAGAAAGAGAAAGAGAGGAAAAGAGAGAGAGAGAGAGAGTGGAAATTAATCAGAATTGTATTAAATTTTATTTCAATTTGATTCAGTAGGTTGGTGTTTGAGTGCTGTATTTTATTCAATTTAAAGCATGGCAAACTGTTCTAATCTAACAACCTCCATATTCAGAAGCCTGCTAAGCCAGTATACCTACAAGGAATCGACATTAACCCTAGAAACTTGGCGCACAACCATTCTGAGTATTTTTAAGGCTTTCCTGTTGGAGTTTTTTTTTTACCTTTTAAATCAGAGTCCTTGATGGATATGAACCTGAAGGGGATTCACAAAAGTAATTGGACTTGATTTGAGAAGAACCGGGTTTCAGGTGTGATTTGTTAGTTCACGGCCCAGTGTGTATGGGCTGGACTCCCAGCCTGGACTGGACTATTTGGAGACCTGGACTCCAAGCCTAAACTGGAATTGGGGATTGGACTCTCAGCCTGAACTGTCAATCGAAAGCTTCCACCTTTTGCAAAGCATTAAAACAAAGGTAGAAAAATGTTCTGTTTCTTCCCACGCCCTTTCACCTAAATGTCAATGTTGTTGTTTCTTGTATTTTGTCTGTTAAAGCTCTGAATGATAAATTATCTTTCAGGAGCCAAACGAAAGCAAAATACTTGCCGACGTGTCGGAATGTTAACCGTGCATAATTTTCCAGCTGTATTTATATTTAAATACGCTGAGAAAAAGAAAATGGTCAAGAAGTGACCAGATCATTTTATTCAATCTGACTGAATTTGCATCGCAGCAAGTCCTATAACTCATCACACACTGACAAGTAATCTCCCCTGATGGAAAGAGTGGGGTTATAAGCCGGTCACAGCTTTGGGAGGTTAGTTCTAATAAAGTTGTTCTATATTTACAATTAGCGGCAAGAGCCGCCACTCTTCAGTGAGATTTAGTCGTTATCTTAAAAATACAAAATAATGCTCTCATTTGCACGTCGAAATTTCCTCAAAATAAACGTTTTTTTAGTGTGTTGTCACTCCTCAGAAATAGTATAAGCTTATTTCTTTTTAAGCGTATGAATACCGATACAATTTCATCTTAAAAGTGAGATTACAAAACAAAGTGCACAAAGTACTGTTGCTATGAGTTACATGATATCTCTTATGTATATCAATTTACTGTTAATTAATTTTAATACTTCTTACTATTATTCTTACTTAAACTACTGTTACTACTATAATTAAGACTACTACAACAACTACTTTACAGTCTTTTACTACTTCTGTTACTACTTTACTGCACTGCTATTTTTACAAATAGCATTGCTGCAATTTCTACTCTATTATTTTTCACTACAACCATGACTACAACTGCATTACCGCTACTATTGCCTGACTATATCTTTTTACTATAATTGTTATTACTACTACTACCATTACTGTTAATGCTGTTGTCAGTCAGTTTTATTTCATGGGGTTATGGGGATTTTGTGCCAGAAGAGGATGGGGTGTGATATGGGTTCAGCAAGATGGGTCAAGACAGAATGGGTGTTAACGATATGATACACCTGTCTGTGAGCTTCATAGTGTGTGTGTGTGTGTGTGTGTGTGTGTGTGTGTGTGTGTGTGTGTGTGTGTGTGTGTGTGTGTGTGTGTGTGTGTGTGTGTGTGTGTGTGTGTGTGTGTGTGTGTCACATAATGGTTTAGGTAGCCCGTACCCATCCCTCCAATAAAAGTAGACTACACGTAAAACTACATACCTAGAAAGGCTGACACTTATCCCCCCCCCCGGCTGGACACATACCTGAATGTTCCAGACACTCACTCTAAACTAGTAAATGAAAGTGCAGCTCAGCTGCGTGAACGAGCGTACTAGAAACTCACCTGCAAATCGTCAGTGGAATGCAGGTGACCGCTAAAGCAACAGGTATTTTGGCTACAGGCCTTAATAAGTTAGAATCGTATTACTAACCCTTAATGCTAGTTATCAACGCAGTAGGAAACCATCCTCTGTATATATTACTGCCGAAGATATGTGTTTTGCTTGCCTAACTAATATTGTATTCATGTTTATCTCTTGACAGTAACTATATTTTAGATTGTTTTGTTTCGCTCATGATAATAAAATGTATGATGATCATGTAAGAGTGGGTGGGTGTTGAGTCCATGATACCATCCCATGTCTCGGAAAAAGCTCGTGAAGGGAAACTACTGGGAAAAACTATTAATTCTGACTAGATAATTTCCTAGAAAACTCGCACTCTCGTGAGGTTTTGAAAACTCTAATTTAAACTAAAGTAAAAGATGTCTTAAATATATCGGGGAAAAATGTTTGCATTTTACTTGTATTCTTTTTGCATTGTTCTTCAGTTTTTGTTTTTGTTTTTAAAATAGATTTCAACCATCCATTCATTCTTTTACACTTAGCTTCCGTCTTTCACTCTGTATCCTAATATTTTATTCTTTTCTTTAGTTTATCATATTTCTATATTTCTTTAGATTATTCTCCGTACATCTAGAGTCTGTATTGCTGATGTCGAAGTGCCAATTTTCAAGTTTGCTGTCATGTCCTTGTTTACTGGTTATGTATTGTCAAAGAATGTATTCCTTTAGTAAAATCCAAATTGAATTTAAACAAAGACTTTATATAGAATACAAGTCGGTAATACTTCAGAGATTTGTAATTCCTTTGAAGTTCATAGATGCTAACCTGCGTGTGTCAATTGTGTTATGTGTGCGCAGTGAAGCGCGGATGAAAAAGACAGTTTGCCATCTTTGGAAAACAAGGGACGAAATTCTTTAAATGTACTGACCTCCAAGCTTACTGTCATGGACAAAACAAATATAGTTGAATGTGAGTTCCACAGCTCTAGCTTTGCACTTTCAGAAATGTCAAGTGCAATACTAGTATATAATAGTATGGATGATTCGAGCCTACTTTAAATTGGCGCGGGACAATGACTAGATGACACAATTAAATGTATGTCATACATAATATTAAGAATTTCTTAATAATCTATCAGTGGGCGCTTATCCATTTGTCTAACGGTGGGCGCTCTTAAAATAATCTATCAGTGGGCTCTCTTAAAATAATCTGACAGAGGGCACTTAAAGTAATATTTGTGTTTTTCCAATAATGTAACAGTGGGCGCTCTTAAAATAATCTGACAGTGGGCACTTAAAGTAAAGTAACAATTGGTTTTTCCAATGTAACAGTGGGTGCTATTCCAGGAGTCTAACAGTGAACGATCTTAGAGGAAATTAACAGGGAGTGCTCTTAAAGTAATGTAACAGTTTACATATTTCACGCAACATAGTACAACACTAAGTGCATGTTCAGGTGAAAAGTAGAGTAAATGAAGGCTTGGTGACCTGAGTAGTACAGTAACCTAATACTTCGTCCTGTAAAAAAGTAGAGTAAATGAAGGCTTGGTGACCTGAGTAGTACAGTAACCTAAGACTTTCCTGTACAAATTACAGTAAAAAACGTGGTCACGAGAACAACACGATAGCTGAAGGCATGGCCATGTGAAAAGTACATTAACTGCATTCATTACCATAGTACTAAATCCATTATCCGGTAACATAATGAACATAATACATTCACTGACACATTATTTCTATTAACTCAGTGAAGATGCACTCATGTAAACACGATACTTATAATTGAAATTATGATCTGACTATTCAGTAATTTTTATTGTTGTCATGATCAGGCACATCAGAATATTCACTGTTGTCATGATCAGACAATTTTAGTCATGATCAGACAAGGACACAATTTTAGTCATGATTATTCAAGTAACGACACAATTTTAATCATGATCAGACAAGTAAGGACACAATTTTAGTCATGATCAGACAAGTAAGGACACAATTTTAGTCATGATCAGACAAGTAAAGACACAATTTTAGTCATGATCAGACAAGTAAGGACACAATTTTAATCATGATCAGACAAGTAAGGACACAATTTTAGTCATGATCAGACAAGTAAGGACACAATTTTAGTCATGATCAGACAAGTAAGGACACAATTTTAGTCATGATCAGACAAGTAAGGACACAATTTTAGTCATGATTAGACAAGTAAAGACACAATTTTAGTCATGATCAGACAAGTTAATTCAATCGCTGAAGTGACGATGAATTCGATGTCTTCAGAATAAGTCTGTGCGCCGTGTTTTAAATTATAAGTATTGCATCAAGTGAGCGTACACTAATCGTAAATCGTTACGTTGGGATTGACGATGATGAGGTTGGGTGGGTGGGGGTTAGGCGTTTTAAATGCGAAAGTGAATAAATACCGCAATATTATCGGTACGCATAACTTCACCTATACAGTTCTCTTGCTTTCGTTTTCCATTGTGCAAAGAGACCCGAGAGCTTCGCGGTACAGAAATTAAATATTAATATTATTCAACCGAGAATTCAATGTCCTTCTGTGCTGTGTATGCACACGCCCTTTTTCTGACAAGGGCAGTCTAATTTTGCCTAAGATCTCCCTTCTAGACCCAACGGATCAGCAGTTTGAACTGCTAGGGGTGCACCAGCCCCAAATAAACCATTTTCAAGACACAGAGAGAGAGAGAGAGAGAGAGAGAGAGAGAGAGAGAGAGAGAGAGAGAGAGAGAGAGAGATGGAAGTGCGCAGTGACCTTACTTCAAAGTGTACACAATATTTTACTCCATGATAATTTGTGACAATGCACTAAGCATGTTGTACTCATTTCTTTTCTCGTTCAGTCGTAATATCTAGTGAGCATTTTTCTCATTTTTATTCTCGTTCAGTCGTAATACCGAGTGAGTACTTATTTCTGTTCTCGTTCAGTCGTAATACCGAGTGAACACTTTTCTCATTTCTGTTCTCGTTCAGTCGTAATACCGAGTGATCACTTTTCTCATTTCTATTCTCGTTCAGTCGTAATACCAAGTGAACAATTTTCTCATTTCTGTTCTCGTTCAGTCGTAATACCGAGTGATCACTCTTCTCATTTCCCTTCTCGTTAGTCGTATTATCATTTCTTTTCTCCTTCACTCTTAATAGAGTGATCAATTACAATTCTCTGCTCATAAAGTCTGTACTAAGTGAGTATTTGTGCTCGCTGTTTTCAGTAGGTTGTATGTATCTTGTCTCATATTGTGCGTATGTGTCCTATTAATGTGTTTGTGTATGTGTATTGGCGTGTGAATGTGGAGAATAAGAGCAAAAGTAATACCAGTAATCGTAGGAGTACTGGGAACACAACATGTGACCTTTAAAATTACTTGAATAAACTGCCAGGAATCCGCAAATTTGCCGCAGTGCTAAAAGTAGCTTTCCTTAGAAATACCCATATCCTCCATGAAACTTTGGATCTTCCAGAATTCTGGTAGGATTCCGAGACCAAATTTCATAACCGACAGATAACAGTAGTGGTGAGAAGAGGTAGTAGTAGTAGTAGTAGTAGTAGCAGTAGTAGGTGTAGTAGTAGTAAATAATAATAATAATAATAATCGAAGAACTTTACAATGAAATAAACAGAAAATCGTCGCTATGAAATCTAATTTAGTCACGAGAAAACTAAAGCTCAATCTAATTTAGTCACGAGAAAACTCATTTTAAAAAAAATATATAAATAAATAAAAACAACTTAAACGATTTGCACATCTACAGTTTGAATAATCGTTGTTTCTGCTGATGGAAAAGTTATGCATTGAAAACACTCCTGAACATGACGAAGATCTCTTTGTGTTCCAGCACAAAATGCACGTTACTTTTAGTAGCTAGATCTCTTTGTGTTCCAGCACAAAATGCACGTTACTTTTAATAGCTAGATCTCTTTGTGTTCCAGCACAAAATGCACGTTACTTTTAGTAGCTAGATCTCTTTGTGTTCCAGCACAAAATGTACGTTACTTTTAGTAGCTAGATCTTGATAAACAAGTGGACAGTGACGGTACTTAGCTTTCGGAATTTACAAAATGCCTGTTGGCTGTTGTTAAGCGTAAGTCTTTTGGAGGAGTGTCAGGTGAAATAGATATTAGGTCTGACACCAAGCAGTGAAACATAAGAAAGAAGTGTTGTGCTGTATTTTCCTGTGAGTGGACAGGAAGTGAAAACTGGAAACATAATGGTACAATCGTATGCCTTAATGATCTGGTGGCGTCTGAAAGAAACGTACTTTTATTAAACGACCCGTTAAATTTCACAAAATTAGCATACTTTTTGCATCAGGCAAGGAATGTCTTAAAGGGAACCCGCGCATCATGTCTGACCCAATAAATTGCTTCCATTTCGCATCCGTCACAAGAAATTGCTTAAACGAATTTTCTACCTTCATTCATATCTGACCCAATAACTTTCAACGACCTCGCGTCCAGATCAATGAATCGCTAAAAGGAAATCCCTTATCAAGGAATTACTCAAATGTCACCATGACTGGATTAAGGAGCGGAGGACAGAGTAAAATATAAAGAAATAAAAAATGAAACGAGACCTGAGGAACATAATGCTTTCCATTTAAGTTTGCGGATCTGATTCAGACAGTCATGAATATGCGTCCCGAGCGAGCAAGTTACGGGAGGCCACTCTGGAAGGTCACAACAGGATACATGCGTGCACTGTCTATGATGACCCTAGTTGCGTATTTAGACTTTCTACCCGGGACTATGGTTGTTAGTTTGTCCTACTTGCTAGAATCTTTTTTTTTCTCAAGTACGTGATGGTTTTTGTGACAAAGAAAATGGCTTTGGCGTTCTAATTTTAGAATGACATAAAAGGGTAACTGAGTCTAATTGAAGGGAACTTGAGTGGTCTGCATTTGGATGTGACAATGGGAACCAATAGACAGACAGATAGATAGATAGATCATGATATATGTTATCTGCAATCAGCGTGTTTATGTCACTGACAAGCTGTCTATACAACAAAATGTCACCGTCTATCTATACAACACAATTTCACCATCCAACCATTATTTATTTCACTGGTAAGGCGTCTGTCTATACAACAAAAGTTCACCTCTAACCATTATTTATTTCACTGGTAAGGCGTCTATACAACAAAATTTCACCATCTAGCCAGAGTTTCTGAAAGTGCCCATGTGTCTCTCTAGCAAACCTCCCCTATCCAACTAATGTTTCTGTCAGTAGCAAGGAGTTTATGCAGACAAATTTAATCAGTTATCCAGTGTTACTGGTAAGGTGTCTCTAGAGTAAACTTTCACCATCCAATCAATACTTAAGGTATCTATATAGCAGAACTTCACAATCCAATCAATGTTTCTGTCACTTCGAGGTGTCTAATTAGAAAATCTCAACCATCCAATCAATGTTTCTGCTTCTTCGAGGTGTTTATATAGAAAACTTCAACATCCAGACAATGTTTCTGTCACTTCAATGTGTCTATAACATATCCTATACTCAGTGAAACAACATATGATTTTTCTTAGTGTTTCGTTTAGACTGCTGTTAGTCTAAATAATGAATGGTGGTGTATCAATGTTATATTATTATCATGCATACAGAAAATTGACATATCGAAGAAATAATTGCATTGTGCACAAATAGTAACTGTCACATAAAGAGGCGTGCTATAGAATTACCACTTTTCTCTCGGAGTAAAATGTAAAGTTAATCAGATTAGATGTGTTTACAACACTGCACAACAAAACTGAATCATACTGTAAATTATTCATAATATGATCGTGTGACGAATGGCACCAAACGAGTGTGAAACACGGATAGGTGGATGAAGACCTTTTGTATTTTTTATATTATTTGTTTTTCTACATATCTGTCGTCCATCCATCCATCTATCCCTCCATCCATTCATGCATCCATCCTTCCGTTCACCAATCATTCCATCTATCTATATATCCGTCAGTCGTTTAAATAATCTCTCTCTCTCTCTCTCTCTCTCTCTCTCTCTCTCTCTGTCTGTCTGTCTGTCTGTCTGTCTGTCTGTCTATATATCTATATATTTCTGCTATAAAATAACTCATGAGTCATTTATTTCACCATTACCATAATCTCATACTTCAACGCACCAGACGTCAAAGCCTTAGGCTGGCCTCCTTCAGACACCCAGTCATCTTCCTTTTCTAATACGTAGTATACTGTGGACATCAGAGAGCTCAATAAATCAAAATGGACGCTCTTAAAGGAAAGCCAATAGAATCTTACACTAAGTTGATTATATACCAGCCAGGAAGTGGTCATTTAAGAATATAGTCCGTTTGATTGATCCTGGTTAACAACATGACGGATGGATGCACTCTTGACCTGACCCACTTATCGTGAATTATGTACGTTTGTTTGATATTTTAATGACATCCATGGCGGGTGGCGGGGTGTACGCTTGATAGAGACTTTAATGATATTCATGGCTTTTGTACGTTTGATTAAGATTTTAATGAAATTCATGGCTTTTGTACGTTTGATTAAGATTTTAATGATATTCATGGCTTTTGTACGTTTGATTAAGATTTTAATGATATTCATGGCCTTTGTACGTTTGATTCATTGAAAACAAACGTCACTGGGTTTCGATCTCTTCGTGAGACATTGTGTGACGAGCGTCCCATATGAATATACGATTGATTAATTAAATGTTACATATCTCGCATGACTTCACGCGTCACAGAGTTTTATGTGAACCGCTATACAGAGCAATACAATATTAATCACGTATAAACACTCTCTCTCTCTCTCTCTCTCTCTCTCTCTCTCTCTCTCTCTCTCTCTCTCGCATACACAAACGCGCGTGGGTACGCACAAAAACATAATACACTCATATACGCTCGCCCCCATCCACCCCACACACAATGTCGTGCATACCTTGGATGACCACCGTTGCTAAACACCAGCCGATTATATGTTTCATTGACCTCACCACGAGACCAGCAGGGTCTGTTCGGTATGTTCAACTTAATAGAAACTCGTCTAGAAAGCAATATAGCATTTATTTACTAATTTATTTATTACACTGTGTCACAAAATAAAACATTTTGTAAGTTGTCAACAATTTTTAAACTGATTTAGGATAATTTTGCACTGCTAAATTTGAAAACGACATCAGTTTTTATTTTTTAAATCAAGTCAGGCTTTTGATCCCATTCGATTTTTAAAAATCCGATCTTATAGCTAAATCGATTACATTTTTGTAACATTATTAAGCAATTTTTGTTAATATTTCTCTTCCAAAATAGGTTTTTAAATTAAAAAATAATAATTTAAATTAAAAATAATCGTTTCCTAACATAATTCATTTATTAAATGTTACAAACGTTGATTAGTGTACATTGAATAGTAGACATTGATAATGGTAAGTACATATAAATTTAATATTAGGTCATCATTGTTCAAAATTCAGGGCATGAACTTCCGTCTCTTCGAACTTCTGGAATGCTCAGCAGTATGAATGTCTCTCTTTAGAATCCAACAGTAATCAGCCATCATGACTTCATCCCAGCGTCCCTGATACCTGCTTTCCATCTCTTTCAATCCTGATGAAATCTCTCCCCTTGCTCGTCGCTCATTGATCCCAAATTTTCAGGAAACCGATCCGTATGTGAGAATAAGTAATGCATTTTAATGCTCGTGTTGCATCCAAGGTTTCTGAAAGCAGTCAACACATTGGCAACAAGCTCTGCATAGTTCCTGGCCTTATTGTTGCCAAGAAAGTTTTTCACGACCAGAACAAAAGCCTTCCACGCTTCCAGTTCCACTTCATTCATAGAGTTTTCAAACTCTGGATCTCTGATTAGCTTATGGAGTTGTGGACCATCAAAAATGCCAGCTTTCAACTTCTCAATGGTCAGCCCTGGAAAAGCATGGCACAAGTAAGCGAAACAGCCACCATCCATGTCCAGAGCTTTGGTGAACTGTTTGATTAAACCAAGCTTAATGTGCAGCGGTGGGAAAAGAATCTTGTCTCTGTACACCAGAGGGTTGTTTATGAGGTTCTTTGTTTTGCAAGATACCAATTCCTCCCGTACAGGCCAATCCTGCTTCGTGTAATGCTGTGTTTTGTCCCTTTGCACAGAAAGCATGGGTACTTGGTGAATACAGACTGTTGTCCCAACAAAAAGTTTATCATCTTCAGGTCAACACAAAGTAACCATCCATGCTGATCATAACAAATTTTCTCCAGCACGTACTTCACTGCTTCGTGCTTTTCCGCAGATGGGGTGGGTCACAAAATACATCGGGTTTATTTTTTGCAATGTCTTCGGGCCGATTCCATTTCATTACCTATAGAAGAAAAATATCATTTATATCAATTATTCAAAAATTAGCCTTCGTAACCTCTTCATAATTATGTAAAACAAATTATAATTTGTTTATTCAAAGAAATAAGAAATAATTTTACATCATATAAATAGAAAATACCCTTAAATGTAAAAAAAAAAAACCCAACAAAATAATAATGTCGCAATAGATCAAAACGTTGACCTGATTGAACAAAATCGAAGTCATTTTTGGATCCAGCACAATAAAACTGTCGTAAATCCGTCAAAAAATCAGCAAATTTGTTGTTGCCCAGTGTTAGCCACTACGGCCAAGTGAGTGCCATAAGAAAACTTCTATAGGCTGCTGTTTTGGCAGAAAGGTTTCCGGGGGGTGGGGTGGGACGATGCTACGTAAGGCTGGCCAATCAACGGGTTTGCTTTTTCGCGACGCTCCCTGTTTTCGCGCACAATGTAGATAAACACGCTCGCGGGTTCCGCGCGCCATCTGCACAAGAAGCGCGTGCATTCCATGTCACTAGATCCAGGAAGGGAGAAAGGGCACGTGCACTGGAGTGCTACGTAGAGTCTAGGATGCATATGTGCGTCGGCCGGATAGAAGTTCCTTCCCTGTTGCGTCTTTCTTCTCCTGGCAGTAGTGGAAGATACATTTAGTTTTTACTGTCTTCTGCAGAACTCCCCGTCCCTCCAAACACGCACACCAATTAACTCGTTTAAATATAGACTTATTTATAATCACATATTTCTAAAGCATTGTTTAGATTGTGTTGCTAGATAATTACTTGTTTAGAGGGGGGTCTCAAAATAAAATAAAACAAACCAAAATATGTTCGTCAACTTGTGTCTTTTGTGTCAGCTGCTTGGTCAGACTGAACAATTGTAAATCTATTTTATTTTTGTTTCTCTTTGAATATGAATGTGTTGTCACTCTGGATACGTATTGATTTTTAATTTTATTTTTGAGTTCTTGTATGAGTTTAAGAAGTTTCCTTAAAGACATTGTGCAATTTACGTAATTACTATAAAGGGCATGAGATTTTATTTCAGAGGGATAGTAGCACTTTATTTTTTATAGTAATTTTTTTGTTTGTATTCACCTCGCGACTTTGTCGCCTGTCTGTTAGTTCGTTGTGAACCTTTTCTCGGAATCATACCATTGAGAGACCCAAGTTTGAATGTTAGAAGTGATAACTTCCGCGGAGAGCTGCGTTCACCAGCGAAACAGTTCAGTTGTTTTTTTGGCTTCTGGGTAAATTATTCATTCGGCCAACATTGCAACTCGAGTGTTATGTTTCACACTAATTCTGTTACTGCTGGCATTACTTCTGCTTTAACTTACCGTACTCTCTAGATTTCTAATCCGAGATCTAAGCTAAATTTATAGTCTGAGAGTTTGGATTTCTAGGTGATTAGTGGTGTTGTTTCGTCTTTTGATCCTGTTCCTCTCAACCATCGTATCTTGACTTGTCTTAATGTTTCAAAACCTTGTCGCGCAATTTGGCCTTGGATAGGATCTGACCAATAGTGTTTGCTGGTGCCTGTATGGTTTTCTTCCATGTTTCTTTGATTGTTTACAGTAATCAAGCTAGTCCACTGAGTTTTAGTGTTTCTACCAGTGATTCATCATTGCATTGCTCCAGATGTGTTCGGCAAATCTTATGACCTCTCCTTCATCAGAGTCCTTGATTGTACGAGTCTTCTTCCTGTTTTCCGAGATTTTACAAGTCTTCTTCCTGTTTTCCGAGATGCGTAGCATTGTCTTCACCTGCGTTTTGTGTAGACTCTGTTTTCGGAATTGTTTCTAGCTTTTCAGTCTAGTTCATTAATCTCATTTGCTATCTCTCTCTTTGTCTCTCTCTGTATCTGTCTGTCTGTCTGTCTGTCTGTCTGTCTGTCTGTCTCTCTCTCTCTCTCTCTCTCTCTCTCTCTCTCTCTCTCTCTCTCTTACCGATCTTTTCTCTTTTTGACACTCCCCCACTCATTTTCTATTTCTTTCTTTCTTATTCTCTCTTTCCACCTCATTCGTTTACGCTTACATCCTTTCTCTTTCGTTTTCTATAGTTTTCCATTTCTTTTACTTATATCCCCCCCCCCCATCTATCTTTTTCTCTCTGCATGGAATGAATTTCCGCCTCTTAATGACGCTGCCAAAGCAAATCATTTCTAATATATTTCGAAATGGACGTGTGTGTATTATATATATATATATATATAGAGAGAGAGAGAGAGAGAGAGAGAGAGAGAGAGAGAGAGAGAGAGAGAGAGAGAAGAGAGAGAGACAGATAGATACATGCCGCAGGCCAGATCTTGTTTTTGTCATACTCTAAAGAGAATGTAATTGTGCATTATTGAGGAGCAGCGTGGCTCATTCTACATTAGTTGTTGCTGAACCATTTTATTCAACAATCATCATTATCACCCCCATCAGAATCACCTTCATTTTAATCATCAATTTTCAACATTTCACCAGTCCACAAATAAGCCACAATTTGAAAATCACCTCTATATATCGCTCATTCAAAACATTTTTCGTTTTTCATTCTTACCCTTGGGCCTACTAGTCTGACTCCATTCACTGTTTACATTTGCATATTTAAATTCGCTTCTGTCAATCATGTTGAACTATTCACGTTGTGCGTGCATTTCTCGTAATATCGAAGGTTTTTACTGATGCCATGCCAACGTGGAATTGGTTTCACTGTCACATTCTTTGACTCCATGCATTTGAAAGACTGTTGTTCACACGACATCCTTCATTCCATCACCTTAGTGGAATGTTCAACTCTGTTAGCATCGACAGCCTGTTTATTTCAAGCAGGAGGCTGGCAAGCTTGATTAATGGTCATCAGGGCTTCTTTCTTTTTTTTTCTTCCTAGCTTGTTCTTTTTCTGACTTATGACGACGGCACACAATAACTGTAAAAATAATAACGTCACAAACAGAATAAAGTGACGTGATGTGAAAAGTAATGAGGTCATCTGTCAAATAATGGCGTCATAATTACCAAAAATAGTGACGTTTACTGGTTTTTGTCCTTAATAGCCACTAGTATATCAGGTTATAATAAAGTCAACATTAGTAAAACATCCTTCTCCACCCAGTCACCCCACCCTGACAATGACATCCACTGCCGTTTATTTATAGAATTTTGATCTTACTCTTTTGTAACTGATCATAGTCAACAGTATTGCTTGGACGGCGAATAATGGAAGTGATTCTTTGTTATTTGCACAGCTGTGATGCATGAAGTCAATTCGGAGGAAATTTAATATATATCAAATCATTATACTGTCAACTTTTTTTTCTTTGTATTTGTACAAGCACAGACGTTGGTGTTCAGGCTCAACAACTGAATGACTGAATTGCCGACCTGAGCCTCAGAACTTCCATTTCAATGATTGTGATCAGTCTCTGCTGATCGAATCAATGCATAATTACGTTGGCGATGACACAACACACGGTGTGCGTACAAAATCTACATTTAACTCTCACTCATACAGCCAGGGTGAAATAGAGTTTGATTACTTACATTCAGATATTTATATATAACACTACCTATGTCTCAGTCCAGCTTTAAAAAAAATATACAGAACTTGTGGCAGTTTCTTTTATACATATCTTTTCGCTTCAAAAGCTGGAAATACAGGAACGATATGAGTGTGGTTTGAGTGTATGTGTGTGCGTGTAAGTGTGTATTTGTGACATTAATACACAATTTCTGTATTAGTGTTGCTTTTGTGTTAGGATTAAGGGAAGAGTTTCTTTCAGCACTAGAAAGACGGGGTTGTGTTTGACGTCTTTCCTAGTACAGGTCGAGAAGGGAAAACATCGCATTCCTAGTCTGCCGCCCTTAGAACCTTTTTTTGGCTTGATTCCAGGAATTAGCATGTAATAGAAGAAAGAAAGAAAAAAGAAATTATACCTAATTTCAGAAACAAAAAAAAATAACCTGACATTATTTTTACTGATATAATATTAATTGGCGACACAGTGCATTAAGGGATTTTTAATTACACGTACATTTTTACTTAATACTATTAACAAATTTATTATTGTATTGAACAGAAGAAGTGTTGTCTGTGTCATGTAGAAATGTGTCCTATGTATCTACTATACTTATGTCTGTCTTATAGAAGCTGGGTTCTATGTGTGATGGGGTGTGGTGTTGTTGTTGTTATGGGTCACCCTAGGACGCGAGGAGATGATGAAACGATGAAGATGCAATGGGACGATACGGCAACCACAGCAGAAGAGGCAGAACACGCAACACGTGTTTACATTTTCATCTATCTTTATTTCGGCGACACACCGCCAACCACGCTCCTCTCTTGACCACTCTCCAAAAGACCGACCAAAGACGAACGACCCTCGCACACTCTCTCACACACAATATATATATATATATATATATATATATAAGTCCGGGCGGCAAAGGGGGCTCCACTAAACAATTCTAGAACGGATACTAATGTTAAACGGGCTCTTCTGTGCTAACGTACTTTCGTTCTAACATAAATTCCTTCTAAACTACCTAGAGTTATATAACACTTAAACTATCAAAAAATACTACATTAAATACTCTTTAAATACAATACTTCCTTACCATATAATTCACAAAATAAATTATAAAATAAAATAATTAACTATATTCATGTGTCAGGGGAAAACCATGTACACATACATAAATCATAAAATACACTTAGAAAACAATATAAACTAACTTACAAAACTATATAAATATAAACTACATCCCACTAACTATTAGAATACATAAACATTACCTTTATTAAATAAATATATAATATGATAAGTGGCGGTTAAACACGTACACAATGGCACAGCCATGCACATTACTATACAGCAGACCACGCCGCGCAATTCAAACTAGGGGCCGATGACCTACTTTGCTGTCCGGCAAAACAAGCGCTACGCACACTCTGTACACACGTACATCCACCCTTCCACATATGCCTTACTCATTTCTGTTAATTCTAACTTACCCAATTCTGTTACTTTTATCCTACCCATTTCTATTAATTCTAATTTACTCAATTATGTCCTACTCAGTTCTGTTAATTCTAACTTACCCATTTCTGTTAATTTTGTCCATCCCAGTTCTGTTAATTCTTACATACACAATTCTGTTAATTTCGAATTAGCCAATATAGTCAAGTGATTTATTTTTAGATGAAGATACTAATAGCTTAAGTATAATTATCTTTGAATATAATAGCTGGTACATACATTTAGAAGACAAGATTTTATATGTTATTGCAGGGTATCATTTATCCCTCTCTCTCTCTCTCTCTCTCTCTCTCTCTCTCTCTCTCTCTCTCTCTCTCTCTCTCTCTCTCTCTCTCTCTCTCTGCTGACACCTTCCATATCCACACTGACCCTCGCCTACGCATCAACCCTTTGTCAAGATCAAATCCTGTCAGCGTCTCGATCAGGAAATCAGGAACCAGTAGGAGACATTCCCACGTGCCTGTCACCCTGAGTGTTCTCCCTGAGCCTATCTGCCTTATCCAATGAAAACCCTTAAATCTCGGGCATCAGTCATATAACGCGTCACATCGTTACGCGTCATCAGTATTAAACGGCGCGGCTTTGCGTCATTGTCAGTGCCCATGACTTTCAGCCGTACACGACTTTTTTTAATTTTCGCCATTTCATTTGTAGTTCGATTAGTATTATTGTGATTTCATTTTAAATGTAATAATTGAAAATGGTCCAGTACACATTACATTGACTCTGCCCTTGCTAGATGGCAGTCAGCTATTTATAGACAGTAAAGCTGTCGTTGGAATACTAAGGAAATGTATTGTTGTTGGTTTTTTTAAAATTGTTTTTCGGTTTTTTGTTTTGTTTTGGTTAAAGGTTTTTTCCTGGCGTAGTGTTAAGTATTGTTTATTTCACTAATAGTTTTAGAATTATTGTTTATTTCACTAATAATATCAGAAGTATTGTTTATTTCACTAATAGTGTTAGAAGTATTGCTTATTTCACTAATAATGTCAGAAGTATTGCTTATTTTACTAATAGTGTTAGAATTAGCTTGCATGCTGGGGGTCATGGGGTTGGGATGCATAAATTAAAACGAAACCAATAATTCTGTAAATTTTGCAGATTAAAAAATAGAAAGAATTACATTTATCTCAGAAACAGACACAAATTTCTGAATCCACTGAATCCCAATATCAAGGCCTGTTGTTTTTAAAAATTGAAATCCCAGTGTCCGTTTTTACAGTTATGTCTCTCCGTGTCAGTTAAGCAATTCTGTGAAACTCGCCCACGTCTTAAAGAACCACAGCGAACATGTAATTACTTGAAGTAAACACTGTAGCAAGAGTCGCGTAATGAAGAGTGGGAGTGGGATAGCTTTAAAGTAATTCACAAACAGTTTGCAATGTCCGAGACAGGTCTGGGACTTTGAGTGACATCTGGGATCAGTCGATTGCTGGCTGTCGCGGTACGGTCCGGATCAGTGGCTATGGTGATGGTCGAAAATTGTCTCTTGCATTCTGGCCGCCATAAAACAGAGACTTCGAAGTCTACGAGAAACACACATTATACAGTTAATGCATTTCCAGGCTGTCACACGTATATATCAGATATAGACAGACATGGAGAGACAGATACTGACAGACATGGAGAGACAAGGAGAGTGAGAAAAGGAGAAATGAAAGAGAAAAGCAGAGAATTCTGAGATCCAATAAGTACAGGTCAATAAACCTACATGATTAGCTTTCATTTTAAAAAAAAATAAATAAAACAAGTGGCCTTAGAGATTTGAATTTTTGTTCGCTTGGTCCGTGTACCCTGCGGACTGTGAATATAGCCTTTAGCCTTCCCTTAAACAAGAAAAAAGAAGTTGACAGGAGCTATTCAAGATGCTGAAAGTCATACAAACACCACAAAGATGAAATGAGCCATGCAGAGAGTATAGTGGTGAAATGAGCCATGCAGGGAGTATAGTGGTGAAATTAGCCATGCAGAGAGTATAGTGGTGAAATGAGCCATGCAGAGAGTATAGTGATGAAATGAGCCATATAAACAATGCAGTAATTACAAGAGTCATGCAAACGAGCCAGGAAAACACTGTAATGATTGAAATTAGCCATGCAAACTGTTGTATGATGGGAATTTCTCCCATACATTTATATTTCTAATCTAAAAATTTAAGATTAGATGTTATTTGTAAATTGTATAATTTGGAAATGTTATGATAAAGTTTATTTCTCAGACGAAAGTCGAGGATGTATAGAAGTGGAGGGGACGATAATCTGTTTTGATTGAGTGGGTGTGCATTTAGAGGTTAGCGGTAAGTAGGATTATCGCTATGGTTGAGTGGGTGTGCATTTAGAGGTTAGCGGTAAGTAGGATTATCACTATGGTTGAGTGGGTGTGCATTTAGAGGTTAGCGGTAAGTAGGATTATCGCTATGGTTGAGTGGGTGTGCATTTAGAGGTTAGCGGTAAGTAGGATTATCGCTATGGTTGAGTGGGTGTGCATTTAGAGGTTAGCGGTAAGTAGGATTATCGCTATGGTTGAGTGAGGATGCTAGCTCGGTGGCATCTGCACAGTTAAGTGACAGTAGAATAAATGGATTAAATCTATTTCTTGATGTTTGGTCAAAGAACTCGTTACGTAGTTATTGAACCTTTAGGCTGATGCAACTGTGAACTTGTTTATGGATAGTTGAAAATGTAAGAAAGTCATAAATATTAATTAGTTCTAGGTGTATTCGAAAATATGATTGATTAATTAAGTTAGACAAGGTAGAGATGAGCGGGGTTTCAGCACTGAGAAAACTGAGTGCAGAGTCCCAAGACTTCACTCTTTTGCTCACAAACTCTTTTGGGTGAGGAAAATGTGTATTGAGTCCCTCCTATCAGGCATGGGTTGTAAATGAGAAATCCTTCAGAGAACCAGGGCTAGAAAAACAAGGTTTAAACGTTTCTGAATTGTGTGAATGATTAAGGTGTTATTATATTTTTTATTGTAAACTCATCTAAAACTTTTGTATGCCAGAGAAATGGGTCTAATTATTTATTTAGTTATTAATTTGCCATGCAATTCGGATCCACAATTACATATGTTTCAGGATTTTTAATTCTGTCTCATGGGCTTTGGATGACCATGCTGAAACTGTTCATAGGATGCATTGTGGTGAATCTGTCAGTTTTGCTACGCTATGACCAAGAGTTGCCAAGCTATCTTTCATGGTGGTGTGTGCTCTAACTTAATAGTGGCTCAAAAGCACCAGTCAGCACAGAATGTCGATGGCGATAAGCAAGGTTAAAGAGTGTCTTTTGCTTTTAAATATTGTTAATATTTTTCTTTATTAACTTTTAAATAATTGTCTTAGTCTCGTTTATCTGTTAGTGAAGTGTAACATCTTTCGTTGTTTGTCATAAATTGTACTGATAATATAATTATATCATCTTTTCTTTGTTCACTATTTGTCTACGTATCTATTTTTATATCTATTTCTCAATTTGTTACTGAGGGCAGGCCATGAATCTAAATGACTGGTGACATTTCTCTTTTATCAGCGTAACAGTTGTTGACATATACATTTATAGCCACTAGTCAGTACCTTGCACCAGCACTTTGTAGATATGTTATATCTTAATTAATAAATATTTTCTATAATGCATTATTATAAAGTCATCCCAGGGTAACTCGTGACACAAATACTGAAGGGATGAAGTGAGCCATGCGAACACAATAGTGATGAAATGAACGCCACAAGGGATTAGTGCAGACGAACAGGAGTTTTATCATAGAAATTATTGCTTTTTTAAGCAAACCTTGGGAATTAAAGTTGCAAGTGAGATGTGGGATTTCCACTGAAAAGAGTTACGTGGGGAACAAAACACACACACACACACACACATACACACACACACATATACACACACACACACATACACACACACACACACACACACACACACACACACACACACACACAGACTGGAAGAAAACGAGAGAGAGAGAGGATAAAAGATATGAGTTAAAGAGAGGGAAATGTTAAAAAAGAGAAAGGGGAACTTAGATTTTGTTTATCCTAAAGACATTTTGATCTGCAGGCTGAGCTTACCAAATATCAAAAGCTGCATGATGTTGATAATACATTGTTCTGGCACCTTCAGAATGCATCATGCAGGCACTAGCATTAGTTAACTCAGACATATCTCTTGGATTAATTTTTCAAAATGAAATCTATATTTGTGAACTTTCTTGAATTGTGAATTAAACCTAAAACGTCGGTGAAAATCGAACCTTTACTTGTGAACATTAATGAATTGTGAATTAAACTTAACGTCAGTGAAACTCGAATCTATACTTGTGAACTTTAGTGAATTGCAAATTAAACCTAAAAACTTTAGTTACACAGGAATATATACTTGTGAACTTTAGTGAATTGTGAATTAAACCTAAAAGCGTTAGTGAAACTCGAATGTATACTGTTTGCTTATTCTTTTTCTATTTTCTGTTTCTGAGAGTCTGTGCGTTTATTTTTATTTCACATTTGCTTAGATCCATATTTGACTTTCAATTGGAAATGTTTTCTTCGTTCTTGACGTCATTGTCTGTTGAAAGAGTTTATTTCCAAGACGACATTTTTTATTTGTTTATTTATATACCTCATTGTCCTCAGCGCGTTCTTGATGTCATTGTCTGTTGAAAGAGTTTATTTCCAAGACGACATTTTTTATTTGTTTATTTATATACCTCATTGTCCTCAGCGCGTTCTTGATGTCATTGTCTGTTGAAAGAGTTTATTTCCAAGACGACATTTTTTATTTGTTTATTTATATACCTCATTGTCCTCAGCGCATCCTGACGTAAGTAAGCACAAAGCAAAGTTTGCCACCTCTAGAAATGTCCTCAACGTCACAACTATGGCAAGCTGCTGTCGCCATGAGCTTAGTTATGTTTAAATTGTAAACTTTCAAACTTGGAAATTAAACCATACATTACAATAAAAGTGTTATACATAAATAGCATATCACACGGACCATAATTCGCTGATCACGTTCATTCGAGTGGCACAGAAATAAGTGTCCCTTACAATTCGACCTCGATCATATTTTACAATTAATATTTCATAAAATGGGGAAAGCCCCAGCCCATACACATGTGGGTTACAGTCTTACAATTAGTTTCACATCAATAGAGATGAAATGGCATCTCACTATATCAATATGCTTCACAAATAGTTATAGTAACACAGAACATTTGTTAAGTCTAATTTTATACTACTTCAATTGCCACAGAATGTCGTGAGGAAATGGCAATAATTCATACAAAATCAAATGAAAAAAATACATAATTATTCTACAGCATTCTTAATACTTAAAAATAGTTAACAAAAAAGGAATAAGAAATGTTTAGTCAATTAAAACAGGCATAATTTGCCCATATGTCTTCTAACAATGTGGTATTGTTAAATATGTGATTCTGTCACATGACATTTTCAGCCATGTAACCATTCATTTGAAATTTCTTTCTTGTAATTCCCTTAGAGACATTATAGATTTGTAGTGCAATAAGCTAATCTGACTTTTCCGAATCCTGATAAAAGTCACGTTTACTTATTATTCATTGAGAGTTTCCCCTTCAGTATCTTTAAACTCTCTACCCATCTCTCTCATCCTTTTTACCCGTTCTCACTGAATACCCAGTGTTGTGAATTTTTCAGATATAACAAAAGTTTAAAATCAACAAAGACAGGTGTTTCCTTTAACGGAAAGTAAGACAAAGGTCTAAGGTCGCTTTCATTTACAACTTATTCTAAACAGTAAATATAAACGATGAAACGAAACTATTATAAACACTATCACTGTTATTGCTTTCAAATTATAATCCACATATTTATATTAATGGCGTCGAGATGAAAATGCATATTATAGTATTTTGGTACTCTCAAATAATTACCGTGTCCATACACATTAATTATGGACTGATTTATTACTGTTTGAGACTCTTTGTTGATTTTCGTTCAAGGAACGAGAGATTCTGCAGTTTAATTATCTTGTCTCCACTTTAAAAACAAAATTCAGCCCCAACACACAAGTGCACAATTTAAAAGACAGCCAACATTGCAGATACAATTTTACACGAAAGGCTAGAAGCTTTTAGCTTGTGTATGTTTGTGGCATTTCGTGACATCTTCCTCTCGTTAAAGACATCACTGCGCTGTATGTCTTGCGTTCCGTTTTGCAAACAGTCTGTCATCAACAATGCTCCATCAGCGCCTGTGAGCGTTGCCGTGGACAAAATAACAAAGACAGAGACCCCTACCGGCTGTGAAGTTGTGTAAGAAACAACAGTCAGGTTGAATTCCAAGGGAAGGGTATGGGTGGGAGGATGGGTGGAAAAGAAAATGAAAGGGTGATGTAGTAAGGTGGGGGGTATGACTATTTGAGGCATGTACTCATCTGTGCAATTGGTTCTGATTCCATTTTGACGAGTTTAAAATTACCTTTATGAATTTATACAGGCTTGTTGTTCTGATTCCATTTTGACGAGTGTAAAATTGTCTCTATGAATTTATACAGGCTTGTTGTTCTGATTCCATTTTGACGAGTGTAAAATTGTCTCTATGAATTTATAAGTGCGTTGCCTTGATTCTTTACAGTGTCATTACGCGTTTCAGGAAAATTCTCCAGTTTGACCCACATTGTCTTAAAATCAATTAGCAGCTATTGACCTGGATACATAAAGAATTATTACCCAGCCTGTAATCTATTCTTAATGTCGAAGATCCTTGAAAAAATATTGTTAGTCTCAGTTCGCATTTCACATACATCACTAAAAAATCTTTTCAATGATTTTCAGTCAACATATCTCCCTTATCATAGCACTGTAACTGCCTGTCTGAAAGTTAATAATGTCGTCTGCTGCTGGTGTGAATGATGGAAGGAGTTCACTTCTCGCACTCCCAGATTTTCCGGCATCATTTGACACTGTCGACCATGATGCATTGCTCCACCCCCTCCAGCTTTTATGGTATCTACGATACTCCTTTAATTTGGCACTTCATGCAACAAGACTGAGCCGTAGTGATTTAGAATGAGTATCATCTGCACAGTCGTATTCTTATTTACAATCAACTAACATCGACGACATTCCCTTCAAAATGTTTGCAATCCCGACGTCATATTTGAACTATGTCATGACGTCAGCAGGTCTTGGATGCATGCAGGATTGTGTGCAAAGAGTGGAGGCGAGAAAGTTCTATTTTCAAACTTCTATTAAATGACGTCTCACGAACTTTCAAATGTTCGCTAGTGTTGTCAGAAGTTGATTTCTGCAGGCTCGCTAGTGTTGTCAGAAGTTGATTTCTGCAGGCTCGCTAGTGTTGTCAGAAGTTGATTACTGCAAAATATCTTCCCTATCTTGACCACATAGTCTCCTGCATGAAGTCGGAAACAAAGTTGCTAAGTCATTTCACACTAAGATCCAACATCCCCCACCCGGGGCAAGTCTTCCATACATATCTCGGTTTCTCCACTCGTAAACTATCTGCCTGTTCACCTCACTCCTTGGATTGTCTGCCTGTTCAATTCATTCTCTAAACTGGCTGTCTGTTTGCTCCACTCCCTACACTGGCTGCCTGTTCACTCCACTACCTCCACTGGCTTGCTGTTCACTCCAATATCTACTCTAGTTTCCTGTTCACTCCAATATCTACTCTAGCTTCCTGTTCACTCCAGTACTTCCACTGGCTTGCTGTTCACTCCAATATCTACTCTAGTTTCCTGTTCACTCCAATATCTACTCTAGCTTCCTGTTCACTCCAGTACTTCCACTGGCTTCCTGTTCACTCCATTTTCTACACTGACTGCTTTTCACTACAAAATCAAACACAAGACTCACTTTACTTTTTCACTGACAAGCTCCAAACCACCGTGCGTGTCCGACCTCACGCACAAATACACACTCCATTGCTAGATTTTTACTTTTTTTTTTTAACTTCACATCTGTAGACCATCCTTCCTGAAAACAAAACATATTGCTAAGGATCGTAGTCCTGAAACGAACTACCTCATACCTCAGTTGAAGTAACTCAGCATCTGAGGGTAAAGCTCTTCCAACACATTTTATTTCACCTACCAATTTTTTTCCCTAGTTATATCCTGTGATTGTTTTATTTTTTTTTAATTTTTAAACCTAGTCCACCTGTAAACGTGTTCCATGTGACAGTCCGTGAATGTGCAGCTTGTGTGTGAATTATTGCGTACAACTGTGCTTCAGTCACACGCATTTTCAGCGTTCCAATAGCAAGTCTAGGTCGTAAGGACAACGTTGCTATTTTACAATTTTTAATAAATATTTATTATTTTGTTTATTATATTATTGTTTACTTGCATACTACTTAGCTGTAATGTGCTGCCTTTTAATGAGAAGAGGCCATGGAAGTTTTTTCAGAGAATTCTCAAGACAGATTTCCCCCCACCCATCAGTAATAATGCCGCGTTGTATCGTTTGTCCATTGAGTATTCAATGAAAACTATGAATTTCATTCATGTATTGTGTTGTTTATACACGTGGTGTGCTTTCGTGTTGTCCCTTTTGCATTTTGACTCACAAATCCATACTTTGTTTCTTTTATTGTTTGTTACGTGTGTTGAACAGCTGATATGAAGGCATCTTGTAATTTATGGAAATTTTACAACTGGATTTAGAATAAGTGCTAATTTATTCATCGTCTGTTTGTATGAAGAGAGAGAGAGAGAGAGAGAGAGAGAGAGAGAGAGAGAGATGTGAGTGCGTGCATGTGAACGTGTATTTATGCATGCATGTGTGTAGTGGCTTGGCCTTGAGGTTAACGCTGACTACATCGCAAAAAAAGTTACAGAAAGACAGATAAGCAGGACAGCAAAGGTTTAAAAGCTTTTTGTTCCTTTTAGTTTACCCCATGCCATCCGTCACAAACGCACTGCCAATTCCAGCACATGATGTCTTAGAAATCACTGGAATTCTCGGTCAATTTCAAATCGCACCAATTCATTACAGATATTTGGGTGGCAAAGAGAGCCTATTGGATTAAAGTCAAATTCCGACTCCTACAACTAGTGCATTTGGCCTCATATATGATTACTACTTTTCTTTCATTGCAACTTACAACTGAATAGGGACAATACTATATTTCATGGCAACTTACAACCGAATAGGGACAATACTATATTTCATTGCAACTTAAACCGAATAGGGACAATACTATATTTCATGGCAACTTACATCCGAATAGGGACAATACTATATTTCATGGCAACTTACAACCGAATAGGGACAAGAACTATATTTGGATTCAAATATTTATTGTGATGCTTTGTGAATTAAGCTTTAAGTTTATTTCTCTACTGTGTAAAACAAGAAGCATATAGCGCTATAGAAGAAAACATTTCTGCATAGTCAAATCATAGACAATTCCAGGAACATTAATTTAAATGTCCAGAACATTATTATAAGAATGGAATCGTGCCATGTTTTAAGTATACATATACTTTTCTCTCTCTCTCTCTCTCTGTCTGTCTATCTCTGTCTGTCTATCTCTGTCTATCTATCTACCTATCTATCTATCTATCTATCTATCTATCTATCTATCTATCTATCTATCTATCTGTCTGTCTGTCTATCTACCTATCTATCTATCTTTATCCAGCTATAATCTATCTATCTATCTATCCATCCATCCATCTATCTATCTATCTTTCTATCTATCAATTTAAATGTACAATACAGCTAGAAAAAAAATGCTATGTGTGTTTTTGTCGAAAAACAGCACGTGGCATAACAAACACGCTGTCTGTGTTTTCCGTCGATTTTAATCAACCTGCTTGCGCGTCAGTTAGGGGTTTTGTGTTTGTGGGTTTTTTTGTTTTTTTGCTGTTATAGCAACTATTACAACGCCGTGATTATTTGTTATTTCTCACCTCTCTCATTTCTAAAACACTTTTATCAGCTGTTTTGTCTTTCTTAGTCTTTGCCTTTTTTCATTATTCTTTTTAGTTAAACTTTCTATAGCCACTACATTGTATTGTATAGATTGCCTCAAGGGGAGATAATGCTTATTCAATTTACACATACGAATGATTTGTCTATTTCAAACAAATTTGAACACTTATAGATCGTCTGATTACGTACGAGTGTCCCACAGGTATGGCGAAAAAATATCCTCAGCCATTCCGCCCCTCAATTAGTAAGGGTTTGTTTCAAGTTCGCGTGCCAAAGAAATCATTTAGAAAGCTAGTCACAGAAGAAGAACAACATTGATGGGGTAAAAGAAAAACCGTAATACCTTACACCTGCAAAAGTCGTTTAGCATGGGTTTTTATGTTACTTATACTGTTCGGTATTTGTTTATTTAATTTGTTTTTTTTTATTTACTGCCTGTAACTCAGTCACCATTTTTATAATATTTCAGCAGCCTGAAATAAATATAAACATCATCAGATTTTTCTTTCTCGGGTTTTGAACGACTTTTGAATGGACTCATTGGGTCAGTGTTACAAGAATTAAATATCATCTTTCAATATATGCTCTCGATATTTCAAGTTACAGGGTGATGGTCTCACCTTGTGATAATTCCTGTAATTCCTATAATTTCTTTACCTATTGACCCTGGAGGACCCCTTAAAATAGTTTTCAGGTCTCAGGGAACCACTGCATGAAATTTAGCATATCTACGATTGTTATTTTTTTCCCAATCACGATCTCTCGAGGAACTCCGGTTGAGAAACCCTGCTATAATTAATTGTATTAGTAAGCCGTTTGGTGGTGCTTGGGACGATTATTGTTTATAATGTCTAATACATTGTCTATTAGTGGGACTTTTTGATGTATGAGGCCACTGTCATTATTGTTCACAATGCTCTTCTTTTAGTGGAATATTTTTACTAGATAGATAGATAGATAGATTATTGATGGATGGATTCATCGATAAACACTGACTTATAAGTCTTGTATGCATACACTCACACACACATAAACTGACGGGTAGATAGACTGATTATTACCTAACTTTATATATTGATAGGATACACGGACAGCTGGATACATAGATACATAAATGGATAGGTAAACCTCCACACTACGATTGACAATCTAAGCGTTATTATTACTATTTACATTAACTTTCTTTTCTTCACAATGTATCATTTCGGGCTGTACAGATCCGATGTCAGAATTGTATGACATATATCGTTAGAAAAAGAATTTTAAATGGTTTAGCTTGACTGTTTTTTTGTCATAGTAAGCCAAGGGAAAATTCTAGGTTACTGGGTTGTTCTACGTAGAGCTATCTGCTCCCACGTCATGCTGTCGTCATCATTTTCACCCTCTTTTCTGAAGCAGTAGAGTATGCCAAAATATAACAGAGGACAGCGTCATTTTATGTATCACTGTATTATTTCTCTCCAGCCTACCTAAGCGGAACTAAGAGGCGTATGATCCAGGAGGGGAGATAATTCCCTTCTCCTATGGTTACGTCTAGTCGATCGTTGTTTGAAAGGCGATTTGTAAGGATGCACTTCAGCAGGGCAGAAGACGAGTTTTGCATGCTTGATTAAATCCACCAAAAGTTATTGTTGCGTGTTGCATTTCTACTAAGACATAGGCCTACTTACAAAATAAATAACTGTTGTTTCTCAGTTTCATTCTTTTCTTGAAATACATAATACTTGTTTCCTTCATGCCTGTTTCCCGTGCTGAATATTGTGTTGAGAAATTTCAGGCGGTAAACTCCAAGAAAGGAAAAGTGAATATCAATCGCCTTTTTCACTGAATTAATTTTGTTCTTTATTAAGTGAAAAGTGTTAGAGCATTTCATGACGCAGATATGCAATGAAGAGACTGAAAGTGTGCATTGACGTGATGGTGGTGATGGTGGGCAGACTTATAAGGTGCATATCACCACTGTTAAGTTCATATCACCACTGTTAAATTCTTTATTGGCAGGTTCTACGGTTATTACCAATATATAACGGCAAGTTAATTCTCTAATTAAATTAAACTATCTGGTGAAATGCATTTCTAACTATATTTAACGCTACACGTGTTGGCTGGTGTAAAAGGTTTACACTTGCAAGGTGTGTGTGTGTGTGTGTGTGTGTGTGTGTGTGTGTGTGTGTGTGTGTTTGATTGTGTGTGTGTGTGTTTGATTTTGTGTGAGTGTGTTTGATTGTGTGTGTGTGTGTGTTTGATTGTGTGTGTGTGTGTTTGATTGTATGTGTGTGTTTGATTGTGTGTGTGTGTGTTTGATTGTGTGTGTGTGTGTGTGTGTGTGTGTGTGTGTGTGTGTGTGTGTACGAATGCTTGTTTATTGCGCAAACACGGGTGAGAGGTTTAACGAATACAGTCACTATTCGTAAAGTATCGTTGTTATTAAACACTTTTGTCGTTTCCTATCTCGTACGATACACTTTAGTGCAAGCAAAGCGATAAAACCATTGAAAACCAAATATATATATAAACATAATAAAAATAAACACGCAGTTTCTTAAACATACATAGAAAATCAACATCTTTTCCAAGTTAGGAGTACAATTAACTTATTAAATTTCATTTTCACTTAGAATCATGGTGTGTTTCTAGTAAACAGTCATCAAATCAGACTATGGCTATAGCAAGCTACTATCTACTGAGTACAGCAGACCAAATACTAATGATCTAAAATAGACAATATACCATTGGATAAAACAGACAGCATACCAGTAAGTAAAAAAGACAATATGCCACTAAGTAAAACATACAGTATACTACTGAGTAAAACAGACAATATACCACTCAGTAAAATAGACAATGTACCACTGAGTAAAACAGACAATATGCCAGTGAGTAAAACAGACCACATACTGCTGAGTAAAGCAGACTTATTAATCTACGGTCGTCGTGAGAACAACTCTTATAATCAGAAGATGCACTTCTGCGTCCAAAGTGAGACAGGAGAGAGTTATCTCTCCTTCCCTCATCGAACTAATGTGCAATGCCGCCCCTCCCCACCTCCACATTAAAGATTACTTCTTCTACCCGCACCTTCAAGCGACTCCACCTAATTTTATGGCGCGTGCTTTTAAACCGTCTACGCTGAACATATATTCTTGTGGCCTTATTTTATTTTTTTAGCAGTTTCTGTTGTCCTTGAATGATGTGAATATTACCTCTGGTCAGCAATGTTCCAAAATTCTTCCTGCTGAGGTAATGCGTTGCACTGTCTGGAACCGAGGACCGAAGTGAATGCTTTGAAATGCTTCTCTTAACTCTGATTCATACAGTACGAAGGTCGTAGGTATTTTTCTCTTGTAATCACTGTGTTGTACTGATCTACCCATATAGGTATGTGAAGAATGCTTTCATTACTGAACATCTGTACGTTCATTGTATGCCAGCGAGAACCTGGGTTACTTGTGTTTATATCTAGACTTACTTCCACTGAACTGAGCGTAATTATGTTCATTAGCTTTAAGAACAACTAAACTAATTTATTAAATTTTGATTGGTCTAATTCTTTCCTTTCTTTTTTATTCTCCATTTCTGCTTGTATGATGTTTTACTGTAGTAGAATGAATGAGATATTTACATAGAAATAAACTTTCCCCAAATAAATTAATAAATTATCCAGAAAGCACAAGCAAGTACATTTCAATGATAACAATTATAGAAATTTCTTGCCTTCGCAGCAATAAAGTACAGCAGTATTGTTACGAGGCGCCTTGGAGCGACTTTATAATAATGCATTATACAAAATATTTGCTAGTTAAGGATCTAATAATAATGCATTATATAAAATATTTGCTAGTTAAGGAAATAATAATAATGCATTATACAAAATATTTGCTAGTTAAGGATCTAATATTTCAACAAATGCCGATATGCGGTATTTATTACTGGTTATAATTATATCTATATTTATTACTGGTTATAATTATATCTATCTATCTATCTATATATATATCAACAACTGTTATGCCGGTAACGTGGATGATGCTGCCAGTTGATTTGACTCATGCCCCCCTCCCCCCACATTAGTAATAGATATAAAACAGATATGCAGACAAATAACCAACAAGTTGATATAGTTACACTATCACTACAATTTACGACTAGACAAAAACAAATGGAGGTTACGCTACACTAAAAGATACAGGAGATGGAATCAGTTAACAAAATTTTAATAATGTAAAATGCTTACAAGAATTAAAAACAAAATACATTCTTAATCCTAGTTTGTTTGTTTGTTTGTTTGCTTGCTTTTTGTCATCGACATTCCATGCTTAGTAGTGTTTTTGCAAGCTTATTTCTGACACTGACATCCATTCACATGAAAGACATTTGGCAACTCATGGCGACAACAAAGAAACACTGGCAGACTCTCAACAAACAACTTTTTATCCACAAATTCGACATAGGCACAATGTAGCATGGAGGTTTAAGAAATGTATTAGGAAAGACTGAAACAACGTTTAAGCTCTAATGTGGCTAACCGCATGCCTCACCATATATAATATCGTCTGGCATTACCAAGTATGCAAGAATTAAAATATCACAAAGATTAATAACTATAAAAATGGCTACGAACCACCAATCCTAACCCTACGTGACAGAGTAATGGTGGCAGAAGGACGGTTATAAAATCAAAATGATGAAAGCACGTTGTGACAGTTTGATTTTAGTTAAGTGTCCACTGCATTACGCAGAATTCTGTCTGTAGATCTCATTAGACTTGCTGGGGCCGGCTGTTAAGTTGACCGTGACAGCTTGGTTTTAGTATAGTGTCCACTGCATTACGCAGAGTTCTGTCTGTATATCTCATTAAACTTGCTGGGACTGGCTGTAAGTTGACCGTGACAGCTTGGTGGGTCTTTTCATGAGCCTTGTCAGCAGTCTGCTGCAGTGCAGGCTTTTGGCACGCATGAAGACAGAAGTAGCCGGTCATGTGATTAGTCTGGCTAAATATCTGGTGAATTATTACAACCTGACCTGTCAAACTGTATCATAATATTTTGACTTATACAAATTACAAACAAACTGTATCATAAAATTTTGACTTATACAAATTACAAACAAACTGTATCATAATATTTTGACTTATACAAATTACAAATAACCTATAATCTTAGAATAGAAATGAAAATGTATATTTAAAATATGTGCGAGAAATTCCAATCATACAAGAAAAGTATTATACTGTTGTTGATGCGGAAAAGAAATCATGTATAAACAGAAGATGTTTGCAAAACATTCATTAAGTAACAAAGAGGAAAACCTTCTTAAACTCCCGCACATGTGTCACTTGCACTCACTTTCAACTAATCATTTAATCAGTCAATTCGTTAGTCAATCAATCAATCAATCAATCAATCAATCATTCTTACGGACAGACAAGGAATTCACAAATTAGTCAGTCAATTAATCAGTCGATCGTATATAGAAATCAGTCACTCATTTACATAATCACTCCATCAGTAACGAACGTTAAAGCATATTTCGATTACACACTCCGGTCACTGTATTGATAATGCATATTTCGATGACACATTCTGGTCACTGTATTGATAATTTCACTGTACTGATAATTTGTTATAATGTATAGATAATTTGTTACACTGTATTGATAATTTGTTACACTGTGTTGATAATTTCACTGTACTGATAATTTGTTGCACTGTACTGATAATTTGTTATACTGTATTGATAATTTGTTACAATGTATTTTCTCGTAACCGTACGCCTCTGCTCACCAGCAAGCACACAGATGTAAATCGAAATGTGGCTGTTGATTCGCTGTTGCAGTAACATTTTAGTAACGTTTATTAAAGTGTTATCGCAATCTAGTCAGGTTGCCTTTCTAACAGATAGGAAGAAGTGTTTATCGGTACGATCACTCAAACTTTTTCCCAAACTACACTAAGGAAGTCTTATTGCCAGTCGTTCAAAAACTCGAGCTGCATACAGGCGTAGATAGATAGATAGATAGAGAGATAGATAGATAGATAGAGAGAGAGAGAGAGAGAGAGAGAGAGAGAGAGAGATTGCTTAGCGGCCATACTGTACATACTCTTTGGAAAATGAGTGCATCCATTATTAACGATTAGTTTAAACCCTCACTGATTATTTCAACATTTTAAATAAGTCTTCAGTATTATGTCCCTTGAGAGACGTGCTGGCTCCTAGTACGAGTCTGTAAGCGTGACTCGCTCCCTCACAGTCCCAAGCAGAGTGACGACCCTAATGGTATTCTTCAAAATTAAACAGAAACAACAGCACAGCGGTATGTATTGCAAGCTACCCGTTGAGAGTTATCTGTCCTCCGACACAGATACAAACTTGAACTCCACAAGTGGAAAATATAGATTCCAATAACAAGTACGTAATAAATAAATAAATAAAAGAATAGAGGAATATATTTCAACACCAATTCTTGCCAAATGGTAAACTAACCGTATGCAGTCATCAAACCGCAATCACGCAAACGGACGCGCTCACAAAAGCCACAAATAGTAGCTAAATAGTATGTGTAAGTAAACATACTTTCCCATTCACGTATATAGTTTATGCAAGTATGCATACATTCCCATTCACTTATATAGTTTATGTAAGTATACATACTTTCCCATTCACGTATATAGTTTATGTAAGTATGCATACATTCCCATTCACTTATATAGTTTATGTAAGTATACATACTTTCCCATTCACGTATATAGTTTATGTAAGTATGCATACATTCCCATTCACTTATATAGTTTATGTAAGTATACATACTTTCCCATTCACGTATATAGTTTATGTAAGTATACATACATTCCCATTCACTTATAGAGTTTATGTAAGCTTCGAAGATAAAGATGAGGGACCGAAATATAAAGAGGTTTGACTAGAGATTTTGCATTCGTCTGCATATTATACCATAGCTAATGGATTGTTATAAATAATTTAGGGCATATTACTAAAATAAAAATTTAAAAATAGAATCGAGTCAGAGAAAGACCAGAAAAAGGAAAGGTAAAGGACAGAGAAAAGACACGGTCGAAAAAAGTGAAACAAAGTGAATGGGAGAAACAAGAACAAGAGTGAGAGGAAGTGAAAGAAAGAAAGACAGAAAGAAAGAAAGAAAAAAAGAAGGCAAGAAGTTGAAGGAAACCGAGAGAGAGAGAGAGAGAGAGAGAGAGAGAGAGAGAGAGAGAGAGAGAAGGAGGGAGGGGAGAATGAGAGAAATCGATGGAAAGATGAAAGTGGTACAGAATGAGAGAAGGACCTTGAGATGCAAAAACGGAGTAGGAAGTTAGAGTGAAAAAGAGAGGGGGAGAATACAATTCATATCCACATATGCCTGCGGTTAGACAGAGAGAAAAACAAGATGGCGGGTACAACAGACCTGTGACTAGATATCCTCCATGAAGTACGAGCACGTGCCATCAACGCTCTACTTGTGATAACGCGGTGACCACGGCTCACGTAGTCGTGTAACCTTTCTGAATAAAACGCTCGTGTTTACTCAGCTGTAGCCACGGTGTGCCTTCGAGTTTCGAGTTCAGTACTGCTGTGTTACCACTGTCCCCGGACACAAAGTCAGCATCGTTCATATTGTTCAGATAGGCAGCAGGCACGTGGGCTAGACACATTTTGTTGTTTTAAATCCTGAAATAATATTGACTGGCGAAGCTCATCTGCTTTTTTTTTTCCTTCTCTGAACAAAAGATCGAAAAAGTAAACATTCATCTGTAGACTCAGCGCCTATCTTAAGTATCAAAGTAGAGAGAAGACGAAATTGAGCCAAGTTGCTCGCGACGTGTTTGAATTACTAAAAATAGACCCGATGGATGCTATTTTGTTTGTGTATGTGTGTGTGTGTGTGTGTGTGTGAGAGAGAGAGAGAGAGTCATGACAGCTGTTTCGGTGTGCCTTGTGTTCGTGTGTGAGAGAGAAACAACCTATAGTGTTACTTATTTGTGTCTGTGTATATCTATTGATCTGCATTTGACACAACTATCTTTATGTGCTCTTGACAGACTTATATATATATATGTGTGTGTGTGTGTGTGTGTGTGTGTGTGTGTGTGTGTGTGTGTGTGTGTATAATTGCAAGTCTTGTGCAAGTTCTGTAGGGACTAATGTGCAAGTCACGTGACTGTATATCACGTGAACTTTCGTGGCGCGTAAGCGCGTACGAGATTACTCGAGAATGTACTCGTGTCCAACTGGGACCCAGCAAACAGCGACACTTTCCATAAACCTGTCAAGAGTAGACACTCGTAGCACCCCACCCTCCCTCTGCACAAAGACTAAGGAATGTCCAGTACAAATACAGTTGATGACTGGCCCAGATGTCTAGACGCAGGACTCTGAGGTCCCGGGTGCAAAACCTTCCCGCTTAGTGGGATTATACGTACATCCCCCTTCCACTCTGACTCTAAGTAACTCTTTAGAGATCTGGCGATAGGAAACTTACTAAGAATTCATAAGGTTAAAGTGCATTTCAGATTCACGTGCGCACGCGTCAGTCCACAAAATCGTTAAGCCCTTTACGAAGGATGCATGGAGACTCATCTTAGTTCTGCACTGCTAATTTGAATACAGAACAGATATCTATTTTCAATTTTTTTTCCACATTTCATAATTATGCGATATAAAATAAGTACTCTACTAAACTGACAATTGTTTGTCTGGCCTGACGACGTATATTTCATGTCGTCGAAGATACAGTCTTGAAGCTGGATGGCGTTGTGTAATAATGACAATATACGTCAACAAATGAAGTTAACTTGTGTTACTTTTATAAAGCCATCCCTATAGACTAGAGTATGATATAAGGGTGATCCGTGTCTTGCAAAACTGATATTGTGTAAGTTCAGAGTGTTTTTTTTGTTGTTTCAATTTGAGTTAACAATTGAGTAGGTAGCATAGAAATAGGCATTGTATCACATAGATCGTTAGGCAAATAATTAATTATGTGGTGCATGCACCAGCTATTCCTGAATCCTATGGACGTATTCAAATCAGTCCAAAGTCTGCTTAATCATTACTTGTAAGTCAAATTATGTCCGTCAGAATGTTTGTGATGTAAGTTAGCCTTGCTGAGTCAGTATAGATAGTCATAATTCATTTGTCTGAGGTGACATCCGCTGGTGAAGTAAATCTATTACAGCACCCAAAATAAGTTAGACTTTAGAATATGGTCTTGTATCTCCTCTTCATGTGATTGTACTCACATGTTACTGTAAACTGAATTATATTAGGCAAATCCTAAAGTTAAGTGACTATAAAGTCAACGATTGCACAGCTTCAATCAAACTTTAATCAAAGTACTTTTAGAGTTCACTCAGAATCGCTCTGGGGTTCTCTTATAACTCATTTATTAGTTCACTCATACTGACTGAACCAAATAACTACTACAGTGCCATAGGATTCAAATGAAGTTTCTTACAAAACTACATGGTCATGATTATGAAGAATTATCAGTTAAAAGCTCTAATTGTGAACATTGAATTATTCGCTATATTTAACCATACTGTCTTATGTTATTTCTTGTTGATTACATTTAATTTTGACACTTAGACCACTAGTGTTGGTGTGACTCACTTACATGATGTAGTCACCTGTATTTAATTACTATACCTAGCTGTATGTATCAGGGGGCTCGAGCTGTCTTATAGAACTATCACTCTTCTATTCTACATTATCTATCTTCCATCTTTCTAACACGTGTGGCCAGCCAGAAGGTGTGTTTTGGAGATTAGCCTAAGGTTACAGGCAGCTTGGGTGGTGGAGAATTAACATCTTGCCCATTTCCCAACAAAATATCACAGGCTTCTATTTGGTTTCTTCAATGTGTGAATGTGTGTGTCTCTGTGTGTGCGTGTCTGCATACATAGTTTTAATATCTACAGGTAGTAGAGTAAGCCGATTTGTTGTATTTTATTTTGATGAAATCTTGTCAATTGTCACTTTAATAATACAATACAATGACGTTAATGGTTGCTTACAGTGTGAGGTGGAGTAAATTTGCCTATCCCTATTTCTAAACTTAATTGTTATATAAATTGTTAAATTGTCAATGTGACCCGACCTTGGGCACTACTTATGATGGTTTTTTTATAAGTGTCAGAGTTGAATAAACATCTCCACTTGAGAATATGCTAGACATTGCTGATGCAAACCAAACCAGTTCCAATTGGATGAGTAGTTTTTATTATCCAATGGTTAAGATTTGTGGAATAAGACCAGCCAATTGGTTGAGATCAAGTGTTTATCCGCTGAAGATAATTCTATTGTCTAATCACTTTGGATTTGGAGTGGCAAGAAGTCTGGTCATGAAAGGTGGCCGTTAGTTTAATGGTGAGTTAACTGGCTGACTGAGAGAGAATAAACTTTAAAATGTTCTGTGCATTTAGCTATTGATATATTATACTTGTGTTGTATGTAGAGATGTATTATGTGAGTAGACTATTATTTCTACAGACCTTTTAACTAAGATGCTCAAATATAATATGCTAAACACTTGACATTGTTTCTAGTGAATGCACTCATTAAATTCATATGCTGTATTTATTATGCTGTGTGTGTGTGTGTGTGTGTGTGTGTGTGTGTGTGTGTGTGTGTGTGTGTGTGTGTGTGTGTGTGTGTGTGTGTGTGTGTGTGTATTGGTCTAATAAATATAGTTGCAGGAACTGTAAGTTGAGACTTGAAAGTAGGAGAGAATGGAGTTTAAGATGAATAAACTGAAAACTTAGCATTTGTTCGTAGATTATATTTTACAGGGGGGGAAACAGCCTTTCCTTGTTTTATTTGAATCTCCTGTTTTACTGATTATAAACGCTACACCTGTGGTAGATACAAGAGGTGTCTACTGCAGTTGCAAGTGTTAGGAATACACTGCACCTCGTTGATGTATGGTGGCAAAGTATGCTGACTATATCGAGCAATTTCTGGTACAAGGAATTTAATATTGTTGCAATTGTTGTTCTGCCTGAGGGAGCTAATATAGCAGAGCACCAGATGGCATCAAGAAAGTAGTGGTTAGTTAGTGTTCTACAATGTGAGAAGGGAAACACATGGAATTGACAGGTAATGACGTGAACAATAAACTTGTGACTATTTTTTTTTTTAGTGAAAAGCATTTGAAAACTCTATTTTATCTTCACTATCTTCACCTAGACAAGGTTACATAGAAACTTTTATCACTTATCTCTAACAGCTCCATTTGTGTTCTCTGATGATAACTATCCAGTGATTTGTATTGTTGAATTGTGTTTTAGGACGTAAGATTATATTATATTATATTATATTATGTTATATTATATTATATTATATTATATTATATTATATTATATTATATTATATTATATTATATTATATTATATTATATTATATTATATTATATTATATTATATTATATTATATTATATTATATTATATTATATTATATTATATTATATTATATTATACATTATATTACATTATATTACATTATATTATATTATTTGAATACTATTATATTATTTGAATGTGGTTTCATGGAAATATTAATGCCAAGTAATCTTTTTAATTGTATTTGTTATAAGTATATTTCATTATTTATTTAATAAATTTATTGTTAAATTAATTGACATTCTTACACATATTGATAACATGTTTGAGAATAAAGAGTGTGGATTGGGGCTTGCTAAATATAGATTAAAAGACTGATTTATTTTCTCCTTTAGTTTCCACCTACGGAAATATTGTGATGGTAACTGCTTGTCTTAATGTTGTGGAAGAGGTAAAACGTTTACAGCACCTGCATACCTGCCAAGTGAGAGAGACGAGTAGTGTCTGCTGGAGAATCATTAATAACATAAATTAAGTTTCTCATCTCTTGTACTTAGTTATGGGTGATTAATTAACTAATAATAATAATAACAATTATCTGGGTAGCGTTAAAGTCCCACAAAATGTATGATACATTTGTCGGTATGACACATTTGTCTGATACTGTTATATGATACATTTGTCTGATACTGTTATATGACACGGTTTGTCTGATACTGTTATATGACACGGTTGTCTGATATTATTATATGATACAATTGACTAATATAGCTATCTGATACGGACGTCAGATACAGTTTGGTTAATACAGTTAGTTACCTGACTTATTTGCTTGATACATTTGTCTAATGTTATTGTATGATATGCTTGTCTAAT
The DNA here is from genome assembly GCA_028829895.1 of Sinotaia quadrata. Classification (NCBI taxonomy): domain Eukaryota; kingdom Metazoa; phylum Mollusca; class Gastropoda; order Architaenioglossa; family Viviparidae; genus Sinotaia; species Sinotaia quadrata. The sequence continues at coordinate 18,217,204 of CM054180.1, forward strand.
AGTATTTTCTTATACTGTGACCACCATTGAGCTTTTTCGTACATTACAGCATATATTAATGCAGGTGTTTTGTTCTCACACCCGATCTGTTCTAAACATACAAATTATTATCTTAGTTAAGCAAATAATCACTTCGTCTAATTATAAACATACAAATTATCATCTTAGTTAAGCAAATAATCACCTCTTCTGATTATAAACATTTCATTTTAGGAGCAACTGGTAAGATAGTGCTGCATGACATAAAGTCTTTCATTGAAGCTTGATGATACTGTAACGTATTAAGGAAGAACACTCCATAGTTCATGGTGCTGTAACTTTTGAAGGAAGAACACTACTTATTTCATGATACTGTAACTTTTAAAGGAAGAATATTACGTAGTTCATGGTGCTGTAACTTTTAACGAAGAACATTATTTAGTTCATGGTGCTGTAACTTTTGAAGGAAGAACACTCCATAGTTCATGGTGCTGTAACTTTTGAAGGAAGAACATAGTTCATGGTGCTGTAACTTTTAACGAAGAACATTATTTAGTTCATGGTGCTGTAACTTTTGAAGGAAGAACACTCCATAGTTCATGGTGCTGTAACTTTTGAAGGAAGAACACTCCATAGTTCATGGTGCTGTAACTTTTAACGAAGAACATTATTTAGTTCATGGTGCTGTAACTTTTGAAGGGACCACACTATATTGTTCCACCAAATTCCCACTGGCCAGGAGCGTGTAACGTAGAGTCCGAGAAATGAATTGGAATGTTGAAGGCAACATTGATTTTACTTGAATGCACTCTCTCATCAAAATTTAAATTTTTTCGGCGTTGCTCTGACAGAGTTAGTTGCAGCAGAGAGAATAGAATTATTTTCTGCATTGACAAGTAGATTTGTTTGCAACAAGGTGGGTAGGATTATTTGAAGCAAGATAGGTATATTTATTTTCAGGAAAAAAAACGTGTTTTATTGATTCACGGCATTGCGAGTACACATTTTTATTGGCAAAACAGACGTGTAAATAAATATATTTCTGGCAGCATGGGTATTTTTGTTAACTTTTGCATCAGGGTGCTCATAAGTGGTTGTAGCAAGGCGAGCAGATTGATTGGCAGCAAGATGTCTGCAGACCCTTTCAGACTTCATCACCTTGTCCCCACCTGCCCTCCTCTTTCATGTTGAATGCTCTCACAGAGAGCAATTGCATAAAGTAAACGAACGAGGGTGACTAGATATAATCAAATGAAGAAAAGAAGAAATAAGAAATAAAAACAAGTCGAACAATTGACCACGTTGGTGAAATAAAATTTAAAAAAAAAAAAAAGGCAGCATGGAACATCCTTGAGAGAATCAATGCTAAAGTGCAGACGACGAAGTTAGTTTGTTGATCCACTTCTCCGTCTGTTGGGGGGGGGGGAAACAAATATAATCAATTTTCATTTAAGTAGAACGCTTTCTCGCATTACACCTTGTCTGCGTCAAATGCTGCACTATCACACCTCTAGTACGTCTAGCAAACTAGGTCATTGGAGGATTTCACTGGGTCAGTGGAGGACCATTTATTCTTGATAAGAACTCTGCCTTGTCTCCATTTATGCAAAGGTCCCGTATGAGATTCGAACAAGTTTCACTGGGCAAAGGAAGGGTAGTAACGAGTTTGTGCATTAACCAGTGCACAGTTCAGATTAGGATCAGGTGCTCCGTTTCCGAATCCGAAATGATTGTAATGAATAATTATTATTAAGAACGCAAATTACGCAGTTATAACTTGCGCCTGTGACGACTACAGCTGTTGGAATGTTGTACGACTGTTTTTGTTGTTGTTCCAGTTCCTGTTGCATCTAGCCAGACGTGTAAGGATGGTCCCTACATCTCATAGCTTACAGTGTACCCGCTGTGATCTGTGTAAGACTTCAATCCTCATTTCTTGGGGTTATCCTTTCTGCCTGGGCTAACCCTTTCTCTCTGGGGCTATCCTTTCTCTCTTGGGCTATCCTTTCTCTATTGGGCTATCTTCTCACTTGGGCTACCATTTCTCTCTTGGGCTATCCTTTCTCTCTTGGGCTACCATTTCTGTCTAGGGCTACCCTTTCTATCTTGGGCTATCCTTTCTGTCGGAGGCTATTCTTTCAGTCTGAGCTACACTTTCTACCTGGGGATACTCTTTCAGTCTGGCGATACCCTTTCTGCCTGGAGCTTAGTGTTAAATGTGTAGCTCGAACATCGACCAGAGTGAAGTGAATAACTGAATCTTCAGATGGCAGTTTGCTCTTCAAAGACTTCCTGGCAGCTAAAACCTGACTGGGAACAATAGCCGTCAATGAAGTTTTTAAAAAAAATGAAATTAGAAAAGACGATTCTTACTCTAATGCCCTAATTCTCGGAAATTAATATGCTATTTTAAAATGTTTCCTTTGAATTAATTTGTAAAAATAGGACTTCTTTATTTTAACCAGAATGTTCGTGATGCCAGTAGTTGATTCATTGTTAGCTTACCTGATTATGACGTCATAAGTGACCCAAAAACATTATGACACTATAAAGGGCATAAAGTTATGCTTCTATTATTGTTTGTAAGAAGAGAATAAATAATTATTTCATGCGTGCATGCGTGTGTGAATATGTTGTCTTTGTAGGAGAACATCAATAGACTCTCAGTCTATAGCATTCATTCCACGCACACATATTTGTTGCCTGGGTAACTGCTTGTTTGTCTAATGAAGCAGCCAGCTACAGACGCCATTCACTTGTCAGTTCGAAACAATAATGAACACATGTTAAGAAAATGAAAAAAAATTAAAGCAAAGATATTTTTAAAAATTGACTTCCCCACCCCTCCTATATGTGTACTATAAAGTCACACCACCACCACCCAGATACATACTATTCATTACATTTTTTTTTTAATCGAGAGGCGTCACACACTCCATGGGCAACTCTGCACTGTTCAACTGTTTTTCTTCCAAGAATGAACTGCAACCGCACAAAGTTATCAAGTACATCGATTCATAAAATCGCTGGATGTCCACCCTTAGAGTCCAGGCTGCCGCCATTAATAAAAAGATACACCGAGAGTGGGTGCAGCCGCCCCACTTGGCAGACACCGCCCTTGTACATAATGGTCAATGGCCTCGCTCGATGAGACGAGGTTGATATGATAAAAAGCTACTGAGAAAGTAACTTCGAAATTGATTCCGTTGAAAATATCTATTTCCTGTCCAGTATGAGGACCCTGCAATCTGGTTTAGCCCATCGACATTTTTTTTTGTTTTTGACAACACGTCGTCCTGTTTGGATCTTAGGTCCGTTTGATGAAAGGTTTGTGCAGAGAAAAAAAAAGAATCTTATTTTATTGAAGATTATTTTTTGCACGCCATAACGCTACAACTAATTCCATTTGCATACTTCTGTGAGCTGGAGTATTCATTTCGTATTTCTGTGACAGAAATGGTAGACAAACTATGGCGTGGTGTGGCTTTATCGCCCAAGCGACAGCGTCAACTCTTCGTGGGACGAGAAAACGTCGGTTTCCAAGAAACAATTTGCAGATAAAACCAGATTTGTGGGATTATTTTCATTAAAGAAAATTCGCCTCGCCTTTCCATTAAACTCATTCCCTCCTCCAGTCATTCTCTCTCTCTCTCTCTCTCTCTCACTCACACACACACACACACACATACACACACACATACACACACATACACGCACGCACACACACACACACACACATACACACACACACACGCACGCACACACACACATACACACACATACACACACACACACGCACACACACACACACATACACACACACGCACACACACACACACACAAACACACACACACACACAAACACATACTTATACAGTGCGCGCGCACGCATTCACACATAAACACCACACAGATTCTTTCTTTCTTTCTTTCTTTCTTTCTTTCTTTCTTCCATTGTTTACAACATATATGTACCCATTCATTATTATATACACGCATACATAACACATACACAAATACACATTAAAATTTATATAGATATATGAAAACATTACGTTGTGCATGCGTGCATCTGCTTAAAAAAGGTTTCAAGTGGTACGAAACGTCATACTTGAAGAGACTAACACCTTTAAACTGAACGAGACTATCAGCGTCCATATATTAGTAGTAATAACAATGAGTATCTCGCTTCATGGGATTAAGACTCGGTGTAACGTGACGTCATTTGATCTGTATTCACAACACCTAAGTTATATAGAACAAGGCAGGGTACTGGAAGATGTTGCAAGGTACTGTGTCGTGAGTAGACAAGATCCTGTAGGACATTGCAATCGTGAGTAGACAAGATCCTGTAGGATATTGCAATCGTGAGTAGACAAGGTCCTGTAGGACATTGCAGTGTCGTGATTTTTCCCTTTGTCTCGTTTTGTCTCGTCTTGGTGTTGGTTATTTTCTGTACTTTCTTTTGTTTGTCTTCTTTTTTGTCGTTGTTGTCTGTATATTTTTAAATCATCTGTTACAGTAGTTGATGTGTGGATTTTTTCCTGTCACAGTTGTCGGTGTCTGTGAGAAGGTCTGTTTTCTTTCCTGATTTGGAAACATGGAGGAGTTTACTTTTTTCTTTTGGTGAGGTTTGCCAGATGATGTTTGTGTTGGTTTCCATCTCTTGGGTTCAGATGGGTGTTGCCTAAGACTTAACTGACGTTGTGTTTGGTTTACTGGTTTAGGAGAAGTGTCTTTTTAGTACCAGGCTCAAATCTTTAACTTTGTATATGGCTCGATCTCATTTGCATATAGATGTTCGTTGGCCATGTTTTTGAAGAATACAGATAGTAGATCTGCAAAAGGTTTGTTATAAGTTCTTCATTTTCAGAATTTATTGCATAGTCAGGTAGGTACACGCTTTTAAACTGTCCGACCCCGTCTTCATTTGTACTTATATAAATTTCTCTCATGTAGTCATCTTCTTCTTCTTCACATTTATCTTCTTCTCCAATGTCTTCTTCATCAGCTTCTTCTTCTTCCTCTTTTTTTCTTCTTCTTACCCTGGGAAGTGCGAAAGCGTGACGAGAGATGTAGATTTGTAATTCTGATAGATCTGGTAACAGCAGAGTCTCTTACCGACACTAGCCCATTTATAGACCCCTAAATAGTATGGTCTTCATTCAATGTTATGTTTAGAACACCAGTGTTCGTTCATGGTTCCATGCCCTAGAGACCATTCTCTATCCTCCCTACATGATGGACTATGGTTATGGACAGTAGGAGGTATATACTCCAAGCTCTGCAGGTGCCAGAGACATTAAAAATAAATTGAAGAGCTCGATCGCATTTTGCAGAACTCGACAGCAGTCTCCACCCTATCACGTGGCGGATTCATTTATCGACCGTTCGGTAGCGTGTGCATATTTTCTGGTGCGGCAATGAAGGAAATATAAACCGCCTGAGATCTGTCTCTTTAGGGCATGTTTTTGGGACGTCGGTTTAGGTTTTGGTATTTTCCTTGTTATTCTAAAATATATTTCTCAAGACTTCCGCTCAATTGTACGTGTATGTAAGAAGACAATTTGGAATGGGGCTGGAAAAAAGACAGAATAATATGTACAGACAAATATTTGTATAGAAGGAAATAACATGCAATCCTTCTTGCAGTATGAACACTATAACTTAAAAGATGCTAATGGGTAAACATTACACAACATAAATAGTGTCAGTTGCTAATGGTAAACATTACACACATAAATAGTTTTCGTTGCTAATGGTAAACATTACACAACATAAATAGTGTTCGTTGCTAATGGTATAACTTACACAAGTTTTACGTACTTTATACAACGAAAGGCGATTAATACAACAATATACAGACATTTTCGGTTGATAGAGATGGTTTGGAAAATTCAAAGAAACAAAGAAACAAACAAAGAAGAAAGCAATAAAAAAAACATAAGAGCAGACAACAATCCAACAAAACTTCGATTTGCTCTTGAGCTATTATTACACCTAAACATCAAAATGAGCATAGGTAAATTGTTGCTAAACGTCAAAATGAGCATAGGTAAATTGTTGCTAAACGTCGTCCCTCAAACTCAACAATATATGAAAATTTATTGATCACTCTGGAGATATAGGTACATATTTTATTAATATAGAAATTTTCTTATTAAGTCTTGTGTACAACTGTTTAGTTTTCAGGAAAACTGGCCAATTGGTGGCGCTGGCGTAGAATACGAGTGGAGGTGGGGGGAAGTATCTTATATTCATCCTTTCTAAACGTCACGTGACATACAATACGCTTTACATCTTCACCATCGGCTCCTAATGCCTTTTATGACATCTGACGTCATTGTCATGTGTGATGTCATATTTAACACAACTTACCTTATTGTTAAGTGTTGTGACGTTTATAGCACATCTTTACTGGGGTTTTAATTAATGTATACAGACCTACGTTCTTAACACTCATTTCATTATTACGCAATAAAACCAATCTTTAATAAAAGGATTTTCGGTTTAGTCCTTATTTTAATCTTTAAAATATTTATTCTGACTTTAAATTATGAAGAAGTTATGAAGTAGGACAGCTGTTTTAAGTACAATTGTACCTTGAGAACATTTATCATCGAGTAGGTTTCACTTTGTTTAGGACAGCGGTAATGTGTGTTCTGTTTAAATGATATATAAAAAAAGAAATGAAACAAGAATAAGACAGAAACAGCAGTGACAGAGTGCTCCAGTAAAGTCTACGAGCGTTTTGTGAAAAAGGCATCAAAAGTGGAAATTTGTACTTTTTCTTTTCACTTTGCATACCTTCCTATCTTTAACAAGCAAGTAGACATGTGGGAACATACAGGCACACACACCTACACACCTACACACACACACACACACACACACACACACACACACACACACACACATCCTGCACACCCTGTTGGTTGTCTTGTTATACTAGGTTCAATTCTTTCAACAGACATTACTTGCTCTCTGACTGGAAATCAACTCAACGGGTTTCACGAAGATTGCCTCAGAAGCAAGTGAGTGAATTAATGGAATGTCATTACAGTCGTGAGTAAAAATATGAATGACATGTGAAAATGGATTCACAGATAAATCCTAAACTAACCACGAAGAGTTTCCCCGTTGGCGCACTGGAATAAACGAGTGAAATCAGTGGTGATTATAAAGAGGTATGTGCATATACTGTCCTCAAAGACGACAATTGACACATGCCAACAAAACAAGTGACTTTGATGGTAATTATGTAAGACAAAATATGTTTTCTATACTTTATTGAGTAATGAAATACTTTAGTTTCTTTTGAAAGAATTCAGTCTAGACAGGGTCAGCCATTTTTATTGACAAATTAATGCATCACGTATAATTATGATGCAAAGTTTCCAGACAGTTCACAGTGATGTCATCACTTCTATGAGCAGATGACTGTAGCGCAATTCTTTATTTGCTAAAGTTAGTGAACCCAAACAAAGTAAAGTGTCACGTGACTTCAGAGTCTAACCGACCAATCCGAATCTTCAAACACTCATGTAAGCGACAAGGTTAGATGCACGCACTGACCCCCCTGTCCAATTGTTGTGTCGCTATTCTTAGCTGATCAGGTCCGATCGACCCGTGCACAGTACTCAATAATTAGGTTTTACTGTTAGGTGGTATTTGCAGACGATCCGGAGGTAAACACCTCCCGCTTAGAACATGATTTATGTTGTCTCCGGTAAATGTCATGGGTACCACTTGCAGTGCATTACAACACTGTCCTGGGGACCGCCGTCCAGCCAATGGACAGTAATTCACACCTGTAGGCTTTGTTTTGTGGTGTGGCTCTAATACAAACCATTTGCCATAATAACCTGAGCTTCCTTGTGTAAACTTTGAACTTGTAAAGATTATTCTAAACTCAAAGTCTCAGATATTATTCTGATTCTGAGTTTTTCTTTAGTGACATAAACAGGCAGCTGCAGACAATAGGATTAACTCAAATATCATTTTCTTAAGACGTCACTGTTATTTTAAATATGTCTACAGGCTGGGATATTTTGCTGCGGAATTCTACCGCATAAGAAGAATCAGACCAAACTCAGAAATTAAGACCTAAATATGACAGAGACAGTCTCACTGTTTTGCGATTTGTCTCATGGTAAGAATTAAAGTTAGGATTCCAGCCTTAGATATAAGTTGCAGAGATACAAAATAATTGTGATGACGTTTTCCTTAGAATTCTACCTCGTGAGCAAGACCAACTCGAAAACTGAGACCTAGAGGTAAGTTACAGGGATGCAATTAGACCTAGACATAAATAACAGAAATGCAATTTAGACCATGATATAAAGAATAGAGATATTAGATAACTGTAATGACATGATCCGAAGACTTCCTCCTCATATGAAGGACCAACTCATAAACTGAGATCTAGAGATAAGGTACAGAGACAAACTGAGATGATGTACAGAGATAAATTCAGACCTAGTGTGATAAGGTACAGAAATACATGATAATTAGAGCAACGCACGCGGTTTATGATTGTGAACGAATATTTTCTTATAAATGTCGCTTTTCCTTCGTAAACACGAACCTACGTATAGGGAGATATTTCAGTTAGAAGCAGAACCTTGGGTGGGAAGAGTGAGGGTAATAGGATATGTATTTCGGGAATGGGGTGGAGGGTATACTTTTTTTTTTTAACAATAACCAATAAGAATTTTTTGCGCACGCAACCCGGTAACATAGGACCTGCTACTTTCCATAGAGCAAGACCCTTAATATACGATGACATGGTAACATAGGACCTGCTACTTTCAATAGAGCAAGACCCTTAATATACGATGACATGGTAACATAGGACCTGCTACTTTCAATAGAGCAAGACCATTAATATACGATGACGTGCATGTACTCAGCACACTTTGAGCTATAGATAGTGTATCCATGGTGATGTGCATATACGTAGTCCAATGTGAGCTACATATACTTAGTCCAAAATACAAAATGCAAAATGCACTAGGTTCATCGTGACCTGCATAAACTTAGTCCACGGTGAGCTATAGATAGTTCACGGTGAGCTACATATTCCTAGTTCACGGTGAGCTACATATTCATAGTCCACTGTGAGCTATAGACACTTAGTTCAGATGAGATTCATCTACTAATTCAAAGGTGAGTTATATATACTTCGTACACTGTGAGCTATAGAAGTTAGTCCATGGTGACCTGCATATTCTCAGTCTACGGTGAGCTGCAAATACTTTTCCATGGTGAGCTAAAGGTACTTAATCCATGGTGATCTATAGATAGTCCACGATGAGCTACATAGAATTAGTCCAAAGTGAGCTTTTGTTAGTTAGTCCAGGGTCACCTGCATATTCTTAGTCCACGCTGAGCTATGGATACTTAGTCTATTGTGACCTGCATATACTTAGTCCACGGTGAGCTATAGGTACTTAGTCCATGGTGAGCTACATATACTTCGTCTGCAGTGAGCTATAGATAGTAAGCCCATGGTGAACTGCATTTACTTACTCCACGGTGAGATACGTATACTTAGTCCACGATGAACTACATCTGATTAGTCCATGGTGAGCTACATGTATTTAGTCCTCGCTGAGCTATATATATATACACTTAGTCCACCCTCAGTTACATATTCGTAGTGCACGGTGAACTACATACACTTAGGCCGCGGTGAGCTATAGGTATCTAGGTCAGGATGAGCTACCAGTAAATAGTCCATCGTGAACTATAAGGAACTGTCGAAAATGTTCACCTCGAGATAGGCTGAAAATGATGTTTTTGAGTGAGTCCGACGCCTGTCCCATACGCAACTATGTCCGTAGGTAATAGCGATGATTGTGATGATGGATTGTTATCTGCCTTTCCTAGTTGTCTACCTTTCCTAATCTACTTAGTTTCTACCTTTCCTAATCTACTTAGTTTTCTACCTACCTAGTTTACTTCATTAAATATCTTCCTAGTTTACTTAGTTATGTAGCTTTCCTAATCTACTATCTACCTTTCCTAGTACATATAGTTATGTACCTTTCCTAATCTACTTAGTTATCTACCTTTCCTAATTTACTTAGTTATCTACCTTTCCTAGTTTACTTAGTTATCTACCTTTCCTAATCGACATAGTTATCTACCTTTCCTAGGTTACTTAGTTATCTACATTTCCTAGTTTACTTAGTTGTGTACCTTTCCTAATTTAATTAGTTATCTACCTTTCCTAGTTTACTACACAGACAATCAGACTTTAGTTGTACGTTTATAGCGGTCCAACTCTGAAAACAGACCGATACACTAGCAAGGCAGGATAAAGAGGATTGAAGCTAGAGAGAAAGAGAGAAAGAGAGAGAGGGAGAACGAGAGAGGGAGCTTTGAGGAACACGATGCAGTCTGTGCACGAGAAACAAACTACCGGAGGTGTATTTGTTTATTAATTTGAAAATCGATACAGGCCTTTAACATGATCTAGTTTCTTTCGGCCGCGGTCAGGGCAGTCCGTTATTTTTAAGCACTTTTCGATTTCTGAAAGAATTGAAAAGAAACACTGTCTGTTCAGGGGCGCATGCTACCAGCGAGTGATTGACATATTGCTAATATACACACCGATGTGGATAATAAAGATCCCAGCCCAGATTTGACTGTCTCAAAGGAAACAACAAAAAATATGTCTCTTTCTTTCAAAAAAAACAACTGTTACGAGTATATTATGTGTGCTCGTGTGTGTACATGCATGCGTGCACATTTGTGCTTATGCCTGTGTGTCATGCGAATGTAATTTTGTGTGCGCAATATATGTGTGTATGCATGTGTGTGCTTTTGTTTGTATGTATGCATACGTGCGTATGAACAGAATGGAAACTGTAAGGGATACATACTACGAAATGAAAATTACTACTAGCTTAGTTTATAATGTTCGTTTACAGGATTGTAATGAAATGAAGTTGGATGTATGAACTTAATGTTCGTTTACAGGATTGTAATGAAATGAAGTTGGATGTATGAACTTAAAGTTCGTTTACAGGATTGTAATGAAATGAAATTGGATGTATGAACTTAATGTTCGTTTACAGGATTGTAATGAAATGAAGTTGGATGTGTGAACTTAAAGTTCGTTTACAGGATTGTAATGAAATGAAGTTGGATGTGTGAACTTAATGTTCGTTTACAGGATTGTAATTAAATGAAGTTGGATGTATGAACTTAATGTTCACGTACACGGACGTGAAGTGCGTAATTTTCATTTACGTCATGAGTTGGTTGTATGAACGTTTGTGTATGGTAGATCAGATCAACTTGCTGAGTACGCTTAGGAAATGATTTGCGGCTACTAATGAAGGATAACAATTTTAAAACACGCAACAACGAAATCCATAAATGGGAATCGTCAAAACAAGAAACGTTATGGCTAGATGAATTGAGCGCTTTTTTAATTTTCAAAAACCAGTCTTTGAGAACATTTCAAGCAAGCTGTTTCAACCATTGCTCTTGCGGCTATGCGGCTATTTTTTTTTTTTTATTGGTATATTTCAATTTTGTAATGCGCATTTAATCGGTGCCCCTGACGTGCTTGGCTACCGAGAATTCAGTGAGGGGAGCCAAAATCCCTCTAAGTCGTCTAAGACCATCCCATAACTGATAGCATCAAACCGAGTGCAAGCTCTTGCAAGCCTTGTGGGTGAAGCAGCTTCAGCATTACCACAACACCTTTGGACTATGCTTCGGTAAGAAAGTGTGCAGTATGTTCCAGTGCCCCACCACACCCTCCAGATAATGCTAGGTGATACAATTTACAAGGGGTGGAAATGATCCCAGAACACCGTCAAGCTGTGGATGGATGCTTCCTCAACGAAACAGACACCGCGTGAGAAATTTTACCTCTTCGGGAATGCGACAGAATAGCGCTCTAATTAATATATCAATACAGAAACAGTGCCTAAAATATGTTGCAATTGACATTGAGCATTTACGTGTACGTGTTCGCACAATTAAACTGAAAACGTTTCAGACAGGACAGTGAGGAATTCGGTGTAATCCCGATGCTGCGCGCGATGTGTATTTTAAACGTATTCTTCAACGCGTCCACGGGAGTCAGAGAGATCAAGGGGCAGTTAATTCTAGGTATTTGGCACGGATCTTAAGGAGAACGACTTTCTTCTTAAAAGAAGGGACGGTAAAGGTTTTCGAGTGTCAGAATTAAAAGAGTTTGTCTATAAAGAGCTCTTAGACTGCGTATCACCGGCGCAAGGGATTCGCGAAATAAAACATTAATTTTACACATCTGGTTGTGAGGCATGCAACTTTGCATACGAACATAAGGCTGTGTACGACTTACAGATATTAAAGAAATAAAATAAACAAGGGAGGCAAATCATATCTAAGTACCAAGATGAGGGATTAAAACCGAGCTTTGTAGAGGAGGCTTCAAGTAAGGCACAAACTGTTATCATCATCATATTCATCCCACCACCACCACAACCACCACTATCAGCATCAGCTGCATCACATTGTCGCCATCATCAGCCTGTCATTAAACTAATCTATTATTTCATCAGTCTGTCAATAAACCAGGCTGTCATTTAACCAGCCTGTCTTTTAAACAGTCTGTCATTAAACCAGTATGTCAAACAGTTATCAAGTCAATTATTCAATCATTCTGTCACTTCATCCATAATCCGTCTATCCGTATGTTCCTTATTTGGGACCAAATAAAAAAATTAAAACGAAAGAAGTGAAACACAATAATACATAATAATACATAACCTTTCAGGGGAATATTACAAAAGTTTATAATTTGTGACAGTGAAGTGGCTAAATGCTACATTTGTACTTCCTTTTGCATTCCCTTCAATCAACATGGGCGATAAGTTGCGACCGCTTAACTCAGAGAAATATTTCTTGGAATTTATTTTTAAATCTGAATCTGCGGTTACCGCCCAACGTCCAAATTATTTCTTTTCAACTGTTATTTTCTGGAATTTTACGCACTCCTTGCCACCCTACCCCAGAGCTAAGAAATAAACGTCTTCAACGCACAGACGAGACTTATCGCAACGCTTATTGTCGGGCTGCTCCATTTTAACGTTTCATTCTGCAATGCAAACACATCTGTCTGTACTGCACACATTTCCCAAGCCAAGCAAACAAAGGTGGTCACTTAGAACAGGTTATTGTAAAACGTTAGAGTGTCGTGCAACTTCGTTTCAGTAACGAGTTTCCTGGCAGTAAGAAATTAGAATGGTAGGTGGATTCACACCAGCACCCCCACCCATCCCCGCGCACACACTCCAAGGACTGGAAAAGAATACATTCTTCTGAGCGTCAATACTACCATTCTTAATCAGGCTCTTGCATTTGTGACGTCAGCTGATTTGATTTGGGAGCCCTTTTGTTAAGCAAAGATTGTTTTGGAAAATGAAATAATAGTTTATGCATGTTTGTATGAATATGTGTATCTATCTATCTATCTATCTATCTATCTATCTATCTATCTATCTATCTATCTATCTATCTATCTATCTATCTATCTATCTATCTATCTGTCTGTCTATCTATCTATCTATCTATCTGTCTGGTTGTCTGTCTGTCTATCTATCTATCGGTCTGTCGATCTATCTGTATGATTTCACAGTACACGTGTCTTGAAGCTATTATTATTATTTTTTAAATTTAAGCTAGTAAATGGAGAAATATATATATATATATAAACGCGTACTCACAAACGCATAGAAAAATACACACACACACACTATAGATAAACAATCAGATAGAATAATAGCTATGCACAAAGTTACATTTTGATTGTACATTTCTAATTTTAAAATATAAACATGTAGTGTGAATAGTATTAATTTTACTATCAAGAAAATTGAGTTGCATCCGTAGGCTTCGATATGAGGTATTTACAGTTACATGGTTAACTGCATAAACAAGAGAAAATTATACATATGGTTGTTATAATGCATTTGAAAATAATGTGTTAATTTGGACCAGTAAGTGCAACGGGGAAAGATTTCGTTTGCATGAACAATTTAAGTGCCGATAATAAACGGGTTATATGTATATACATGTAACATAAGAAGTACATAACACTTAAAAGGAACAAAACATTAAAAAATGCATAACAAATAAAAAATGCAAAACATATAAAAACTACATACATAAAAAGTACAAAGATTTTAGAAAGCACGTCTTGAAACAAGTTCAATTTTAATTTGGGTCAATTAAAATTGCAAAAGATCTTTGAACCGTGCGCGCGCGCGCACACACACACACACACACACACACACACACACACACTTATATTTATATATGTAGGCCTACACACACACACATTTATATTTATGTATGCAGGCCTACACACACACACACACACACACACACATACACATTTACATTTATATATGCAGGCCTACACACATACGCACGCACACACATTTATATTTATATATGCAGGCCTACACACACACACACACACGCACACACATTTATATTTATATATGCAGGCCTACACACACACACACACGCACACACATTTATATTTATATATGCAGGCCTACACACACACACACACACACGCACACACATTTATATTTATATATGCAGGCCTACACACACACACACACACACACACACACACACACACACACTTAGAGAAATGTGCCCACTCAAACTATCCAATTACAAATAGCGCATCAGTGAAAGTTAGGAGAGCCACGGGAAGGAGCCATTCAAGTTACGTAACTCTGCTCAACAAATAAAAGCTCATTGACACTTTGTGCATAGATAGACAACTCCTCAACACTAAAATCAATGCGATCACTAGTTGTTAGACTTCACTTTATTACGTTGTTTTACGCCAGAAAGAAAAAGACGGTTAAATTATTTCGCACAATATTCGTCCATTAAAAGAGTGACAGCGGCTCTGAGTGGTTGTGTCACACACGTATCATTTCTTTCTCTCTCTCAGCCAAGTAAACTGTGACTGCCTGCCTGCCTGCCTACCCGCTTGCCTTTGCCCGCCCGCTAAATGGTAGCCGGTTGAGCTCTGCGCAGAGATCGCTGAAGTTCGTGGCCTGACTCAGTTTTTGTCGAGTTTATACACCAACACCGGCGACTTTCGTCCCACACTCTCTCCCAACCTGGAGTAGATAGGAAATCTGGAGGGTTTTATTAAATGGCTTTGGATTGGATCATTCGGACCTAAGGCCCACTTTTTTTTCTTAAAAGTGAACCTTCTGCCCTCACGATGGTCTGGATACAATTAATGGCCTCACCATCTGTAAGGTGAAGGGAGATAAAAACAACAAAAAGAAAACAAACCAGCAACAGCAAAGTGAAGTTGCAAGTTGAGTGTCCCTTTTTTTTTTTCAAACAGGAAAGCGGGAAAACGTTTCTTACAGCTTCAGCAACTCAAGCGGTTTGACCAGCAACATTAGTGTCCTCTGATACGCAAACTATCAAAAGGTATTGTCTGGATAATAACTAGGCGATTTTATAGAGCGCTTGAACTAGCTAAAGGTATTGTCTAGATAATAACTAGGCGATTTTATAGACTAGCTAAAGGTATTGTCTGGATAATAACTAGGCGATTTTATAGACTAGCTAACGGTATTGTCTGGATAATAACTAGGTGATTTTATAGAGCGCTTGAACTAGCTGCTTCGACCAGCTAAATTCGAATGTCTGAATATTTTTAATTCAACCATCACCTGTGACGTATTCTGTACTTTTCTTTCTTTTAAATACCTGGATATTAAAACAATATAAAATTTAAAAAAAAATTCAGACGTGCACGTGCTATAACTGTTACCGAACACCTGTCCTAATAGTTTAATATTCATTTCAAGCGTGCACGCACTCTTAGTCTGTTTTACAACTACTAACGCTGGCTGTAAGTAGTTGAAATTTACTAGGGGTGGGTAGGGAGGGACTGTTTTTCTCCACAATTAATCAGACGTGTTCGGTCTAGTGTTAACTTTGAAGCAGGTGCATGCCTTGAAGTCGTACTGCAACTAAATATAGGCAAGACATTTCCATCACCTGATATTTTGTCCTAAAGGTCAAGCTCATACACACACACACAACCAGCCTGTCACAATATATATATATATATATATCGCTCCCTCTCTCTAGCTTTGTCTCTTTAATTCCTTTGTCTTCCTAGCAATGATGGCGTCACCATCAGTCTTAAAGCATGCCAGCCAGAGGTACAGCCGAATGTACTCCTTAGAATTTTGCGTCAACTTTATTTTTAGCTTCTGCAAGGAATTGGCACTACTTTGTTTAAAACGTACTTTTAATGATTATTTGTTGGGAGTTGAGTACATTTGTCTCTCACAGAAACATAAATAGACAATATTGGTTTGCACCATTTATTCTTTTCACCATATAAAAATGTGCTATATTTTCATCATTTAAAAGTGTACTATAATTATTTTCATCATATAAAAATGTTCTATATTTACATCATTTAAAAATGTACTATAATTATTTTCATCATATAAAAATGTACTATATTTTCATCACTTAAAAGTGTACTATAATTATTTTCATCATTTAAAAGTGTAATATAATTATTTTCATCATTTAAAAGTGTACTATAATTATTTTTATCATAAAAACGTACTAATATTTTCAACATTTAAAAACGTACTATTTCATAATTTAAGAAGGAATACTCTTTTCAATATGCGTAACGTACCTACTTTTAGCGCGCCAAACGAACTCTCCTGCTGGAAACGTCAAATATTTTCAAAGTACAAAACCTACTTCACTCTTAGATCATCATGGCCAAGGCCTCACACCCTCGCACCAACACAAAGACCGCCGTCCGCTGCATATTTATACTGTGTAGTTATTATCACCTTCCCCAACTTTCACCCCACCCCACCCCCGCCCACATGAATAAAAGCACAGTTTGCGTGCTGATATTAGTATGCACCTAGTAATGATCGCTTTCTTAAAGAATAACAACAGATCTGGACATAGCGATTTCATTTCAGAGTGGCACACAAAGGGCGGGCCAGAAACGAACAAATTCACAGACACCTGTTCGGTATTGCACTGTGCTCATATTTGATATCTTTTTCTTACCTTCACACTGCGCATGCGCGCGCACCCTCATCCCCCCCCACACACACACACAAAAGCATTGGACACATTTTTATAGATGCGTACTCGTAATAATCAATAGTTATTGTTTCCTCGCTGATTAATCTTGCACATCTGAGCAATAATACCACAAGAAGCGAAATTAATTCAAATGTACAAACTGACAGCGATGTTGGGGAAAGTAATGCATAGCATATAATAATACCAGTTTGCTCTCTTCACTTTTGTAAAGTCATTAATAAAGAGAGAAAGAAAACTTTCTAATTTTCTAAGTGAAATAAAAAATGCCTGCATTTTTAGACAATTTATTATTTTTTTCTTATTATTTCATCTTGAAGGAAACCAACACTGAATCCTTAAAATGTTGGTGTGAAAGGGGTGGAGTGCTAACAGGAACTATGTCGTTCGTTGCCCCTAGGCCTTGGGTATAAAAAAAAATGTAAAAAAATAGTCGACTTACTGAAGTAAACACCACCAGCACCACAACCACCTGCTGGGGAGTAATATTTGGTACGCAAACTTCTCCAGGAGGAAAATATGTTTACTTTATGAAATAAAATGCGATAGCAGTGTCCGAAAGGCGCACACTGGTCTATTTCAGAGAGGCACAGGGTCTGTTCTGTATTTCGAAATCATGCTCCTGTTAGTTAACATGCGTTATACATTTACTTGGTACTTGAAAACAAAAATTCACTCTCACACCCACACAATACGCGCACGCAAACGAACTAGCAACTGCATAACCCTCATTTTCACTGTACGGTTGTTTTCTTTCGCAGATACAATTATGATCAGGTCAGTACCTGAGTGGACAAGACATTTTCGCTTCTGCGTGTGTGGACGTTACTGAAACAATCTACTACTGTGCTCTGTCAATTGAAAGACGTACTAATGTGATTTGTGTCAAATTAAATGAAAGAAGAACTAAAGTGCTTTCTGTCAAATTAACTATTTGGATTTGCAAATCCGTTTTGCTTGAAGATGACTGAATCAAGTAGGTGCTTGCTGCTTGTCAAACATTCTTAAATTAATTGTCTGATTCTCAGAGTTCAAATGTGTGATGATCAGTCAAAATTTGTTTGTGCATGGACACCAGAAAACACATTGTTCACCAGATGGTCGAACTTATTTACTCCAGTGATAAACAAGAGTAATAACATATAATTCTACAAAGCAAGCGACCACTAACATGCTCTGGAAGGGATTCCTTTGTCACTGCTCCTCTGCATGTCATTGGGAGTACCCGTTCATTGGAAGTACCAGAGTGGATAAACGACTCCTCGGTCCCAAGAACTAGAACAGGGATATCTTTCTGTTGTGAATCTTGCTACGTCATTAGAACTGACGTAACGCAGCTCGGACGTAAAGAAGAGTGGACGGTTCGGTGCTTTGTGTGTCCGAGGAATCTGTGACGAACTGCTGACCAGAATGAGCAATGAGAACAACGACAGCATGCACACCTCCGGCCATCTGTTACTGCAGGCCTCCAACGAAACCTGCGGCTGGCCTAAAGATGCAGCGATGGAAGGTAAGTGTGGGAATGTTATTATTGCTTTTTGATTTGTTTTTCTCATCGTCGATCGGTATAAAGAATGATGTGTACAAATGCTTTCTGTGTTTGTGTGTGTGTGTATGTGTGTGTGCGTGTTGTGTGTGTGCGCGTGTTGTGTGTGTGTGCGTGTTGTGTGTGTGCGTGTTGTGTGTGTGCGTGTTGTGTGTGTGTGTGTTGTGTGTGCGTGTTGTGTGCGTGCGTGCGTGTTGTGTGTATGCGTGTTGTGTGTGTGTGCGTGTTGTGTGTGTGCGCGTGTTGTGTGTGTGTGCGTGTTGTGTGTGCGTGCGTGTTGTGTGTGCGTGCGTGTTGTGTGCGTGCGTGTTGTGTGTGTATGCGTGTTGTGTGCGTGTGCGTGTTGTGTGCGTGTGCGTGTTGTGTGTGTTGTGTGTGTGCGTATTTTTTGTGTATGCGTGTTGTGTGTGTGCGTGCGTGTGTGTGTGTGTGTGTTGTGTGTGTTGTGTGTGTGCGTGTGTGTTGTGTGTGAGAAAGGTGGATGGTTGAGTAGAAGTGTCCGGGAAGGTGAAGGTCGACTCTTAATTCATTGGGTTGACATTTTACTTTGTTTGTTTACTGTGTAAGCATCATTTTAAAGTGTGTACTGTCTAAGAAGTAACAACATCAAACACAATCCATCCGTCTTCAAAGTACTAGTGTTTGAAAACAGAATGTAAAATAATATTCACAACACAATCCACCCGACTTCTAATTGCTAGTGTTTGAAAACAGAATATAAAATAATATTCAACAACATCAAACACAATCCACCCGACTTCTTATTGTTTGTGTTTGAAAACAGGATTAAAATAAAATAATATATTCAGCTTCAACTTTCACAACTAAAATAAAAGTATAAATTTACTGTTGGGTTGGTTATCTTTTAAATTTTAAATGTACTTAGTTGCTAATGGAACATTTTATTCCATCATTCATTTATATAAAATTTTCCTTTTTTTTAACGAGAGAACTCTAAACCGTCTAGTAAAATTCAAAACGTTTGGTTTTTAAGAATGATGAAGCTAATTTTATTTATTATCTTTTAAATGCATGCAAGAGTTTCATGATAAAATATAGCGCTTTCATTCATGGCCTTTACACTCTTGCTTTTCCATCTTGTGTGGCCGTGTGATCAGGTTGACATGTTTTAAATCCTTGTGGAAATGTCAAGTCGTCAGGAACAGGATCATTTTCCATCCTTCAATACTTCCTAAGTCTTTCAAATATGTTGGAGTGTGTTCTCTTCTGAACTCTGTGGTTTATGTTCAGGCCGTGTTTTATCAATATTTCTTTTTATCTCCCCCTTCTTTCTCGTTGTCTCTTTCTTTCTCTCTCTCTCTCTCTCTCTCTCTCTCTCTCTCTCTCTCTCTCTCTCTCTCGATAGATAGACAGACAGACAGATAGATAGATAGATAGATAGATTCTTAGACAGATAGATAGATTATTTTTTGCTGCAAGTCTCAAGCTTCCCTAAAATTACTAGTCTAGTTAGAATACTTGAAAATTACTTGAAGTCATTATAGTGTATGGTAATTTTTCAGTTGTATGTTTGAAAATTACTTGAAGTCATTATAGTGTGTGGTAATTTTTCAGTTGTATGTTTGAAAACGTATGTATATGAAGAGCAATATACTAAGTAGCAAATCGTAAACATGCTGTAAACGTTTAAAGGCTGTGTTAATTTCGAGAGGAATTAGCTTATATTAAATGTTTTAGAATCGACTTTACTGGGACAAAAAAACCCAGAACTCATTCACCGATAGCATCTCGTTTGACATTCGTCAGTGAGGAACAGGCTGGAAGCGATCTTTCACAGGCGGATTTAATCACAGATGTGGACTGTTAGAATATGGAAACTCACGGATAGATATTGTCTGCAGATGACTTGCAGTCTCTGCGTTAATGTGGTTACCATGAGCACTGTGCCGGCCTGCACTGTCTCGCCTCGAGATGTGGTAACGTGCCCTGTGCTAGGAAATAAAAGGAAGCTTTATTACAACGATAGCATCAAGAGATTTTCCCTTTGGTCTCTAGAGCAGGAAGGATAATTTAAAATAATTTGCGAAAGCGCTAATTCAAACAGTCTTTCAGTTGTTCTTTTGCTTAAAATATATATATATATTTTTTTTATCGACAGAAAAAATTAAGTTCCGCTAGTGTCGTATTCCAGTATTTTGATGTTTGATTTCTTCTTTTTATCATCTACATTAATTTTATTTAGGTGTATGTGGGGGTAGGGTTGCTGTTGTTTTTAAATAAATAAAACTAAAAGGATTTCTGTTATTTCCACGCTGTACACTTTGCGACTCTTAATTTCTGTTCTTGAAGTTTTAGATCTAATTTTCGTTCTGTCGTATCTTGTTGGGTTTTCATTGTAGGGAGGAGCTAGATGCATTTCTAGCTCGCTTATATAATAGACAGACTGACTCTAAACATTTAAGCAGACAGACATTTCAGTATTGAAAGATACATATATTTATAATTAAATAGATGGTAGATAGATAGAGACAGACAGACAGACAGACAGACAGATAGATAGATAGATAGATAGATAGATAGATAGATAGATAGATAGATAGATAGATAGATAGATAGATAGATAGATAGATAGATAGATAGATAGATAGATAGATAAGAGGAGGGGTCGGCAAACGACAGAGAGAATCCTCGGTGTAAAACCATTAGAAGTTTGCTAAAGAAATATCACCCCACAGTTTTGAAATCAAATCCCGTTATTTAATAAAGATTCATGCAAGTCTGCTCAGAATACCTCTCTCCCGTAAATTATGCATGCAAATGGCGTTTATTAACTCGTAACACTGTAGCAAATGGCGTTTATTAACTCGTAACACTGTAGCACTGATACAAATCAAACAAATATATTTTTCTTCACGGGATCCGTCTCTAACAGTCGCTCTCTTAAACCACAATTCAGAGAGCCATTAACTCATATTTTACACTGTCAAACATTCTTAATACAGGCAAACACACATTTCAGTCAAACCAATTACTCATAATACAGGCCTACAAGCACTCATACTTAAGACAACCAAACACTCATAATACAGGCAAACACTATTACTTCAGACGACAAAATACTCATAATACAAGCAGACAAACACTCATAAATAATACATGCAACCAAACACTCATGAGACAAGTATACAAACACTCGTAATCTAGGTAGCCAAACACTCGTAATATAGGCAGTGAAATACTCGTAAAATTGACAGCCACACATAAATACAGGCAACCAAACTCTCGTAATATAGGCAGCCAAACACTCATAATATAAGCAGTCAATCTAGGCAGCCAAACATTCATAAAATAGGCAGCAGACACTCATAATTCGGACAGCCAGACATTCATAATACATAGTCAAACTCATAAATCGGACAGCCAAACCATAATAAAAACAGTCATACCATAATTCAGATAGATAAACTACTATATACACAGACAAAACTCAAATAACACAACAATACAACATACAACAAAATAACACAACAACAGCAAAGTCTGCCAAAAGATATTTTCTAAATAAGGCTTTTGAACTGTCTTTCGCTGTAATCATATAGTCGACCAATAAGAAACTCAATCTCCACAGAGTTTGACAATACGGTCCTTCTTCTTCCCTTTCTCTCTCTCTCTCTCTCTCTCTCGCTCTCTCGCTCTCTCTCTCTCTCTGACTGTATGATCATGTCTTTGTGCTCCGCCCTCCGCCTTTCTCTCGTCTGTCTTTGTCCTTTCTACTTATCTCTCTAGCTCTCAGTCTAGTTATCTGTCTATCTATCTTTCTCTCTTCACTCTGTCACTTTACTTCCTCTTGCTTTTGCTTTATCTTTTTTCTTCCTCTATTTGCATATTTTTTCTCTTATTCTCTCTTCATCTTTGTTTTCATTCTGTATGTCTTCATCACTTCCTCTTATTTCCATCTCATCTCTCCCTGTATCTTCCTCTATCTTTCTGTTCAGCCCCCCCCCCCCCCGTCCCTTTCTCGCTCAATCTATCTCTCTATGTGCCTATGTTAATTTTCTTTCATCATATTTTTTCTCTCTTTATGTATTCTCAAACAGCTTTTGTGATTTATCCCTCTTGTCAAAATACATTTTGATCGAAAATCCTCATCAACTCTTTCAAATACGGATGAATCTGTCTGGAATATGCCCAGAAAGCTGTAGTAACTATCTGGTTGTGTGCTCTATGGTGACAATTAGGTCTGTTTGACCCTTTCACATACCAGGAAGATATTAATCATTAACATACACTCAGAATTCGTGTTTACTCACGACGAAACTTCGTCGAGTGAGTGTGTTGACAGTGTTCATTTGTTCTTGAGTCACACTGTGAAGTTTCATATCACAACACGTCGAACCTGTCAAATGTTGCTTCAAACTCCCCTAATGCGTGAAACGCACCAGCACTTGGGCACACATGCATTCACGCACACACACACACGCACACACATGCATACTCTTTCACACACAAACCTACACACACGAACACTCACGCACCCGTATGCACACACACATACACTTTCACACACAAACATGCACATGTATATATTAGCGTGCTCTCGTACACAGTCCCGCTCGAGACTGCATAATTATTTACTCGGTCGCTTACGTTAATACCTGTCCTGTCAAGTCCTAAACGCATTTCGTGACGCATTTTCAGAGAATTTCGTGCTTTTGACCCCTATATCTTTGAAGAATCTACACCAAATTCTGCTACTAAACTAGAAAAGACACCAGTTCTGCTACTAAAACTAAACAAGACACTAGTTCTCCTACTAAACCTGCACAAGACAGCACTTCTGCTACAAAAACTGAACAAGACACCAGTTCTACCACAAAACCTGCACAAGACACCAATTCTGCTACTACAACTAAACAAGACACCAGTTCTGCTGAACGTATTTTGTTATTTCATTGGCCCAATATTGAGACTCAACAATAAGCCCCAAACTACCAACCAATAGCCCCAAAGCTGCCAACCTCAAATTCAAAACTTCCCATAAGCTTCAAAGCTGCTGACCCAAAGCCCCAATTTCCCACAAGCCCCAAACTGCCAACGAAAAGCCCAAGGCTTCTCTCAAGTCCCAAGTTTGCTAATCAAAAGCCTAAAACTTCCCACAATCTCCAAACTGTCTACCAAATACATCAGATTCTCACAACAAAGTCCCAACATTTCCAACAACAAAGCCAAAATAATGGCATCAGACTCCTGAGAAGGCTACGTCAGAATTGCGTTTGACTTTGTCTTGGAAGTGAAGCATCGAAGGAGGATCTATTAAAGCAGGGAAATAATGTATGTAATATATATATAATACTTCTTTCATTTTATTTCTGTTGGTGCCGTATTAATTTAGTTTTAATTCAGGGTGGAACGTCTTTCATGTGGGATTGGAACTAAAGGAGCAATTCACGGTTTAAAAAGAAATGATATTAAAGTACTTCATCCTCCAGTGTGTGTGTGTGTATGTGTGTGTGTGTGTGTGTGTGTGTGTGTGTGTGTGTGGTGTAAAGTATGTGTGTTTGTAAAGTGTATACACGTGTGCATTTGTGTGTGTGTGTGTGTGTGTGTGTGTGTGTGTGTGTGGTGTAAAGTATGTGTGTTTGTAAAGTGTATACACGTGTGCATTTGTGTGTGTGTGTGTGTGTGTGAGAGAGAGAGAGAGAGAGAGAGAGAGAGAGAGAGAGAGAGAGAGAGAGAGAGAATAAACGTAAACTAACCTCATAGTTTGCATACATATTCCATAAAATGGGTGAGAGAAAAGTTTAGATATTAAGAGACTCACCTCAACCCTCACCCCACCACCAACACCAAAACAAAAAAAACAAAAAAACATGTTGTTAAAGTTTTAATAAAACAGTGAAAGTAGAAAGTGCTCACTCCAGACAACAGAGCCAAACATTGACAGTAGAAAGAACTCCACTCCAGACGACAGAGCCAAATATTGACAGTAGAAAGAACTCCACTCCAGACCACAAGGCCAGACAATAATAGTAGAAAGTGCTCCACTCCAGACCACAGGGCCAAACATTGGCAGTAGAAAGAACTCCACTCCAGACCACAGGGCCAAACATTGGCAGTAGAAAGAACTCCACTCCAGAGAACAGGGCCAGACAGTAATCCGTTGATATGGCATTCAATGGAACGTTTTCTACTGTCACTGTTTTGTTCTCTGGAGTGAAGCACTTTCTACTAACAGTGACAGTAGAAAACGTTCCATTGAATGCCATATCAACGGATTACTCTGAATCCTTACTCTTGTCTCTTGCGATGCAGCAATGTTCTACAGCGCTAGATTAAAACTTCAAACTTGGAAAATGCATTACGGATTCATTAGACAGTTGTAATATTGACGGTTTTCAGAACAAAGTGGATTTATAATTCAAATCTCTCTCTCTCTCTCTCTCTGGTTTTCTTATTTGTCTTGTGTTACGTGCGTTACCATTGTATCTGTGCGTTTTCTTTCCCACTATTCTTCCCTCCGTATACCAAATACAATTTTAGTCCATTTATAGATTAGCACTCTTCCCTCCGTATACCAAATACAATTTTAGTCCATTTATAGATTAGCACTCTTCCCTTCGTATACCAAATACAATTTTAGTCCATTTATAGATTAGCACTCTTCCCTCCGTATACCAAATACAATTTTAGTCCATTTATAGATTAGCACTCTTCCCTCCGTATACCAAATACAATTTTAGTCCATTTATAGATTAGCACTCTTCCCTCCGTATACCAGGTAAAATTTTAGTCCATTTATAGATTAGCACTCTTCCCTCCGTATACCAAATACAATTTTAGTCCATTTATAGATTAGCACTCTTCCCTCCGTATACCAAATACAATTTTAGTCCATTTATAGATTAGCACTCTTCCCTCCGTATACCAAATACAATTTTAGTCCATTTATAGATTAGCACTCTTAGGAAAGAAAGTATAACGATGATTTTGATTGCATGAATATGCCTACTTTCAAAATAACGTATTACTTCCATCTTATCTTTTTGTCTGTCTGAAGAGAGCAAAGGCCACCAGTTAGTAAAGCTTCGAACAGTCCGAATTGCATTTGAAACTATTAAACAGCAACGCGCCTTATAAAAACAAGCCAAAGAGATAAAATAGCACACATTTAACATTTCTACTTTTGAAAACAGCCCGTAGTTTCGCGAGCACCACCACTCCTCGTCGGTTTTCTGGGTAGCGGAGCAAGTAAACCATATTCCTTTGATGTTTTTTCTCCGTCAGTGACGGGAACGCCAAATCAGTGATCCGGTTCGATGTAACTGTACAGACGTGTTTTGTTTAATCCCAGTCCAATTAGTGAATCCACGCTTGCCTTTATTTGACAATTTTCTGGCTTTTAAAGAAAGTTTTTGTTGGATGGTGGGGTGGAAGTGGATGGATGAGTGAGTGGTCGGTCCGCCCTGTGCCACAGTTAACGTTGTGTGTTGATTTCGTCTCTGTTTTTTTTATTTCCGTCTCTATTTTTGTTTAGTCTATCACGTTATTTTGTAATGCGAGTTTTTGATTGGCTGTCTTTATTTCGCATGTTTTTGACTGATTGCTTTATTTCGCGTGGCTCTCTAAACAAACGGATAATAAAGCATGAAGACTAAATTGTTGCTTTTAATAAATTATAAAAAGTAGTTTTGCTTTCTTTGCACATTGAATCGTGGATGACGTTACCTGAAAGTATTGGTCAATTACACTGAAATTGATGAATTAAGAGTGTAGCACATGAAAGTTTTCTAGAAGTGTATCTAGAGGTCACAAATACATGTTTAAATTCTCTCTCCCTCCCTCCTCTCTTCAAACAATAATAAATATTTCTCGAAAACGAAATTTTAGTTCTGATTATCTTTTACGTTCGTTAAATCCGACACGATATGTGGCTAATTTGATGGTTAGTCTAAAGTGAATTAGACTATGAACTATGAACATTGTGATATGAACATCTTAAGATAGAGCATTTTTCGAGTGCGTATGATGTCACTTATTAAACTGTTGTTAAAAGACAGACCGTGTTTCATTTAGTTCCACTTGAGCTATAATTACCGTTAGAAATAGGCTTTTTGTGCTGTCGTACATCAAATGCCCTTATAAATGGGTATTAATTGTTGTCGTACAGCAAATGCCCTTAAAAATGATATTAATTGTTGTCGTACAGCAAATGCTCTTATAAATGAGTATTAATTGTTGTCGTACATCAAATGCCCTTATAAATGGGTATTAATTGTTGTCGTACATCAAATGCCCTTATAAATGGTATTAATTGCTGTCGTACAGAAAATGCCCTTATAAATGGGTATTAATTGCTGTCGTACAGCAAGTGCCGTTATGAATGGGTATTTAGTTGCTGTCGTACAGCATACATGTGTTTGACTTCACGAACTAAGATGTGCACGACGGACTGCACTGTCAAGCGTTGTCGGATGTTAATGGTGGCGCGAGGTGTTACGCTCTTTATCACTTTCGACAAATACTTCACAAAATTATGCCAAAATTCCCTGTATCTCTCCCTGTTTGTCTTCACTATTTTTCTCTATTTGAAATCTCGTTGTCTATATATACCACGTTCTTTTTGGTCTACTCTGTTTGTGCATCTGTATTGTATGTCTATCTGATTATCTGTCTATATCTGTCTATTTTACAATCTATCTATCTATCTAGCTAATCTATCTATCTATCTATCTATCTATCTATCTATCTATCTATCTGTCAGTCTATCTATCTATCTATATATATATATCTGCATTTATAGACACCATATTTTGGATGCTATGTATCCTTGAAGTTGTTAACAATATCTACTCTGGTTTTCAATATTAACCTTATTTGTCGATCTGATCTATTTCTCGCCTGAAAGCTTTTCAACTCCACCAGTTAGGCCTTCATGATTCCCTTGCGCACAAACATGATTACATTTAATGTGGGCGTGTGATGGTGAGTGACCAGAAGCGTATGTGTGTGTGTGTGTGTGTGTGTGTGCTGTAGTACGTTCGCGTGTCTGATAGCGTGTGGTAGTGTGTGTGTGTGTGTGAGATAGTGTGCGTGTGTGTATGTGTGTGTGTGCTGTAGTGCGTTCGCGTGTGTGATAGCGTGTGGTAGTATGTGTGTGTGAGATAGTGTGCGTGTGTTTATGTGTGTGTGTGCGCTGTAGTGCGTTCGCGTGTGTGATAGTGTGTGGTAGTGTGTGTGTGTGTGAGATAGTGTGCGTGTGTGTGTGTGTTTGTATTTTATTTATAAAAGTAAAATATTACTCCTCAAATAAACCATGTCAGGAATGACGACACCTGAAGTAAGAAAGACAATTTCTACATTACCTACTTTACGAAAAGAGTTTTTTTTTTTAAATGTACATTTTACCAATATATTCGCTTAATCTCTTTGTACACACATCAGAACAAAAGTAACAACGAAACGTCACTAGCGAAGATAGAGAGAAAGACATGATGATAACAGAAAACTCTTTTTTTTTTTTAAATAACCGCGATCACAAAAGAGTGATTAGAGCGAAATAATTAGTGCAAGAATGTTGTAGAATCATGTCCATTGTAAGAACCTGAAACTTTTATTGCAATAAAATTGTTGTGTTCCTGTGCATTCCTCGCTGTTGTAATTAGGACCACGTGACAGCATTGTTGGGTGCATGCGAAGGGGTTTTCTTACATAATTTAATCATTTGACATGGAGTGATGGCCGAGACGATGCATTTAATTCAATATGCCATCTTTTTGTTCAGCTGAATTGTGTTTAAGAACTATATACGTTCCATTTCTTTGAATGGAAACTAAATTAGACTATTAGATACTGTAATTACGATCAATGTCAAGGTTGAATGATTAAGTAGATTCAATAAGTCGCAGTTTTTAGACAGCATAAAATGGTTGACAAATTCTTTGATGGAAGTTAATTCAGATTAATGTAGTTCTCATTTTTTCAATTTGTTTTGTAAGAAACGAAAATGACTGAGTCAAGATTCTTGTACAGTGCTGTCACGTAATGGCTTATGTAGCACACACACACCCACCCTTAAAAATAGACTACACTTAAATCTAGAAAGCCTGACCCATACCCGAGGCTGGAAACATATCTGAATGTTCCAGACAACTCACTAAACTAACCAATCAAAGCGAAGCTTAGCCACGTGAACGAATATACCAGAAACGCACCTGTAAGCTGTTAGTCGAATGTAAGCTGACCGTTGAGGCAACCTGTATTTTGGCTCCAGGTGCTAACAAAGTATACTCATGCTACTGACCTTATCGCCAGTTATCAACACATCATCCTTTGTATATGATTATTACTGCAGAAGGTATGTGGTTTGGCTTGCCTTATATTATGCTCATGTTTATCTCTTGACATTAACTATCATTTATATTGTTATATTTTACTTATGATATTTAAATGAACGATGACCATGTAAATAAGAGTGTTCTGCCTGAGAACATGAGGACGATTTCTTAGCCCATGTGTATTTTACTGGCAGATCGGCACTTTATCTTGGATGTCACTTTATTCTGAATGTGGTTTTGATGAGCAGTGAGCCTCAAAGCAACACTAGAATGAACGACCCGTGGGCCAGAGACACAGTTCCATGGACCTCGCGTGCAACCATATATACGACATTGGGACCCCACATGTCACGTGGGCGAACCAAAGCTAATAACTATGAAACCAACAAGATGAACAACTTCAGCAAGATGTAGACAAACTCTACCAATGTACCTCTAAACTTCACTCAGAAACATTCAGTGTTCTCTTATAATCTCATTTATAGTTTGCTCATATGAATGAACCAAATAACTACTACAGTGCCATAGGACTAAAAACGAACATTTTCTTATGATTCCATATGGTCATGACTAGGCACTATAACAATATATCCTCGAATTGTAATCGTTAAATGATTTGCTATATATAACCATGCTGTCTTATGTTATGAATACAAATTATTGTTGATAAATACAACGCTCATATTAGCGTGACTCATTTACTTGTTATATGTTGTAATCTGTCACGTGTATTTACATACTATCCTGGCTGTATGTATCAAGTGGCTTGAACTGTCTTCTAGAACTATCAGTCTTCTAGTCTGTGTGGCCAGCCAGAATATGTGTATTTTAGGGATTAGCTAAAGTTTTGGGGTGCCCAGGGTGGTGGAGAATTAACATTTTGCCCATCTCCTAGCAAAACGTCACAAGTGCCAAACAGACTTTTGATAGAACTTGCAGGGGTCAAGGACAAATGATTTGTTTATTTTTCTTTTCATTGTATAACCAATACTATATAATATTCATGAGTTTAAAATGTATGATCTCATGTTGCTGCTTAGTAAACTAACATTATATAATATTTAGTTCATAAAATATATTGCCTCTGTTGACTAATATTATATAATATTTTTATATTATAATTATATATTACCTGTTTCTGCCTTAGTTAACTTATATATTATTATTTATATAAATGGATTGTCTATTTTGCTGCAATAGTTCAATATGTACTCGTAGTCTCTGTGGTTGATTTCGAAAAGAAGTAAAAGTATCATGATAGACGATGTTCTGAAAACAGCCAATGCTGTTATTTCACAAGCAAGTTCTACTGCCACGTGCATGTGTAATAAATTTCAATGTAACTGACAGTTATCAGATGACGAGTAGTCTGTCCTTGCCTGCCGCCTGATAAATTTCTTTGACCGTGTGGGCTCGTGCGAACAGTGAGGATCACTACAATATCTCTTGATTCTCTATGCTGAGCTAATTTAGCTATGGGATTGACATACATGTCCATAGCGTAATAAAGCTGTAGAGATTGTAGTCTAATAGTAACAGTGACATTGAGATCAAGAGAAGACAGTGCAGTTGTGTTATTCTTGAATGAGTGTTATACATTTTCCCGTGGTTAAACAAAAATTATATCTCTTAAATATTAGTTCAGATAAAAATAAATAATTGGCTTTGCCTACTCTTTTAGTTAGCATGGGTTGATAAATGTGAACATCAAATTTTGGATTATCTGAAAAGCAATGCTGACCTCTATGTCTTGCTCTAAAATTGTACTGAAGAAACCAACAAATTACGTCATGAATTAATGACTATCACTGCAAGAGAACGAATATCATTCCACTTACATGCTTAAATGCTGATTTTTGTTTCCTGATTTATTTTCTTTTCAAACGGAAACATTTCGTCGTTGTTGTTTAATATATTTTAAATACTTAATCAAAAAATTTAAATAAATTCCGACTTTGATCTTCACTCATCAGTATCAATAAGCCACGCCGCTGGAGCTTTTGCCGGAGCTCTAAATTAAAATCTTTGATTTTAATTTAAGGATTGGAGTGATCTATATGCAAAAGCCAAAGCAATAAATACATTCAGGCGTCTTGTAGTCGGAGATAATTTGGTGAAGTCTTAATTTGATGATGAGGTGATAAATTGACGACTCTCGAGATTCCCCTTCATTCAATGCAATCCACGTGCTTAGAGAGTGACATTAAGCATTTCTGGGTGTGGTTTCAGAGAGACTTCGCAATTAATTTCAAAGCAATGAAAACATGTAAGTGATAAAAATTGTGATTGGTCTTTAAGTCTGACTGTAATCTCTTGCAGCAAAAGATAAAATCCTGCATGCAAGACGTGGTGACATTTTTCCTGTATTTTTCTTGTTTACAACTTATTTGTTGCACTTTTGTTTCCTTCTTGGTAAATTAATTTAGGATGTTCAGATACAACCTGAATTACTTAAACTGTGGAGATTACATCTTGAATTAATTAATCTGAGGCAATTACATAATGGATTAGTTGGATTGTGGAGATTACATATAGAATTACTTAACTGTGCAGATTACACCTAGAATTAATTAAACTGTGGAGATTACATCTTGGATTAAGTAAACTGGAGATTACATCCTGGATTAATTAAAATTTGGTGATTACGTCTTGGATTTATGGAAATTCTGCTGAAGAAGAAGACTTTATACTGTTGTAACGGCCTCCAGATAGGGCACATTGTATGTGCTGCCAGATTTACCATTTCCCAGGTTTTGAAATAGTACCAGGCCACTAGACTTACCAATTAAAATTTCTTGAATTGATACCAGACCACGAGATTTAGCATCTTACATTTCTTGAATTATGACCAGACCACGAGATTTATCATTTTATATTTCTTGAATTTGTACCAAAAACGAGATTTACTATTTGATATATCTTGAGTAGGTACAAGGCCAAGAGATTTAGCATTTAACATGGCTGGAGTTTGGTAGTACGCTAAGGTTTCTAATATTTACCATGGCAGGAGTTTGATACCAGGCCAAAAGATTTAACATTTGACATGGGAGAAACCAGTCTAAGAGGATTTAACATGGCAAAATCTAGTCTAAGAGATCATTTGACATGGCAGAAACCAGTCTAAGAAATTTAACATTTGACATTGCAGAAACCAGGCTATAAAGATTTAACATTTGACATGGCAGAAATCAGGCTAAGAGATTTAAAATTTGACATGACAGAAACCAGGCTGTTACGTGTCCGGTCTAGGTTTAATGACTCTGTCCTATTTTAGATTTCCATTTATTAATATTGGTTTACTGAGTAATTTCTAACAATAGCGACAGCCGGACGGCCTGACTTATCCACTACGAAATTGCCAGAAGAGGCAGGCTGTTACTCATGACACCTCGCTAGATAAATCACTTGACTTGCCTCAGCTAACAACGTTATCTCCCCCTTATTTATAATTAATTTTATGATTCTTTATCACTTTATTACAGCTCACCCCCAGTTTTCTGATCCTACAGTCGTGCTACAAACAATTATGTAAAATGGGTAAGATAACAATAAATGTATTAACAACTCAAAATAATACAAAAATGAACATTTACGGAACACAAATTATTAGAAATAATCTATCCTGTTCAGCCAGAATTTCGAATGGCTATATACATGAGATTACAGTCTGTTCTGACTACCAATGGATATCTCCCACTTAGCTTTAAAAGTTTATGAAGTAGTTGCTATTATTGATTGACTGGTGTGGTTCTGACACCATGCAGCAGTTATATTCATTCTGGTCCCTCCAATGCTGGTTACGGCACTTGGCGTAGTCCTCGAGCAATGGGCCCTTGAGTTAGAAGATACCAGGTTAGGTCTCTCAGTCTAACCCCTGAATCTGAGTCTCTTCCTAATGAACAACATCATTCTACAGTGTCATGTTATGATAAGTGATTGTATGGGCTTTCTGGTGACAGCAATAGATTACTCTTTACAATTTCCACTAATTAGCTATAGCTAATTCACAGTTCCAATTCAATGAAAATCTTTAAATGAATAAGTGACTTAGCTTTACAATATATAGTTTCTCAATTACAATACAATTTAGCCTGTGGTTCACACAACGTGTGTTAATGATCGTTAGCACTTTTCCATTATAACAATTTAACAGTATAGCAATAAACACTTGTTATTCTATTTTGATCATTCTACAAAATGTATCAATCACTAACGCCACTTAGCTTCTGTCAGAAAAGTACATCAATCATTTAATAATCATTTAGCAATCACATAAATATTTTACACATTATTTTACAACAATTTTAGAGAAGCCAACTATATTTACCACTATGTGAAGGTATGCGCGGTCAAAATGGCTGACGCAGTTCTCTACCCCTGGACACTGGGCACTGTGGATGAATACATGGGCATCTCGAGAATTTTGATTCATTCACGTGTATATATCAATGACTCGAGGTCAGCTGGCGGGTTAACGCTATGTCACGAAACGAAAAGCAAGTGACTAAAAATGGGCATCTCGTATCCGGTTAACGGCCTTTCCTTCACCTTTTAGCGTGACCCACATGCTTCCAACCCGTAAACCTGTTATTGCATCAGCCGAGCCTAGTTGCTTAGCGGAAGTCGTCTCATAAATTAAATAGATAGTTGAACGATTAGTAAGCTTGAACAATTAATAAAAATGAAAAATAATGTTTCCATAATTCAGCCTAATTTGCCTAATATTCTCTGACACAGGCTAAGAGATGTAGCATCTGACATGGCACATGAGCACATAGAAATACATTTTCAACCAAAACGAAGCTCGCGACCTCACGAAAATGCAGCTTGTGCGCACGTAGGTGCGTGTATATGTGAGTGTGTGATCATGTGTGTGCGTTATACATATGCGTGTTTGTGTTCATGTAATGATATATGTGCCGGTGATGTCGAATACTTTATGTAAAATATAGCGTATGTGTGCTTATGGTTTGTGAATGTGTGTGAAGTGTTCATTTGCCTATGTAAAGTTTGTGTGTTTGTTTGTGTGTGTGTGTGTGTGTGTGTGTGTGTGTGTGTGTGTGTGTGTGTGTGTGTGTGTGTGTGTGTGTGTGCGTGTGATCTGATATCTGAATATGAGTAAGCTTTATGATGTCATTGTCAGTAATCTTTGAGTGAGGTTCAGTACGTGTGTGCTTGTGAAAAATAAACAAACCATAATGCACGGATTGGAGTGACTGTATATGTGTCCGTACGTATGCGTGCAATTATGGGTGTGTATAGTGAGTGGTATGTGAGCAAATGATGGGTGTGTATAGTGAGTGGTATGTGAGCAAATGATGGGTGTGTATAGTGAGTGGTATGTGAGCAAATGATGCGTGAGTGAATTCGTGGGTGCTTGTCTGTGAGTGTAGAAGTGTACACAAGAGTGATTAGTTAATCAAATGTGGTATGTATATGTGCCAAGATGAATTATCGTTAATACATGTAGTGACTTGTGAATGGGGGGGCGTATTAATAAGGAGTGTGATCTCTGTAATACCGAATGAGTGGTAATGTTGGTGAGTGAGCATAAGCACGTGTGTGTGTGTGTGTGTGTGTGTGTGTGTGTGTGTGTGTGTGTGTGCAAGCGTGCGAGTGAGCGGACAAGATGCGTCTTCATGTATGAATGATGTTTCAAGAGTACTTCCATTTACATCCATTACCTACACCTACAAGGCACTTTTAGTTTAATGTATTTCTCTCCTTTTAAAACAGGCCTTCGAGGTCAAACGCAGTTTTTTAAATTTATAATTATATACATCTGTTAGAATAGAAACAGTTGATAATTCCAGTTTTGAGAAAATCAGACTGGAAGCGCCTTGTTGACCAATTCTACTTCCTTCAAGATAGTCACTAAGAATTAGCTATAATGTTTAAGCTCTAATACAAACTGTACAATTAATTTCTGACGTCAGTTTGATTTTGACCTTCGCTCCCCACCCCACAACCATACATATTAAATAACTGAAACTGTCTGTTTCGTCTCTGTTTTATTCTGACGTCTTACACAGGACTACAACATACGTCATGAAATTCACACTAACTCTAGATACTTGTGACGTCATACAACCTCACACATTCATTCCTTCTGATGCAAGGGGGTGGGAAATAAATCAAACTTATGTTGCTTCATGATATCTAACCATACGTATAGGATATACGACCTGTTTCACTTTCAGCCTAAATTCTAAAATATGATTATGTCCGGTGTTTGTTTTGGTTTATATCTTGATGCTTTTAACAAGTGGTATAGGTTTTGCAAATGTGTTACCCACCTGTCGGTTCACTAAGCAAAGGCTGTTTGTCTTTAAACATTAGGTAAGAGCATGGGTCATGCGCCAATTCATGTAATTCATTCAGGGTTTTCGAATAACAAAAATACAGTTTGCTCGATTTCTTCTTGCAGTTTGAAATGTACTAACATATTTATGTCTGTACTTGCATATGTACAATGCTAATGTACACGCTTGCATACATATTTACACACATACATACATATTTGCATATTATTTACGCACTTATACGCTTACATACTTGCATACATCATTTGCACATACCTACTTGTGTATATATACGCACATACCTACTTGTGTATATATACGCACATACCTACTTATGTATATATACGCATTTTTACAAATAATACATGAATGCATTCACGCGTACACACGTACGTACACGTCAGGGAGACCGCAAGTCTTATACAACAAAGCAAATGATTGCACATCTTCTACCAAATGAAGAGTTTTCTAGATGATGCAAAATAAAATATTTACCAAGACTTGGCAAAATACTGAGGAAATAGCATTAAAGTGAAGACCGGTGTATCTACCGAGACACAATTATTGGCTAGCCGAAAACACTTTGAATTATGTACCGAGATGTGCTATTATGGACTAACCTACTTTATGAAGTATCAATCGAGGTGTAATTATTGGCTAATCGAAACACTTTGAAGTATCCACCAAGTAAGGTTCAGCTCTGGGCCAAATGTTACCAGTTTGAACAGATAACCAAATTACCTAAATTACCAAGACCCATATGACGTGAAAATGACAAATAAACCCAGAAAGGGGAAGGAAGGAAAGAAGACGTTTAGCAAAAATAATAAATGACACTATTCAGAAAATGCTGACCTAGCGAAATGAAACAGCTCTTGAGACACTGGAAGACATCAGTCAAAGGCAAAAGGCGTTACAGTTGATCAATAGTGTCAGCTATACATCTTCACTGGCCAAATAGGCATGTACAATCTAGTTTACTGCGACACAATAAGATATCGTGTGACTGTGGCGCTTTTTACCTACCGTATTCGATAAGGTATTGATGTGAGTCATGTGACTGTGGCGTATTTCAACTAACGTATTCGATAAGGCATCGGTGTGACTGTGGCGTATTTTACGTAACGTATTCCATAAGGCATTGGAGTGACTGTGGCGTATTTTACGTAACGTATTCCATAAGGCATTGGAGTGACTGTGGCGTATTTTACGTAACGTATTCGATAAGATCGTAATAAATCCCTGTTTTCAAGAGATATTTGCTTGGCTTAAAAAAAGGAACAACACCAGAAAGGTGAAAGGGTGGAGTGTAGCGGTGGATCACGGATGTGTGTGTGTGTGCGTGTGGGTTCGTTTGTGTATGCACACGTGTGTATGTATACATGGGGGTCCGAATGTATGTTTTATATATAAAGATACAGTGCGTCTTGTTCATTAAACCGGATCACTTTATTCCATATATATGCAATTACTTATTTTCAGCACTGCGCAAACATTAAAAAACGTTTTCTCAGCATCCATTTTCGCTTTGAACAAAACAAAGGAATAATCCACTATTCTTTGGACCACCGACCCATGTATTTCTAGTAGCGAATTTACACCTTGCACAGACCACTGGACAAAATCGTGTGTTTCATTTGCTCGTTCAATGCATTGGCAAACTTGTAAACAAACTTACAACTCTACCAGGAGGGAGTCTGTCCTTACACTAAATGTTATTAGCCAGTCTGTAGCAAACATTAGCCAGTCTTATATGTATGATTAGTATTTTTGGTGTATTTAGTGTACGAGAAACATGCTAAGAGAGGCATACTACGAGAGACACTAAGTTAGAAACGCATTGATTAACACGCTGAGTTAAACTTTGAACAACACAATAGAGACACACTTTGAACCATGCGCTAACAGAGAAAAAACTTTTAACAACACAATAACAGAGACACACTTTGACAACACGATAACAGAGGCACACTTTGAACAACACAGTAACGAAGACACACTTTGACAACCCGCTAAGAGAGACACACTTTGAAAAACAGGCTAATAGAGACACACTTTGAACAACAGGCTGAGTCACACTTTGAACAACAGGCTAATAGAGTCACACTTTGAACAACAGGCTAATAGAGTCACACTTTGAACAACAGGCTAATAGAGTCACACTTTGAACAACAGGCTAACAGAGTCACATTTTGAACAACAGGCTAATAGAGACACACTTTGAACAACACTCTTACAGAGAAGCGTTGAGAACCATACCATACAAACATACTGGCAGAGTCGTACGAGAGAAACACAAATAGATAGATAGATAGATAGATTACCGAGACTACGATACAGACAGATAAACAAGATGCAGACAGACTGGCAGGCTGTTATTGTAACCCTTGAAATGTACGGCAATTTCTTCAAATATTGCTGATTATTGACTCTTCCAGAAGTGATATTAGCACAGAAGCAAAGCATCAACTGGTGGCAATCCTTTAACTGCACGAAGTTAATGAAAAGTTACTGCGTCTCAACGTGAACACCATTTCTCTAGAGACATGCTAGACAAACACTAAATTGTGTAATAAAGAAAAGGGGAAATAAAAATATCGTGGACGCCGTTGGTCCTGACTTCCGAGCGATGAGAGACATAAAGACGTCTTATAGCGTCTGTGCAAAGGAGTCAGATTGGGCGAAGAAATCATATGGGAACGTCATTGGTTGTTTGGACGAGTGGCAGTAGAAGAAAGATAACTGGAATGCGCATCTCAATATATATGTATACCGTCCACACTCTTACAGTCACGGCAGTAGAGGTCTGCTTTCAGCTTGCAATAAACTTTAGAGTCTTTTGTAAAACCGTCTCCTAAATATCCGTGAAAAACAGATGTGTGATGTTTGAGAGATGTCTGCCATCATGTACGGGTACGTGAGTAGAACTAGAGAAGTTGGGGGTCCTGCACTACACTCTTGTTCACACTTCACAACTTAAAGCATGAATCACGTCACACAATAATATGACAAGTCACACACCATGCAATCCGACATACAGCTAAAATGTTACCCCCATTAACACTCAGTCAATCGAAGAGAGACGTGGACAGTCAAATGAACAAAGGAGCTGATGAAAGAATTTGTGTCTTTATATTCAACAAAAGGACAATTTAAGTTCACTTAAAGACATTTTTAGACAAACAGTATCACTAAATGTCCAAAATACACGGGGTTTATGTGCATATTAATAGAACTAAGATTATAGTCAGTGTTCACGCTATTAAGCGAGAAGAGATTGACAAAAGTCAATGTATACAATTCTGTACTTTACCAATATACATAATTAGCAGTGTCCCACCTGCACTTAGGAGGGTGATTCTAAAACAGCTGTAACATAGCAGAAGGGTCCTCTCAGGGCAGAAGTGTTCAATGAGGACGGGTGGATTTGACTGTTTGGTCTAGGATGACGTAATTGTTCGTTTAGGTCTGGAATGGAGATGTAGCGTTGAGCCAGACTTGGGTCAAAAGGTGCCAGGTTTCTGTGTACACTTATGGAGGAAATATTCCAGATTAAGGAAGCCTAACATAGAAGTTGAGAGAAAATAAACTTACTCTTAAAAGTATCAATTATAAATTATCTGATGAATAATATTATTTGATTGCGTGTTGTAACTTTGTTCCTCTGCAACACATTTCAGCCCTGTTGTTTAAATAACTTTTTTCTTTATGAATTTTATATAAACATTAGGTTTTGCAATACTTCACTAAGAGCCAAGTGCCACATAAAAATTAAGATTCCTAAGATCAGTAGAGACCTAACGATAACAAGTTGGCAATTTATATATTTAATATTTTAACAGTAATGTAGAAAGATGACAGTATATATCAAAATCACGTGACCGGGCATGTCCGTTAGTTTAGCCATTACTGAAGGGTTGCTTAGGCCATTGAAACAAATACTTGTAATACTATATTTTACAAAGAAGGTAGGGTTTAATACTTCTTATCTTCAGTGACCCAGTTTTCCTGAAGCTTAAAGTCAGGGTTAGACTTTTTTGTTGCTGATGTCGCCTTGTTCAGTATTGGGGTAACAGACATAATAGCAAATATCAGGAAGTACTTCTTCGATTCTCTAAACATATGAGCCAAGAGATTTAATATCCTTGATATTTATCCTCATTTTCTACTCCAAAATATATATCTCCCTTCATTAATTATCAATTGGCATCAATCAAGGGTGGAAGTGGGGTGGGGGATGATTAATTTTTATTCAAATTTGAGACAGTGAATAACTATTTAATTACACAAATAGGCCACTCCAAACCTTGACAAATCAGTCAAGAATATTATTTTAATTTATATTTTTCCTGGTATTTTGGAAATTAAATACAGAGAGGTGCCCTATGAGTTATATATTTAAAACAATCAAAGTTGCAATACATTTTCTTTCAAACACAAAGTTGTAAACATGATCACCAAACTTTTAAAAATGTATTCTTGAATATATAAGTAAATCGTGAATATGCATACAAATAATAGAAAATAATAAATAGGAAAAAATAGCAATAATCAAAATGAATGGTGACGTTTCCGATAACGTCATATAGTGTAATGAAAATGAAGACAGTCACAAATAGGTCAAATAAGGTGAAAGTGTTCGATTGACATACAATAAATGTCGGGCAAAACAAAGGACGGACAAAGCGAAGGATGGATATAACGAAATACGGACCGAGCGAAGGACGAACTTAATAAAAGTCGGACAAAGTGAAGGACTGATATATAGTGAAGGTTGGACAAAATGAAGCACGGATGTAGAAAGAACGGAAAAGGCGAAGGAAGACAGAGGGAAAACAATATTGTACTGAACGGCCATCGTATCAGTGTGTGTTTACTCCTCAAGTGGGACCCCAAAGTCCCACAAGACACGCGAACGGGACCCATGGGTGCTTACAATACAAGTGCAGAAGTTTTTGCTTTTAATTTGCGTAAAGCGTTTTGGTCGCTCTCCCTTCACGTTCATTCTCTTTTCGCTGCCGTGTGTCCCGTCCCCAGGGTAATTGACAAGGATAGAGCTGTGCAAACACATGGTTGGCTACTTTGGAATTCCGCGCAAACAGTCAGAATCCGGACTGGGGGTGGGGAGTGGGGTGCATCTGAAAAGCAAGCTGAGGATTGCATGCCTACATGTAGCTAAGGTTCCGGATGTCATGGAGACACTTACACCCCCATTCAGTCAAGGAACTCCACAGTCACTTTACACGAAACCCACGAATGCATTACATGAAAAGGTTACGTGTAACGTTTTTCCCTGTACTGTTCAAATGTTTAAACATAGTCGTTCATAGACTGCGTGTGTGTGTGTGTGTGTGTGTGTGTGTGTGTGTGTGTGTGTGTGTGTGTGTGAGTCTGTGTTTAAGAGTGATAGAACAGATAAACAGAGAGAGAGAACAGATAAACAGGAATTAGAGGAAGAGGAAATATTTTTGTATAAATTCCCCACCCCACCCCATTTAAGAATATGCTATCTAATATATAAAAAAAATAATGGAAGTCTGACTCTACACGTATAATGAACATCCCCATTTTAGGAATACATTAAGCAGCCCTAGTTTCTTTCACACTGAACTGCTTTTATCAGAAGGAGTTTATCGAACTAATTTCATCGGAAGGAGTTTAAAGTGTATCTTTTCATTTTTTTTTTTAAAAACTTTGTTAGTAAAGCAATGATGTAGATGATAGTTTGAGCATTTCTGAGATAGTTTATATTTACAAAGAAATTCTTACATCGCTCGCTGTTCTTTTAGAAAGAGTGGTAAAAATGCGACCTTGAGCACGAAGGTCAAAAGTACAAATTTCCCTTCGAATACATCCGGGTCGCGGTATGACATACTGTCAGGACAATGACCGTAGCCTAGTTATAGTGATTCTGTCCTCTCAGACACAATCATGGTGAGTGAATGTGCTGCTTTCGGGCGCTCGTATACCAGTAAATTTGAAGGAATATGCCTTCATAGATTCCTGAAAGATCCCAGCGGACACAGTTCGTTAAAATGGACAGATCAAATTTTTCTGAGTCTGTACAAGGAGCAGTGTTGTGTAGCGCATTTTAAATATGAAGCAGATACTGAACAATACACCACGCCATTGTTTTTTGAAATGGGTCACGTGCCACGCGACGATTAAAAGAAGACGCAGTGCCTTCTATTTAATCAGTAAAATGCATTTTATCCAAATCCCACCCAAAGAGACAGGGCGATGATGCTTTCTTCGACAATACTGTTGCAGCAAGAAATCAGAGAACAGAAGAGCGATCGTGAAAGTACCTCTACAATATGCTTCTTTTGCCTTAGCTGATGCAAGACAGAAATACTACATGTAAACATACTGAAAAGTAAAATTAACATTAAGAGCAATCAAAGGTATTTTAGTACGTTTTGTTTGGAAAATAGATGTGCTGTATGGGTTTAAGCATGGTATCTCTCATATATCATTTATATCTTTATATATATTCAGAGTGAATGTAAATAAATCACTTTTTCTTACCAGACTTTGATTCTTCACAGGAAGATCTGACTAAAAGTATTGATGCTAACATGAAAGAAAATGAATGTTTTCATCTAATTAAAAAAATCATCATACCAAATTTGAATGACTCACTGATATAACTTTGTATAT
Source organism: Sinotaia quadrata (assembly GCA_028829895.1). NCBI lineage: Eukaryota > Metazoa > Mollusca > Gastropoda > Architaenioglossa > Viviparidae > Sinotaia > Sinotaia quadrata. Next base: position 18,259,128 of record CM054180.1, read on the forward strand.
CTTCGCATGTTGGAGAGATATTGTGCAAGAAGGGATAATGAAAATGAGTTAGATTTTACTTGCATTTATATCTGTAAAAATAATAAAAAATTTTGTTAATTATTATGTCGCTAATACATTAGTAATAGTGCTATTTCGTCCTAAAGTAAATATAATTAATTAAAAGCTGAATGTAAACAAAGACAACGACCTCTCAGTAAGTCACTTCCATTTTTGGAAGATCCCGCGATTTCTATTGGTTCCAGTATAAAACACGAATTTAGCTAAGCTTAGCGATTAGTGTCAACCATTTGAATTCAAGGGTTGAAATATATAATCTATGAACTCTTATATTCCGAAAAATTACTTCACAACCAGAAGATACCCTTTAAGCTATTCCCCCGTAAACTTAAAAAAATTAAACCTTTAATAATTGCGTTTACATAAATCATTTTTTAAAATGTGATTACAACGAAAGCATCAAGAAAGTGAACCTGTATTTCGACCTGACGATGGCACTTTAATTAAAGGACAGTAATATTTGTTCCATCGAATCCTATTACAGTGTCAATAAAAGCACAAGAAAAATAAAAAATAAAACGGGTATCGCGACCTGACAATGACGCTATAATTAAAGGGCGACAATGCTTGTCTCATCGAACTGAGCTACAGTGTCAATAAAAGCACAAGTAAAAATAAAAATAAAACAAGTGTCGCGACCTGACAATGACGCGTTAATTAGGGTACAACAATACATGTGGCATTGAATCTAGCTACACTAGAAATTAGAAAAAAATAAAAGTAAATAATTTTAAATAGACCAGTAAAATGAAAGGTCAATGTTTAATGACGTAAATACTCAAAACCACGCGCGCATGTCACACGCATACACGCGCACACACACACACACACACACACACACACACACACACACACACACACATAAATATATACATAAGGCAAACCTAAATTGTTAGGCATACGCACGCTTATATAGGTACACACAGTGTGTGCGTATTATACGCACAAACGCATTACCATTCATTTAGCCTTTCACATATCAAGACACAAATATGTTTCGTAAAGCTCTTATTTAAACAATCACATAGATAACCTTTAGTGGTAAATTTAGTACCCTGTTCGTCGTGTCTCCGGCGATCGTTGTCTCAGAGCTGATTACGTCACCAGGACCCTCGTTTCGAAAACGGATCAAATATTATACTTCACGGTATCCGAGGCTGATAAATAGCGACATTCAGGAGACTTTTTATGGTTGTAGCAAACGAAAGTTGAGCAACGAAATGGACATAATTTAGATAGTTTTCCTTAATTTCAAAATAAAAGAGAAGCAAAGTTTCATTTCAACGGCTCACTAAAGTGATTTTAGTTACAGCAAAAAGAGACCAAAAGTTGTCAAAAATGTCCACGGAAAGTCATTCATTTTTGCTTCTCTCTTGTTGTTTTAGGAACACACTGAAAACAATTTCTCTAACAATAGTTTTCTAAAAGTAATTTGTTTGTCATTTAGGTCACTTCAAGAACAATTTTATCTTTAAAAAGAATACGACGTCATTTGAGTTCAAAGTGTGTAAATCTACAATCGAGTATAGATACTGTAATGCACAACGTTCCAACGGTCCATAAAATTTACCCTGTTTGTTGAGCATAATGGATGATTATAAGTGATTTAAAAGAGTATCGTTTGCAAACGAACCGCCCAATCTATTAGCTTAAGTGAAATTTGCCCAGTCTATTGAGCACAGTGAATGATTTCATGTGATTTCAAAGAATATCGTTTCAACCGATTGCACAATTCATCGGTTTAAAACGGAATTTGCCCAGTCTACTGAGTACACAGGATGATGTTCATTTGACTTCAAAGAACATCGTCTCAAACGACTGCCCAATCCATTGGCTTAAAGTTAAATTTGCCCACTCTAGTGAACGCAAAGGCTGATTGATTGCCAGTTCAAAGAGCGTAGTATTAGAGATTCTTTGATCGAGTGGCTTGGAAATTTTAAGACGAAAATAACTTCTTGTTTGACTTTGGTTTTATGACCACTTCGAAACTTCGCTGTTTTTCTAGAAAGTTGAATATGCTGAGGAGGGAGGGAGAGAAAAATTAATTTTCTGGATGGGAGTGCTCTAGTACCGGGTGAGGGAGAGAGGCGGTGGTCAAGTGGGTTTTCAGTGTATTGTCTCTGCCATGATCTTTGGCCCAATTGTTCTCCAATTTTTAACTGGCTCGTTTTAGAGGTGTGCGGCCCGTAGCTCCACATGACCTAATCTAAACCAATATGCCCAGGTCACCTTCAGATATGGTACCTTTAAGAATCAACTGGAAGTATTTCACCACTAGCTGGAATCGAACAGAGCCACTTGGTGCGAGACGTTAACGTCCTACTTTCTACGTCACTGATTGCTATTGCGTCATTAAATATATAGCTAATATTGGAATTCAGCAACGACGTCCTACTTTCTACGTCACTGATTGATATTGCGTCATTAAATATATAGCTAATATTGGAATTCAGCAACGACGTCCTACTTTCTACGTCACTGATTGCTATTGCGTCATTAAATATATAGCTAATATTGGAATTCAGCAATGACGTCAGTGCAGCAGAAAAGTGTTATCCTAATAAGGTATGCACTCAAAGAGACATTATTGAAAAATTAAAATACATTATTTTAATAACATTATTATTTCCCTTGTTGGTCACATAGGCACCAGTGTTTTTCAAAGGATCACCAGAGACAAAAGTATATCAGTGGATGTGACCTCCTGGGTAAAGGGTATGTGGGTTATGTTACTCTTACGATCATCGGTTTAATTATGATCAAATTAATGGCATAAGTTTTTTTAAATTTTTTTCCTGGGACTTAGGTCATAAATGATGAAACTTTTAGCAGCAAAACAGACTCGCTGTTTGGTAGCTTTTGATTGGCGCGCCAGGATAAAGTACCAGGATAATCGTTGTTAAAATTGCCTTAAGTGATGGAACGAATGTTCCTATTAAATCGCTACTAATGTGATTTAGTACTGTATTAAACTTACTCAGTGAATCGTTATTAATGAGCCTTTAATATTATATTAAACTACCGAGTGATCAGATGTAAATGGGTCTTTAGAAGTGCATTGAAAGTATCCAGTCAATTGCTGTAAATAGGCTTTGAATGCTGATTGAAAGGAGCCCAATAAATTAAAGGTTGTTACGAACTGGCCAGAGGACTGACAATGAAATTCACTAGCTATAATTACAAGAAGCCTCGCGCAAACGAAAACTTGGAGACATCAAAGATTCAGAAATAAACATTAAAAACAAGTTTAATGAGCTGGTCGAGCCAGGTCTTGTGTACAGAAGGATGGTTTTGGATTCAATACCCTTTTCGTTGGTACTGTTGGCTTTTTGTTTTTGTTCTTGTTATTTATTGATTTTAGTGTTTTGTTGTTGGTTTGCTTTTAATATCCAGCGCCATATATGGTTGCTTGTCAGAATTCTCAGTGATGCAAAGAAGAAATATTGAATAGATAACCGACTCTTTCCATTCTATTGAAGTATAAAGGTGTTTAAACACTTCTTCCATTCGTACAGACAGACCTGTGGAGGGGGCTTGACCACATCTTTGGATATTTGTACAGTAACCTCCGTCGTCAAGTCACATCCGGGTTATTGTTGCTGTAGCTGTGCTTATCTAAGGTCATCGTTGCTGTTCTCTAAGCGACTGTGAAATTATTAGTCTTCTCAATGCGCGCTTAATTTTACACGATATACGACATGAGACTGCTTAATACAATTGTTCATATTTTTAGTGTGTGTGTGTGTGTGTGTGTGTGTGTGTGTGTGTGTGTGTGTGTGTGTGTGTGTGTGTGTGTGTGTGTGTGTGTGTGTGAAATTTTCTTCCACTCTTTCACTCACACCCGCTCCAATCACCACCAGCCCCAAAATAATTTTTATCTGCTCAGCCTTTTTCAAGATATTAAAAATTAAGAAGAAAAATTACACCGACAACAGGTTTAATTGTTTGCCCTTTTGTTAACACGGAAATTACGATTAGGCCATCAACAAAATCTATAGTACATCTGAAAGTACGGTCTTAACTTATGCATACATGTTTAACTATTTAAAAAGTACAGTCCTAATTTATGCATACATGTTTAACTATTTAAAATGTACAGGAGGCAGGTTTCGTATAGGTCACAGAATAGTGCTACCCGGTGAGTAAAGCTAGGCACGCGTTGCTTGCTAAGCACGGAAAGCTAGGCACGCGTTGCTTGCTAAGCACGGAAAGCTAGGCACGCGTTGCTTGCTAAGCACGGAAAGCTAGGCAGGTGTTGCTTCCTAAGCACGGAAAAGCTTTATGTTACTAGGAACATCTCTCTTGGGATCAACTTTATCATCAATCTTCGCTGCGTTGATCCGTTTACCTTTGAGTCGTCACTGTATTTATGTCAGGTCGGGATGGGGGGGGGGGGTATCGTCACAGCTCTTTTGTAATTGTGATGTTTTAGATATTGTTTAGACTAAATACTCGTGACACTTGACCTCGTTGAAATGTGAGCGGACATGTGGTTGGCCACCGATGGGGTTTTAAATATTTTCATAACATTTTTTTAAAAAAACATGCCACAGTATATATGAATGTATTGTCCAAATAGATGGGCGGAAATGAGACATGGATTGACAACCAATTTGATACAGAACGTAATTATTTACTTGCCCCACTCCCTCTGGGCGTGAATCAAATATGGCTGTCAAACTGGAAATATTTCTTAAAGAATTCTGTCTGTATGCCGTCCTTAGAGAATTCTGTCTAATCGTCTCTCTGTTTCTCTTTCTTTTGTACTTGCTTCTGTCTCTGTGCCTGCCTGTCTGTCTGTCTGTTTGTTCTTCTCTCAACCCTCAGCTGTTTGTGTAGGTTTTAATATATTATTGAACTATTTTTATTTTCCATCTAATTACGTGCGTCAAAGAGCTATAGCCAGCCTCAGCCTGCTCTACTCGCTCTTGAGGCGCAAAGTCGGGTAGGCTAAGTAGGCAAGGCATAGATGTGGTAGAGTGGATAACATGCCGACTCTACAACACGTAAATTGGTAAATTGACATCCCTTAAGTATCCAGTGAACTAAGGGTAGTGTCAGCACACCAACACATATAACTCTTTTATGAGAAAATATGGAAAGATAGATAACAAATAAGCAAAGATGAAAAATAGAAAAGAATGAATCAAGATAATGTACATACAATATATATATTTACACGTAGCAATATATATATATATATATATATATATATATACCATAACATAATCACCATCACAACTACTTATACATGATTTACATTATAAGTTCAACCTGACTGACCTCTTTATAACCTGACTGACCTCTTTATAACCTGACTGACCTCTCTCGGCATAAAGACCTTCTACGAGTGTAGCTCTGGGGAGAGGGTGGCAGTACAGTGCTGTTATGATGGCGTCTGTCTGGACTCTAAAAGTGTGTAGCTTTTTTCCGCATGAAACGAAACAGTCACATGGTCAGTCTGGTCAAATATCTGGCGTATTAATGCAGCTTGACCCATGAGATGGGCCAAATTGGATTGGATAACATCACCGGAACCTCCTCAAAAGAGGGCAGATAGCGGGTGTAATCGAAAGATGGTAGATCTTAAGTTCAGCCTGCTCGCGCGAGTTTGGCAGTAGATTCTAACCGCTGTGGTCTGAAAGATGAATGGAAGTTAGGCGGCCGGGTCTGTCTGTCACACAAACACCTCGGTGTTAACAAGTTTGTTGTCAGTCCATATCTTACATCAGTACAACTGTCTGCAAAACACGCAGATTCATACATATATATGTTAACAAATTACTTGTCAGTCCATATCTTACCTCCGCACTGCTGTCCAGAAAAGACATGATTGTAAATAAATTTGTATATTTGTGCAAGACAGAAAAATCAATCAATCTAATAATGATGAGAGAAATAACATGAGTTTATACAGTAAACATGTTGATATTGTGTCGAAAAGTGGGAAAAGTATTAGAAGAAAATTCAAATAATAATGCACATAGTACAATATATAAACGGGGTGGGGTGGGGTGGAAGTGACATCACACACAGAGTGATAACAAAAACATGTTCGCCATGTAAAGTCATCAAACCACTGCTCAGAATCACTCATTCATATATATATACACGCACACGCATTCATGCATCTACTACTACACAGACTCAGATGCAGTATCACGCACACACACACAAACACACACACACACACACACACACACACACACACACGAAAGACATACTAAATAAAGAAATACTTTAATTAAAAGAATGCTATACATACCTGCATTATATTATTATATAATGATTTTTATTACTTCATTATTGAAGAGTGCTAACATTTGTTGTCGTGTGGGGGGAGGGGGGTGATAATTAGTCCACGAGAGTAAATAACAATGCGCATGTTAGAATATGTACAGACAGACATTTAATGTATTGCAATGGGTCAGATGCGCGTAAATAAATATTATAACGATCAAGCAGTGTGGTTAAAATACATACAGATATTTCTTAATGGTTCGGCAGTGTGTTAGTTTGCGGCCAGGCTTGACATACGAAGATCATGTAATGTACTAGAATGCTTGTGATTATTTTTCATAATGGTCTGGCAGTGTGTTAATGTGTGAGCGCATTATCATGTGATTGCCAGGCTATGTGCTAGAATACATGCAGATATCTCCTTGTTATTGTCAGGCTGTGTGCTAGAATGCATGCAGATATGGCCCTGTGGTTGTCAGGCTGTGAGCTAGAATGCATGCAGATATTGCCCTGTGATTGTCAGGCTGTGTGCTAGAATGCATGCAGATATGGCCCTGTGATTGTCAGGCTGTGTGCTAGAATGCATGCATATACGGCCCTGTGATTGTCAGGCTGTGTGCTAGAATGCATGCAGATATGGCCCTGGGATTGTCAGGCTGTGTGCTAGAATGCATGCATATACGGCCCTGTGATTGTCAGGCTGTGTGCTAGAATGCATGCAGATATGGCTCTGGGATTGTCAGGCTGTGTGCTAGAATGCATGCGGATATGGCATTGTGATTATCAGGATGCGTGATTGTCTCCCTGCTTGTAGTCTTATTCCAACTGAGATATACATGGACTAGAATGTTCACATTTTTCTACACCACCACCACTACCATACCAAGGATAAAAATGATAAATTGAAATGTACTTGGATTACCTCCTATCAAACAACCTTTCTAAAGGAGACGAAATGTTGATCCAATTCTCTTTGATTGAATTTTAAATTGAACAAGTAATATTGGTAGCGGGAAAGAATCTGTAGCACGTTGTGATTTCAAGGGAGACTATTATTCACTTGGGCTTGGCTCGAGCTTGTTTTGTGATTAAACGGAACAAATATCGTTGGAGTGATATATGGATTCGGTTTAAAGTAAACAAGTAAATTCAATTATTGCTGGTAGCTTTGGTCTGGAAGTGTGATGTGATTTGAAGGTAAACAAGTGCTTTGGTAAGGTTTAATTAAACTTGAAATTACACAAAACGAATTTTGTAAGTTATCCAAGATGTATTTTATTACTCTTGGTTATCCTGTTTTGGTTGGATTTAAAATCAGTAATTATTTCTGTTCATGCTCAAGTATTGGACGATGCTTAGAATGGGTTTCAGTTTCTTTATGTTCTTGTATTTTTTTAAAGTGTGTATGTAGACTGGTTTTATCGCTGGGGTTAAGGTGAGCAAGTGTTATTTCTGCTATTATTGGAACTTTGCTCTGTTTGATCTATAGCGCAGGCATCTTTTGCAAGAAATGCTTTGGGGAATAAAACTTACCCTTCTGTATGTAACGAAAACGCCTTGTTTATTTGAATTAAAGACTTATTTCCATTTCTAACTTTTCATGAATTCGAAGAGTCACAAGCATCTAAGCGAAGAGTTAGTAGAGGAAAGTAAGCGAATTCCTTTGGTGCGCAAAGTACGACTGAGAAGATTGTTTTGATGGAGTTATCTGCGTACGTCAGGGCCCCTTTAGCAAAAGATCTGTGTCCTCTCTTAGTAAATCGTCTGCTTCTAAGCTGAAAATGATGAATTATTCCAAATCATTATTTTTTTTAAAGCGTTAGTTCAATACAAGTAAAGGATTGATCAGTTGATTAATTTTTCTATTCGTAAGGAAGAGAACGACACATTAAAGCTTATGGATTTTTGTTAGTGTGAGTGTTTTGGGGAGGGAGACGGAGGTCTGGATATTACTATTTCTAGGGAGTGGCTTAAATGGATGTAGGTTTATATGTTCCGATTGTTTTAGTTCTCCCTTTTCTAAGTTTAAGATTTGATTAACGTATATGTGCTTCTGGACTATATAAGACAATTGTTTATTTGTCGTACCTTCTACTAGTATGAGATGTGTCATTGTGTCAACACCCCGTACAACAAAACAGTATGAGGTGTGTCATTTTGTCAACAACCCGTACAACAAAACTCCATTCGTTGGTCTCCTCTATCTCTTTCTTCTCTCCTTCACCTTCTCACTCTCCAAACTTTTCCCTCCTTATATCTCTTCTCTCATCCACTCCCTCTTTATCTCTCCTATTTATCTTCTTCCTCCCTCATTCTCTCCTCTATTTGTCCCTCTTCTCCCTCCCTGTCTCTCACTCACTCTCTCTCACACACACACTCATACACACCAATCTGGCTGTCTCTGATTTTTCTCACGTTATTGTCAGCGTTGCGGGGGGCGTTGGAGTAGATTTTAAACCGTAGTTATTATCTGGCAAAAACAACAAGACAAGCATATGTAACTATTACGATTCTTTTTCTGAAAAATGGTATTTATTCACTACTTTCTTTCTTTCTTTCTTTCTTTCTTTCTTTCTTTCTTTCTTTCTTTCTTTCTTTCTTTCTTTCTCTCTCCCCCCTCTCTCTTTTAATCTATTTCAGACTCCTTTCTCTTTCTCTTCAGCTTTCTTTATCTATGTATACAAAATCACTATCTTCTGTCATTTTATTCCCCTTTGTTGATCTTTCTCCCGACACCAGCGTTTTCTAATTCACTGTCTTCTCTTCTTTTTATTCTGTTTTCTTCATGTCTTTGCTATTTGTCTGTTTTCTTCATGTTTTTGCTATTTGTTTTCTTCATGTCTTTGCTATTTGTCTGTTTTCTTCTTGTTTTTGCTATTTGTCTATTTTCTTCATGTTTTTGCTATTTGTCTGTTTTCTTCTTGTATTTGCTATTTGTCTATTTTCTTCATGTCTTTGCTATTTGTCTGTTTTCTTCATGTCTTTGCTATTTGTCTATTTTCTTCATGTCTTTGCTATCTGTCTATTTTCTTCGTGTCTTTGCTATTTGTCTATTTTCTTCATGTCTTTGCTATTTGTCTATTTTCTTCATGTCTTTGCTATTTGTCGCTATGGGCAGACCCAAGGGCAGAATTTCCCTCTCCAGTTCCAATAATAAAGTCGAGCGGTGCCATTGATCACTAAAGGGGTGGAAACTCAGCCTGGAGTAAATCTGTCAGTGCTGGACACAGCTTCTGTTCGTCTTAATAGCAACAGAAAGCTAGGCTGGCTCTCGCTTGACAAACACGCCGACGAGCTGGCCACAATACAGCTCTTGTTCAAATAGTTCTTCCAATACTTAGGTCGAAAGCCTCGGGTACAAACAGTAGGAGAGAACAGAACAGAAAATAGAATCAAGAAAGTTATTACCAAATATAGCAATAAATACAAGATTTGTTGTCACCCATCCTCCACCCATTCCCAAAGATTTCGTAAATTAAACAATTGTTGGAACATAGCGTCAGCTATTTTCGTCCTTAAAGATAATAATTAATTATTATTATTATTATTATTATTATTATTATTATGACTGCTGCGCATTAAGGAATGCAACTCTCAGTCACACTGTCGATGCAAGGTTCTAATTGATATGTGCATTGTAACGGTCATTTTCTTCGAAAAGATTATTTCCGCAAGAATTATTTAATAATTGTTTAATGTGAATTTGTTACTAAATGGAATGACCTACACTAGAGAGCATTCCGACATTAATCTAGATTCTAGAGAAAAGTATCGTTGACGCCAGAGTGTTGGCACACATGAAGGAGAAAGTGAGTGAGTGACAAAGTGAGAGAAGTCGGGGGGTGGGGTTGAGAGGAAGACAGTTTGGGATGGACATTGGACAAGCCAGCCTTAGGCTGTAGCGCACATTCAGTTTCTAATGCATTTTCTTTTTCTTTTTGTCTTTTAAATTGAAAGGAAACCCCGAATTAACACATAGCACTTTGCTGAATAACAAAATGGATTTCCATAAATATTGGAAATAGTTTCAGCAGAACTATAAAGGCAAGATCGAAATACTGCATTAAAGACAAATGACGGCGGAAAGAGAGCCTATTCTGCGCAAGAGCGCGCATGCGCATAAGAGGGTGTCAGAGAGAGCCTCAACTTTCATGTAAAATTATTTTGAATTAAAGTTTCACCTTTGGTTGAACGCATTCGAATATAAAATAACAGCTGGTTGGACATTTTTACTTGCACAGTAATATAGCCCACATTGTGAGATATTCGAGGGGTAGAGAGATTCTGGAGAAAATATTTCAACATTAAATTTCGGTCACATTTTATTTCAAATTACAGATGGCTTTGTATATAGCACACGGCATGATTTATTTGAATGTTGGATCACTGAGAATTCCATCGCTCAGGATAGATAGATAGATAGATAGATAGATAGATAGATAGATAGATAGATAGATAGATAGATAGATAGATAGATAGATAGATAGATAGATAGATAGATAGATAGATAGAGTGGATGGATCGGTGTATGGATGGATGTTTAATTATTAACAAAACGTTGATACATATTTCTTTATTCTTGACTCTTGTAACGAATAATATTATATTCATTAATTTGTAGCATTAGAGGGCCTGTCTTCAAAATACTGTTATTTTTTTCGTTTTCAATATTTCAAATCTAAAATTCACTTTATACCTTTTCTTAAACATAAAATAGTCAATATAGCCAATTGAAATTTGCTAATAAAAAACAATTAATATTAGCTATAAATGGAATATAAAACAATGGTTCTAATTTCTCATACAAAGATTTTCTATTTCCGTTTTCAGACAGGAACGAACAGTATAAAAAATAAAAACTGTTATAAATCTCCACATATGACAGAAATGTGTCGCCAGTAGAATGGTGGGGGGGGGGAGCGGGGAATGTTTCAAAGAAACAATAAAACTCTCTGATGAATATCTTAAGACATACTATTTAGATGAAACTAAAATAAATGGTAAAATAAAATAATTTAAAACAAACTAACACGAATTAATTCATCACATTTCCTGAAAGAAAAACTATGGTTCTAAGTGGTGTTTCTGTCATCTTTCACACGCCTGTGGTGCAAGATAACTCTTGAATTAATGAGAGATCAATTCTCAGCGCTTGAATTAATGAGAGTGGGCAACTCAGAGCAATTGAATTAATGAGGGAGATCAACTCACTGCACTTGAAGTAGCTGAGGGAGTTCAACTCAATTCAGTTGAATTTCTTCGAAAAATTACCCTTTGACCTATCACTTACTAGCTTCTAGGGGTGGTGAAGGGGAATAAATTGGCTACCAACCTACTTCCGCTTACATCACGAGTATCTGCCGCTCTGCCAATCCAGTTAAATCGGAGTCAGTAAAACAACGTCAGCAACAGCAGTTATTCATTCAAACGAATATATAATCGTCACGTGACCGGAAACCCGCTTTAGTCAAGGTCGTTAAATGTCAAAACCGCCACATGAGTCGGCTAAACGTCAGCTGTCGATCGTACGGAGATATTCGACATGAAATGATATACGTTGTATATATGAAATTTCGAGCTAGGCGGACTGCAAATAATCAGAGAATCATGTTGATGGGGCTGTCCGATTCGCAAAAACTCCATCAGGAAAAATAGCAATAACCCGGTGCTAAGAGACTGACTAGTTTGCGGATGAGCCTCCCACCTTTTTCTCCACCCCTGCTCTCCCAGGACTTCTTTGCATCCTTTCCATTTATATTGCTTTTGGAATTTGCTCGCGTTAGCACAAACACGTTCGTACTTTGGTCAACAGAACTTTTCTGCACTTTCTTAGAGGAGTGGTGGGGAGTGTCAGTCTCGAAATGAAGACAACTTTTATTGTTCGACGCATAAATGGATGTGGATGGGAGGGAAAACAAGAAACTACGTGTGTGTGAGAGAGAGGTTACAGAGAATAAAGAGTTAGAATAAGAGAACTGAATTAAACTGCGTTTACTTAAAATGAATTGGACGAATTAAAATATTACTGCAACTCAAGTATCTGTCTTGCTGTTGCAACTGTCCTGTACACACACACACACACACACACACACACACACACACACACACACACACACACACACACACACACACACACACACACACACATAGACACACACACACATACATACACATACACACACACACACACACACACACACATTATATATATATACACTGACAAGACAAAATAGAAGATTTATACACACACAACACCATCCAACACCATAATTATTATGAAGTACACTAGCAGTAAAATACACTAAATTACGCTAGACGTAAAATACACTGACAAGACAAGTTAGAAGTCTTGTAAATAGGAAACGAATGTGAGAATATTACGAGGGTAAAGAAATTTGAAGAAATGCAACCATCATTCATTTATATGTTCGCTCGTGTTTATGTAAGTATGCATCTATGCAAGTATGTGTATGTATGTAAGCTTGTGTGTATGACTTATCGCGCACGATTATATAATGTATTCATATATGTATGAACATGTACGTACACACACACACACACACATACACACACACACACACACACATCTATCTATATATCTATCTATCTATCTGTCTATCTATCTATCTTTCTATCTATCTATCTATATATATATATATAAAAAATGCGCATATGTGTGTTGAAAGAGCGATTATGACAGGTATTAGATATGATCATGGTAAATAAATAGTAAAGTAGGAAATTAGGGTCTGAAATTGACAAACAAGTAGATACTAAGCTGATAGTAAGCGGAAATAACTCAGATTAATGTTATACGATCCTATGTTGAAGACAGAAAATCATTATTATAGCTGCGTAAATTTAATGGCTATTGTGGTCATGTGATCGTATGAACAATTGTCTAGTTAGTATTCAGCAGCATGATAATCATTTCTTGAAACCTCTGATTCACAGCCTCATAAATGCCCGTCAAAACATTGGTGTTTCAAATGAAAGCATAATATACTGACTGGATTTTTTGTTTTTCTTCTATTACTAGCAAACTATAAAGACTGATATGTTTATGTACAGGTCCAGTTACAAAATTTGTGTAATTTTACAACTGCATTTAGACGCATAGACACAGAACTTTGGTTTGTTCTTCTCTCTCTCTTTGTCTTTCTCACTCTTTCTTTCTCTTACTCCCCCAACCCTCTTTTTCGTTCATTTTTTTCCTTTCTCTCTTTCGATGGCTTTCCTTTGTTCTCTCTCCCTTTCTTATTCTACTTCTTTCCTTCCTTAATTAAGTTTTATCACTCTCTCTCACTCTTCTCTTTGTCTTCCTCGCTTTTCCTCTTTCTTTCTCTCTCTCTCTACGCACACTTGCGAACTCACACACACGCACGCACGCGCATACACACACACACACACACACACACACACACACACACACACACATCCCCTCTCTGTTTTCGTTCTCCTCTCTCTCCTTCCCTCGTCTCCTCCATATCTTCTCTTTCCCTCTCCTTCTCTCTCTCTTCCCCGTACCTACTAGTCTACTGAATATAGCTTTTAGCATAGTAACTATTAGTAATAAACTATCAGTATCTCTATATGCAGTCTGCTGAACAATCCCTTTCATCTGGCTTCTGAAGGTCAACCTTGTGACCAATGAGACTTTTAATCTCAGACAGCAAAAGTTCTCATCGTGCCTTTCTCGTTTGATTTTTACATAATCTTCTATTTAATTAAAACTCCTAATTTACTAGTTAATTAGAGCTGCTAATCTATTATCTAGTTATAACTGTTAGTTTACTGTCTAATTAGAGCCGCTAATCTATTATCTAGTTATAACTGTTAGTTTACTGTCTAATTATAACTACTGTCTAATTAGAGCCGCTAATCTATTATCTAGTTATAACTGTTGGTTTACTGTCTAATTATAACTACTGTCTAATTAGAGCCGCTAATATACTGTCTAATTATTATTGGTCATCTATTTCTAATTAGAGCTGTTAATATAATGTTTAATGATTAATCTAATCTATTTCTACTTAGAACTGTTAATATAATGTCTAATTATTATTCTAATCTATTTCTAATTAGAACTGTTAATATAATGTCTAATTATAAATCTAATCTATTTTTACTTAGAGCTGCTAACATAATGTTTCATTCTAATTGCCAATCTACTATAAATAATAGCTCATAATTTATTGTTTAATTATACCTGTTAATCTACTGTCTAATTATAGCCACTAATCTATTGTCTAATTATAGCCGATAATCTACTGTCCACCATAACTGTTAATCTATTTCTAATTATAACTACTTATCTAATGTCTAAACATAATTCCCTGATCTGATGTCAATAATAGTTGCTATTCTATTGTAATTAAATAACTGCTAATCTGCTCATTATTACTGCTAATCTATGCTTAAATAAAACAGGGTTCATTTAGAATGTTCACATCGAAAGATTGGCCTGCTAGCAAAAAGCAAAAAAAGAAAAAAATGCAATGACAACGGACCTCGGCTTACCTACCTTTAGAGGGATTTTGATGAACTCTTGGCAAGTAAACATAATGGAAGCTAGAGCTCAGGGTAGCACGAGGAACAAAAATCGAGCAAAAAACAAGAGGCTTCTAGTCGTTAAGTCAGTGATTAAATGCTTTCCTTTACTTGTATAATTTTATTATAGCAGTGTGCGTGTAGTAGCCTGTGTGCCATGTGTCTGCGTGTGGGTGTATATGGGTGGGTTGGGTTTGCATGTGAGTTGATTTGTATCAGTGTAGGACTTGTACGCATGTGTATGGGTGTGGGTGTTTGTTCTACGCATAAGCGTGAGTTTGTATGTATGTTAAGTGTGTGAGGGCGTTGGTTGTCGTGGTGATGATATTAGCTCTTGCTGTTTTATGAAATCATTAAACACAAGACGAGAGACAAAGCAGACCAGAGAAAAGATCTTTTGTAGTATGTGTTGGTTTTGATGTTAACGCTACTTTCTGAAGAAAATAAAACCTACAGAAAATCGAAGAAGAAGACGATAAAAAAGAAGACAAATTATAATTCTTGTCCTTTATCTGTTTCCTCGACTAAATCTGTACATATATATATGACTGTTTTATAACTTTCTCTTGATATAACATACTGCTATTACATTAACGGGTTGCCTTCGCAATAACATTATTCTCATAAAACGGCAATGTCATTATTTCAGGCCTTTACTGCCCGCCTCAGCACGATCTCTGGAACTGTTGGCCTGCAACCCCGGCTAACACAACCGTGTACAGGCCATGTCCATTCTTGCCCAGCGCACAAAATAAGGGTAAGTTCTGAGTTATGTCCCCTATTACAGTCAGCGATAGCATTAAGTGAACTCTTCCCAGGTTCGTGCATTGTAACGTTCCCTACAAATGCCTTAGAGCCAAGCTTGAGTTTCGCCATCTCTATGAAGTAATTTCTCTACCTCTTTTCTTATAAATTACCTCCCATCTCCATTTCCTTATATTCAGTGTAATACTGAAATTCTCTTCTCCTTCCACCCCCCACCCCCCGCCACACCGTCCTCTCCTAAAACCACTCACTCAGCATTTGGGTGACCTGAGTGTTTTTCCATCGTTGTCTACCAATCATTAGATCTCTTATGTTAAGGGCGCAACATAATTACATGTCCTGTTTGGGGTCTTAGAATAGTTCTTTATTACAAATGTATTATCCTTTTACCACCTTGTTTCGCTATTCTTTGTTTCTTTGTTTGTTTGTTTCTTTCTTTCTTTCTTTCTTTGTTTCTTTGTTTGTTTCTTCTTTCTTTCTTTCTTTCTTTGTTTCTTCTTTCTTTCTTTGTTTCTTTCTTCTTTCTTTCTTTCTTTCTTTGTTTCTTCTTTCTTTCTTTCTTTCTTTCTTTCTTTCTTTCTTTCTTTTTCCTTTCCTTCCGAATTTCTTTCTTTCTTTCTGAATTTCTATCTTTTCGTATTTCTTTCTTTCCAAATTTTGTTCTTGCAAACACTGCATATGTCTATCAACCAGACAACAAGGTCTCTTACAGTAACAAAAATACTAGTCATTGGATAAAAGAGTCTTCTACACTATATAAACACAAGTGTGACAGAGTAAATTAGCCAGTCCCTATTTTAAAATTTAAATTGTTAAATAGTCAGAGTAACCCGACCTTGGGCACTCCATATGGCGGTATTTTTGAAAGTGTCTGAGTTGAGGTAAACGCTTGAGGCAAGAATATTCTACATTTGATGATGTAATGCAAACTGAGTAGTTTTTATTATCCAATGATTATGATTTACACGAACGAGACCAGCCAATGGGCTGAGATTAAGTAGTTTATCTGCTGTAGATAAATCTACTGTCAAATCACTTTGAATTTGAAGTGGCAAAGAAATCTGGTTTCGAAAGGTACTGTTAGCTTGATGAGTCAAGTATCCTTTTCTGCTTTCATTTCAAGGTTTGAGTTGAACCTCCTGGTTTACTGTTTGTAAACTGCTACGACTGACTGCGGTAAGTGCAGGAATGGTGTGTAAGTGTAAGTGTAAGAACATACTACACTCTACTGATGTGTGACGGCAAGTTACACTGACTACCTGAACATTTTCTGGTGTAGAGAAATTGTTGGACATCGCTACTTAGCGGAAAGAAGTGCCCAGGTCAACTCTGAGTAATGGAACAGGTTTTTTTTCAACGTGCGAGAGAGGTAGTAAATGGAGCTGACGTAATAACTGCTGACATATAACTTTTGTCTTTGTTGCACAAGCACCCTGAAGGACTATTGAGACAGCAGTTAAATAAGGTATGTTAATCCCTCATTGCTTATCTCTATTAGAATAACTCCCATTTCTCTTCTCTGATAAGACTATCCCATGATTTTTATTGACTATATTATTGAATAGTATTTTCTTAAGATATATACTGTGTAAATATAAAATTATACAAACTTGGTTTTGTGGAAATATTTATGTCATGTAATCTATTTCATTGTATTTGTGATATTTACATTTGATTGTTGATTTAATAAATTTATTGACCTTCTTGTGCATATTGATAATCATATGATGGAGAAGAAAGTGAGTATATAAAGGAGCTCATTAAATATAGATTAAAGACGGATTTTTCATTTCTCTTGGTATGAAGTTTTCCACTCATGGAAATATTGTGTGACTGTAAATGTTGTTTTATGTTGTGGAAGAGAGAAATGTTTACAGCACCCGTATATCCGCCAGGTGAGAGAGACGAGTGGTGTCTGATAGAGGATCATTAATAAAATAAATTAAGATTCTCATAACTTGTAATTAGTTACGAAAGATTAATTAATAATAAAAATAATTTTCATTAACTAACTGGCATCAGTATCACAACAAGTAATTGATCTTCTACAGCAGGGGTCTCCAAACTATCAAACAGCAGTTCAGGGGCCGACTACACACTCGAGGTCCAAATAAAAAAGAATCAAAACATGGATTGTTTTTTTAAAATTATTTATTTAATATTATTTTATTCAGTTATTATTTAATAACACATTGATACACTACACACGAACACATGTATTAGTGGGAATGGTGAAATTGTTTCCTGGACGCCAAAATAGCAGACATTTCTGGCTTTAGATTTGATATCCCTAACATCAACAGTGACCTGAGATTATCATCGGACAAGTTTGTTCTCAAATTGTTCTTCACATATTTTCATTCTTGAAAATGTTTGTTCACACAGGTATGTTGTTCCAAAGATTGAAAGGTACCTTGATGCAAAGGTTTTGACATTAGGAAAGTCTTCCTTGGGCAAAAACCCACCAGTCCTTTTTTGAACTTGTCCCTAAGGAGGTCATTTGTTTGCAACTCAATGGCTTTGTCTAATAGTCATAGTTGACTGCTCATATACTATAGACTGGGTGGACTGGATACTAAGAATATGTCCGACTTATGTAACAATCAGTGACCCATATCAATAACGCTCCTTTATTCCGAATCTGGGTCAGAGTTGTTTGCTCCCTCTCAACTCTCAGAGATTAGAGATAGAAAATTTTAGCGGTGGCTAATCTTGGCAGGATACACGTAAATTTCCGTATTTTTTTTTCCATAGACAAAAAGGTCTCCACGGGCTGCATGAGGGGGCCTCGCGGGCCGTAGTTTGGAGATCCTTGTTCTACAGTACAGAAATATTAGCAATTTGATAAAAGGGGACTAGCAACTGGATAAAAGAGTCTTTTACAGACAAAAATACTGACAACTGGATAAAAGGTTCTTCCACAATACAGAAATACTGACAACTACATAAAAGGGTCTTCTGCAGTAAAGGAATACTAGCAACTGGATAAAAGAGTCTTTTACAGTACAAAAATACTGACAACTGGATAAAAGGGTCTTTTACAGTACAGAAATACTAGCAACTGGATAAAAGGTTCTTCCACAATACAGAAATACTGACAACTACATAAAAGGGTCTTCTGCAGTAAAGGAATACTAGCAACTGGATAAAAGAGTCTTTTACAGTACAAAAATACTGACAACTGGATAAAAGGGTCTTCTGCAGTAAAGGAATACTAGCAACTGGATAAGAGTTTTCTACACTACAAAAATACTGACAACTCTATAAAATGATCTTCTGCAGTGTATAAATATTAACAACTGGACAAAATGGTCTTCTACAATACATAATTAATGACAGTTTGGATATCATGATCTTCTACAGTACATAATTAATGATACCTGGATAAAATGGTCTTCTACAGTACATAAACACTGACAAGTGGATAAAATGGTCTTCTACAGTACAGAAATACTAGCAATTGGATAAAATGCCCTTATACACTACAGAATTAATTACAACTGGATAAAAGGGTCTTCTACAGTACATCATTTATGACAGCTGGATAACAGAGACGTACATTTTACACAAATGACTAGCAGCTGTTAGATGATTGAAGACTGAAAATGTGGCTTGCTTTGGAGTCCTCTACTCTGCCTACAGATACATTTCCACGCTGTCAGACTTATAAATGTACCAATGTTCCAGACTCGTATAAATGTATGCAATGTGTCAGACTCGCGTAAATACATATACACTGTATCCGAAAGCTCAACATACAATTACTTCTGATTTACCTTTTGACATTTTACATGCATGATTTATCAATGCGTGTGTGCATGTGCTACTAGTTAGTTTGGGTAGGCTCTGTACTAATTTTATTTATATGGAACGTTTTTGTTCATCCTCGTGTTTAATATGAATGAGTTGATGATGCATATAGTAATTTAAAAAGGTGTACATTTTAATTTTCATTTTTGTAATGTAGTGTCTTACCACGTTATTTTTTCGAGGAGTGAACGTGCTCGCACGCATTCATGTGTATCCATGCTTTAATATATACTTCTCTTTGTTGTACTTCCGCTAAGTGAACTATACATTTCAGCAGTAAGATTATTGTATCGTCTTTATATAGAGCCTACTTCATGTCAGTCCCCATCGTCTTTATATAGAGCCTACTTTATGTCAGTCCAAATCGTCTTTACATAGAGCCTACTTTATGTCAGTCCACATCGTCTTTATAGATAATTTATATAAGTTTTACGTTCCGTTTCAATTTTAAATTGATTGGAAAATGTTGTGTTGTTCAGATAACATTTTCGTTTTATATTTATGATCATATGCAATGTTTCATTGCATCATATTATATATATTTTACATTTCAGTTTCAAACTTTATATTTTATATTTTATTTTCTGTACTTTATAATTTGTTGTATATTTTATGTTTTACATTATACATATTTTTTTAATTCAAATGCAAATTTCTACGTATATGTAAATTTATATTTATGTGAAATATTGTATCAATTCTATATTCTATATTATATTTTATTTTACACTTTATAATTTATAGTTGACAGTTTCTTGTTAATAGCCTTGAACGTACAAATTATTATTTAAGCAATGATGCACATGACTCTTAGACAGCATTCCAATCTTTAACACTTAAGGTTTAAACCTAGCCTATGTTTACTTTTGTGTGTGACCTCTTGGCCAACTCTCAACCAAATGCTGGAATATACGTATCGTTAACTTGCATTCAGCATGCAAAGCCACAGGCAAAGGGTCTAAAGTCTGTTAACTCTCCATGATGTGCCATTATGGTGTAAAAACATTACTCTGTGTGTGTGTGGGGTGGGTGGGTGTAAGGGGGTGACTGCTTACGAACTTTTTAAATTTCGCACTTGAAGGTGAGTGATGTTTGAGCAATGACTTCTTAAGTTGCCATTTCCATTTGCGTTCAAGTGCTGATTCCATATTAGCACGTCAGAACAAATAAAAAGTTATTATTACTTCTTTCTTTTTTTTTTTAACTCAATCCGAAGTAATTTCTATTCAATCATGTTGGCTGCGCACTTTATTTCATTCAAAACAAGTACAAGTTGACTCTCAATTCAAATTGATAATCGAAAAATTGTCTTGCAAATGGAATGCGAAGATATTCTTCAAAGACCATATTGCATTCGTTGGGAAAGAATCATAACATTGCGAATCTAATCCAAAGAAATTGTAAAACATTTTTTTATTCCATACCAGGACTGCGTTTTGTTCCTTAAGATGGTAAATGATTCCCCGATCACATGCACGATTTAATCCCCATTCCGCCGTATGGACTTTGCATTTTGCAATCTCTCTGATTTCTCCACAGCAAGTTCTACAAGTTCGGCTGTGTACCAGCTAGCGTCCATTGATGTCCTTAAATGTCCATTGGATATTTGTATATGGAAGTTAAGGATTGACAGATGATAGACCGGAGTCATGGTTATAAGAAATCGCAGTCACAAAGAATAATGATCGATAACATCTTTAATCGAATTAATTTCTGACAAGAGACTATGCCAGGTGTTATATATTTTTGGTTTGTAGATAGTGTTTAATAATTGGTTTATGTTAATGCAATAACATTATTTGTTTGTAGACAAACTGCTGAACAATTGGTTTATTTTAATGCAATGGCATTATTTGTTTGTAGACAAACTGCTGAACTATTGGTTTATGTTAATGCAATGACATTATTTGTTTGTAGACAAACTGTTGAACAATTGGTATATCTTAATGCAATGACATTATGTGTTTCTATTGTTTGTCTGAAAATGCTTGTGTTAAGTAAAGCTTGTAACAGCATAGCAATGATATGAATGATTAGTCTGAAATATATGCTGTCGGCCGTAGATTCGCCTATAATTATTGTAAAAGATATCATTTCTCCAGGTGACAATTACCTGAAAAAGTATAGGCTTCTTTTTAATCACTCTGAATATTGTGTTCTCACAAAAGCTGTGTGAAGACAACAAGCGAAAACTTTTATCCTGCTCTTGAAACTCAACGTGTTCCATAATGATTAACGGAATTAAGAAAGAGAGTTATCAAACGTGAGAACAAAATCGTTATGTAACCAGAAAGGAAATTTTAAAAGGGGAATTATCAAACGTGAGAACAAAGTCGTTATCGTCATGAAAGGAAATTTTAAAAGGGGAGTTATCAAACGTGAGAACAAAGTTGTTATTTAACATGAAAGGAAATTTTAAAAGGGGAGTTATCAAACGTGAGAACGAATTCATTATGTAACATGAAAATTTTAAAAGAGATTTATCACACGTGAGGACGAAGTCATATAACATGAATGGAATTTTGAAAATGGAATTTATTACACGTGAGAACAAGGTCATTATAATATGCAAGTTTATGAGTTATCATATATCATGCGTTAATCTTTATTCAACATGAATGACTATACGAAAGTGCTTTCTTCTGTGAGGACAAAATCTGTAGAACATGAATGACCATAAGAAAGTGTTTTCTCCTGTGAGCACAAAAACTGAAGAACATGAATGACCATAAGAAAGTGCTTTCTCCTGTGAGGACAAAAACTGAAGAACATGAATGACCATAAGAAAGTGCTTTCTCCTGTGAGGACAAAATCTGTAGAACATGAATGACCATAAGAAAGTGTTTTCTCCTGTGAGGACAAAATCTGTAGAACATGCAGGTTTTAGAGTATTCACCATTGATGACAGAGTGGGTGTATAACATTGGCTGGAAATGTTCTTATAACATGCAGGTTTAGGAGTCCTCTCATGTGAGAACAAATCGGTATAATATAGAGGTTGTTATTTCTAGGATAAGTTCGACGCGTGGCAGAATTTTAATGAAGCTAATTAAATCTTTCTGGGACTTAATTATGCGCAGCAGAGATGAACAGAGATCACAAGAAAACGGCAATGATTAAGCTTAATTTGCTGCAAAAGCTGGAGGGGTTGGGGGTGAAGTAAGAAACCTTTGACATTTCCGTGTACAAATATACAGGTGTAAAGTGGGGCGTGTTTCGTCATAGGAATTTCACATGAGGTGTGAAAGAAAATTTTATAACTTCGACTAAACAAACAGATACTGGCTTGATGGTTTGGTGAAATTTTCTATAGGCCGGTGGTGGTTGCGCACATCTGGTGTTTTCTGAACTCTTGAGCGGGCAAATTCTGACTGCACATTTTCCTAGTGGAACGGAGTGGTCCGCCCAGATAACATATCGAGCTATCAGTTTATGGAACATTTCTAAGCACATTTCTGTCCCAAAATTGTGATTCTTGGAAAAATAACCCGTCGTCGTGCGGTCACATGTCCCAAGAAATAATATATGTTGACTATTATCGTAAGTAACAAGAATGGGGAAGGTAAAGTTTATAACAATAAAGATAATTTAACATGTGCCAGATGTAAACATAAAGAGAGAGCAATGTCACCCCTAGACTTGTACACGTGCAGAAGATATGGCTTTCTGCTCACCCTGCGCGAAAGAGTTAAAATTTTCGCCCATTGCCTACAGATTGTTTGGAAGACTTCCGGCGGCGCGTTGCTAATGCCGTAAAGCGTGGAATTGACGTAAAGGCTCGGATTTGTCGTAAAGGCGTGGAATTACCGTAAAGGCATAGGATTTACTCCGAGTGCAGCAATTTTGACTTGGAAGAGATGTTTTCGTGAAATGCCGCCTGTTTCGTCCCGTTAGGTTTATCACTTATAACACAAAAGTATTGTGCATGTGTACGCAATAGCATAGTGTTGATTTAGTGCCATTCAGTTTTGACAACCGAGATCAGCTCTTCCAGGCCGTCATGTTGTCTTCCGCAGGAACAGTCAGTGGCATAATAATGTGGTTCGAGGGGGTGGAGGGCGGTCCGTCCCTGGTGAAAGCCAAAAACATCATATTTTTAACATTTTTCGGGGGGGGGGGGGAGAGGATCATAAAGTACACCACCATAAATCTGCATGCAAACTGATAAAAGTAATATAACAAAGTACTGATTCTACATTCATAGAGATAACAAAAAACAAATAAACGTTTTCACAAAAGGCAAATACAGAAATAAAATTGATTCCCAAATGTACAGTTTCCTTATGCAACTACATTGAGAGAGAAGGTTAAAGCACTTAGTGTTTTATATGAATAAGTGTTAAGTCAGTTTTACTATTATCATCATCATCGTTATCATCAACATTATTATTATTATTATTGTGTTGTGGTTGTGGTGCTACATCATTTATTATACTGCATGCCTCAAAACTGATCATCGACTGTTTATAGACGTTAACTCTAGAAATAACTTACTTGTTAATTTAGCCCGCAGTAAAAGAATATATCGCTCTATTATTTATTATAAAAAGTTTCAAAAGCACCATAACACTCTACCAGCTACAAGTTTAAAATAATAAAACAAGAAACTCCAGATGCGGTCTAGTGTAATAAGCAACAGTTCTGTAATGAAACAACAGTTCTATAATAAGACAACAGTTCTGTAATGAAACAACAGTTCTATAATAAGACAACAGATATATGTATTTTAATATTAGGCAATATTTCTATAACAAGACAACACTTCTGTAATGAAACAACAGTTCTATAATAAGACAATATTTCCATAACAAGACAACAGTTCTGTAATGAAACAACAGTTCTAAACTAAGACAACAATTTTGTAATAAAACAACAGTTCTGTAATAGCACAACGGTTCTGTAATGAAACAACAGTTCTGTAATAAGACAACATGTTTGTAATAAAACATTTATGTAATTATACAACAGTTCTGTAATAAAACCTTTGACAATACAAAAAACACTTTAACATAAATTGACAAGAGACAGACTTTGACAATAGACAGACTACATTTTAACAACAGTTGACAATAGACAGACTATATTTTAACAGCAGATGCCAAGAAAGAGACTTTGACTATAGATTGACTACATTTTAACAGCAGTTGACAAGACACAGATGTTGAGAATAGGCAGACTACCTTTTAGTTGAGAAGAAAAAAGCTGTATTTGCGACGCTTCATAACACAGAGAAAAAAAAGTGATTTTGACTTGGATCACATATCATACCATAAAGAAAATAGTGATTTTAACTTGGACACGTATCACACCATAGAGAAAAGAGTGATTTTGAAATTTAGAATTTCATTTAAGAAAAGTCAAGATCTATAACCCACACAAATTGTTGTAAGCAGTAATGACCTATAACCCCCACAAACTGTCGTTGTATGCAGTAATGACCTATTACCCGCACAGACTGTCGTTGTATGCAGTAATGACCTATTACCCGCATATTACATATAGCCGTGAAAACTTTCAACGTTTCACTGGGTGTGGCTAAATCAATGACAACTAAATGTCGGACGTTCTGCACCCTTCTGCAGCTCCATCTAATTTAGGAAAAGACTGTGCCCACAACGTTCTCTTCTGACCGGATAAAGTCTGATTTAACTGTTTTAACAGATTACCGATTCAAATGCCAGAGCAATCAATGGCACCCAATGTCAGGCAGACTAATCCATACTGCAGCATCCGTGTAGGAACAGCCTTGGTGCCAAAGTCCTGTCAGGGATCGATCTTGGTTTTAACGCCCAATAAAAGCAAAAGGTTATCTTCTGGCGACAGATGCCCACAGATTGGTCCAGCCAATACTGAGAGTGAAGTTTCGGGCAATGTGGACACGATCAGGAATAGATAAATTGGCATCAGTATGTCACGGCCATTGGATACCGCCACAAATGCCGCTTCCATATTTTAAAATATTAATAACATTTTTTTTCTCCCTTCGCCTCGTCATTTTAATTCGATAAATGCTTCTGATATTTTACTATTCGATACTTCTCTCAAATAACAGAAATGCATTCTCGTTAATTTAATATACCCACAGCTACTGACCCAGAACCGTGCTTTCTCCACCAAGCGCGTGGCAACATTAGTGAAGTAGCCGCGTGACTAGGAATGCTAGACCCTTACTAATTAGTGTCTCTGAGTGATGGAACTGCGTGAAACGAGAAAGGCAAAAGCTCTGAGGGACGACCTCGTGTACGCCGGTGTAGGGTGTGTGCTTTGTTTCTGTCGCTGGCAATGCCATGGGACATCACTCCATGGTCAGTATTTGTAGCGTAAGAAAAGAAAGTAATCGTGTGAATTTTTTTTTTTTTGAATTTCTAAAATCATTCTATAAAGTGAAAAAGGAAATGATTTTTCACAAAAACTTTCTTAATTAATGATTGTTAAATCAACCCACCTACCCACCCTCAAAACAATTGTTATATATAAACCAAAAATGAGCGAAAGAATTAAATATTCAACAAATTCAGAAGTTGTATCTAAAGCAAAAATGAGAACAGGTTGTGAATGGTCAGAAAATTATTATGCATTAAGAGCACTGTCGAGATTTGCATGCACTATGTGTTTTTATCTCCAAGCACAGACAACATTGCCATTGTCAAGTCTGTAAAATCTATTTTAAGTAATGCCTCTAATGCCACTGAACACGTAACAGCTACTTAACATTTCCGTCTTGCAGTTTTATTCCAAGTATCTGCTTCCTCTTTTAATTGTAAAGCGTCGATGCTTCTTCGGACCCATTTCTAACAGTTGCCTAGGCAGCTTCTGTGATGGTCGTTTTTCTTAGCGTCTTCGTCAGGGTCAGGGTCTCCTTATCCACGTGTCCAGTAATCTCTCACCTCTGTCCTCTGAGAAGTCACGACGTCACTTCCTGTTCAGAATTCTTTACAACCGTCAACTTCTGCGATTTCTTGGACGACATCACTGACTTTCATTATTGTTTGCAGAAAAGTTTCACTAATTGTGCTTAACGGTAAATTTAACTACATGACACCAGGCTCACTTTGCTGCTCTTCTTTTCATTTCACCGCGCGTTTGTTTTCTTTTCTAAACCTTGTTGACCTCGTTTCGGGATATCTATGTTTTGTATTTATAACTTTCTTGTCATGTCTACCACTGCTTAACTGACGTTCAGGAATGAAGTCTGCAATTTCTAGAATTTTCTAGATCTAGAATGTTCTATAAAGTGATCGCAAACTTACACAGACATGCACACACACAATGACAATATTTGCGGGTTATAGATCTAGACTACTCTCAATGTAATCCTAAGATCATAGACACACAGACACAGACGCACATACACACACGCACGCACGCACACACACACACACACACACACACACTGACAAAATATGCGAGTTATAGGTCATTACTGCATACAACAACAATTTGTGCGGATTCATTTTTACTTTTCTTAAATGAAATTGCAAGTTCACATTGACATACAATGACAATATATGCAGTTAAAGAACATTACTGCAAAGCTGCCTAAACATTTGGTAAGGGTAACTATAAAGAAAAACATGGGCAAAATACAACACGGAGAGAAGGGGTCACAATTATGAGTGTATGTCAGAACGCGCGCTTTGAAATTCGTTGTGAGACCTAAACTCTACCATCTCATAAATTAAAATAAAACTATTTTCCTAAAATATACTGAAGACTTTTTATTAAAGAATACTTATAAATTGACAATGTCTGTCTTCCAATCTTCCGACTATAAATCTATTTTCTTTACGGGACCAGCAGTTTCAAACTGACACTTAAGCAATTTTCGGACCTGGTGAGTACCTTTATAAGTGGACCACCAACGATCTAGATTACAGAGAGGGTCGCGATTTCATGTCAATAAAAAAAAAAAATGGTGATGAGAAGGTCAGACACCTTAAAAAAAACTGACGCTATATTTGATGCTCAAGTCTTGAGCGATGGATGGCCTTTTTGTGGCAGACTGTCTGGATGCTCACTTTGTTTAGTACTCTGGAAATTCCAAACTCCTGTGTCTTAAATTCCGAGTTATGGGCGGGACTGTCACTAAAAGAACGCACTGTTGCTTTCAATAAATGAGTTACTCGTATCACATCGATGAATAATTACTGCTTGCTTCGTATCGATGACTAATCACTTACTCGTGTCACATCGACGACTAATTACTTTCTCATGTCATATCTATTTCTAATTACTTACTCGAGTGATATCAATAAACAATTCTTTACTCATGTTACATCGATCACTAATTATTTACTATTGTCATATCAATGACTAATCACTTACCCGTGTCACATCAATGACAATTACTTTCCCATGTCATATCGATGACTAATTTCTTACTCGTGTCATATAGATAAACAATACTTTACTTATGTTACATCGATGACTAATTACTTAGTTGTGTTACATCCATGTCTAATTACGTACTCCTGTCATATCGAAGACTAATCACGTATTCATGTCGCTTCTATGACTGATTACTTACTTATGCAAATCGGATCCTAATTACTAACTAGTGCCACATCAATGACTAATTACTTACTCGTATCACATCGATAACTAATTATCACTCTTGATACATCATTGACTAAATACTTACTCGATGACTGATTACTTACCTGTGTCAATTAAGAAAACGCAACTAAGTATTGATGCTAATAACTTACAAATTATTTATGTCAATAATAAAAGTACATCTAAGTATTCATATTGCTGAGTAATAATCACTAATTTCAATAATAAATAAACAACGAAGTACTAATGTTGATGACTGACAATCTAGCTTCAACATTAAAAACACAGCCATGTATTATTTTTGATGACTGACAATCACTGGTTTCAATAATTAAATCACAATCATGTACTATTGTTGATGACTGACAATCACTAGTTTCAATAATTAGAGAATTGATTATTTCAGTAATATTTATGTGAAGCCCTATTAGTTTCAGTAATAAAGATATGACTTGTTTATAGTGTTTGTTTGATTTATTAAAATTGTTACTGATTTCTGTAAAATGCCGCTAAAGTTTAACAAATCCCCGCGTAATCATAGTTTAAAACAATAAACAAGAAAGTCACTGTATTTAGCAACAAACAAAATACTGAACCTGGCATTGTTTTTAACAATACAATGTCACCACGTTAGATAATAAACGAGTTCCTGTATTTAAAAACAAATAAATCATTAGATTCAATACTGAACTATCACTGTTTTCAACTATAAAATATCAAGGATTCAATAACAAATGGGGGATTTAACAACCAATGATTCACAGAATTCTATAATTATCTATCACTGCATTCAACGACAAACGGTTCATTGGATTCAACAACACGTGTCACTGGGAGTAATAATAAAGGAGACGCCGTTTTCAACAATATAATAGTCACTGAATTCAGCAAAGTCGATCCATTCTTCAAAAGGATAACTGGATTTTAAAATAAGGAAGTCACTGGATTCAACAACAAAACAAGTCACTGTTTTCAACAATAAACAGTGCAACATCATATGGACACCAACAAACGGGTCACTATTGTCAACAATAAATGGCTCAGCACCACACTGGTCGGATGACTCAACAAAAAACAGGTCACTATTGTCAACAATAAATGGCTCAGCACCACACTGGTCGGATGACTCAACAAAGAATAGGTCACTATTGTCAACAATTAACGGCTCAGCACTACACGGGTAGGATGACTCAACATCAAACAGGTCACTATTGTCAACAATTGACGGCTCAGCACCACATTGGTCGGATGACTCAACAAAAACCAGGTCACTATTGTCAACAATTAACGGCTTAGCACCACACGGGTCGCTAGACTCAACAACGAACGAGTCACTATTTCGTTGTATGCAGGCTCGTCGCCACTTGCTCGAGTGCGCAATTTTATGCTGTTTGAGGCCCTCATTCACTCAATCAAACGAAACATATCGATTTTTCCCGCTTGACTGTCTTGGACAATATTACCCTTGCCACCATGCCCATTCTCTCTTACCTAATTTCCAGGCCCCCTCTGTCGATATTTCATCAGTCTTTGGTTTCCAGGAAACCAGATCAGGGGCTGTGTTAAACACAGCTTTCTGCGTGCGAACGAATAAGTACCAGATCCTGCAGGTTAGCAGCAGAGTTAAGTCCCGCCACGAGGCACCGTCACTCGATGGCGGCTCTTGGTGACTGGAATCGATTGAAAAATGTCACCTATCGATTTCAATGAGTTTATTTGATTGACAAGGGACATTTGATGGATTAAAACTGCTCCAGGGACGCACGCTCGAAAAGGTTATAGTTTGCTGCTTGACCGAAAAGAATGAATTCTATGCTTTTATCATTATCCTTAATTATTTGTCATTTTCTAAACTAATACAAAATCAACATAACCCACAGTGTGCAGCACAACCATCTGTTTTAATATATATTTAAAAATCATAGTTTGATTAAAATGGAAATATAAACCATCTGCATGGTCCTTATCATTATTTATTTTGCTGACAGGTTGAATTTCTCATTTTCTTAAAATATATCCAGTTCATAAGTAAGTTCAAAAATGTACGTAAGTTCGTAAGTGTACGTAAGTTCATAAGTTCAGTTTGTAAATGCAAATTATTGCAGACAGTGTGCATCTCGTTTGAAATAGGCCTAGTCAGACAAACTGTGTAATTCTTGAAATAGGCCTAGTCAGACAAACTGTGTAATTCTTGAAATAGGCCTAGTCAGACAAACTGTGTAATTCTTGAAATAGACCTAGTCAGACAAACTGTGTAATTTTTGAAATAGGCAGACTTATGTAAGTCTTTTGAAATAAGCCTAGTCAGACAAACTGTAATTCTTTAAAAAGGCAGACTTATGTAAGTCTTTTGAAATAGGCCTAGTCAGACAAACTGTAATTCTTTAAATAGGCCTAGTCAGACAAACTGTGTAATTCTTGAAATAGGCCTAGTCAGACAAACTGTGTAATTTTTTAAATAGGCAGACTTATGTAAGTCTTTTGAAATAGGCCTAGTCAGACAAACTGTAATTCTTTAAATAGGCAGACTTAAAAATCTTTTGAAATAGACCTAAGACAAACTGTAATTCTTGAAATAGGCAGACTTATGTACGTCTTTTGAAATAGACCGAGTCAGACAAACTGTGTAATTCTTGAAATAGGCAGACTTATGTAAGTCTTTTGAAAAAGACCTAGTAAGACTGGTATTCTCACGACAGGAACTTCTTTGGTGTTCTCATGACAGTGACTCCTAAGGCATATTTGTGATATGTAACCATACAGCACCGTGTAACGTAACTGTGGTATTTTAATTGTTATTACATGACGTAAGTTGTTTTGTTTCACGCAGAGGTATACGGATTCCGCGTGTGTCTGGAGAATGGTACGTGGCAGCATGGCAACTGGACAAACTACACGGTCTGTCTGGAATACCTTGACCACATGACAACTCATACCACAGAGTCATCACATCTGTTATCACAGCAACATGTAAGCTGTAATGCTCAGTTCGAATGGAGTTCAAATTCAACCGTTAAATGTGCTCTTAGTTGCAGTCAGAAAGAGACAATAAAAGAAATAAATTAAGGTAGTTCGTCAGCTACAGTGTAGCCCACACGTTCAGTCGCATAGCAGAGTATCGGATACTTTAGCCTCTCTCTTTGGTATACTCTGGGTATACTCTTTCCAATGCATTATATGTTTTGATTATATTTAGGTTAGATTTGTTTGGCTCTACGTTGGCTCTACGTTCTAAATTATGCTCACTCTGGTCTATTCAGTATTGTGTGTATATGTTTATTTACAGTATTATTTTGATAATTTCGATATGATATTAATGTATCACCATGGTGTTCACTTTGTCAGTTAAACTGAATGGGATAGGCACTTAATTATAGTCGAATCAATGTCATTTCGATCATATTGAACCTTGTCTAAAGAAATAATAATACAGACAGAGTATGTTTACAAATTGGCGTGCTGCTGACAGTAAATATGATACTTGGTAAATAACACCATTTTACGTACAATAACCATACTTCTTTTTGTCTCTTTTGTCTCTATGCACTTTTTTAAAATTTATTTATGTAATGGTACTGTGGGTGTAAAGTAGCCAAAATGCTTGAGATAATAACACTTCTTTATGCACAGTGCCCTTGGTCAAGTAGAGGTTACATTATTTGGCGCGCAATGGCCATAGTCTTTTATTTTAAAAAAAAACAACAACAAAACATTACGTTAGTCACTCAGAAGTCATAGCGTTTTCTGTAAAGACTTTTATGTTTCCTTCATTGTTCATTCAGGTGCAGCTGTACCAGACACTGACAGTGATCATCTTTATCGCCAGCATAATCTCCCTTGTGTTCCTTGTTCTTTCTCTCATCATCTTTTCCGTATTTAGGTGAGTGTCAGTTTCTCCGTATTTAGGTGAGTGTCATACTACCCCTATTTTGGTGAGTGTCATCTTCACCTTATTTAGGTAAATGTCATCAGCGTATTTCGATGAGTGTCGCTGTCTCCGTTTTAGACTTGCATCATTATTTAAGTTGAATAGCGCCTTTTGTGAATGTCTCTGCATAAGTGTCATTGGCTCATTCTCTAGATGCGTGTCACTGGTTCAGTCTCCAAGTATCCTTCGTTGTCTGTGTCTCTCTGTCTGTCGGTGAGTTCTTTGTGTCTGTCCCTGTGTGGATGTGGTTGGTTCGGTCATTGGGTGAGTGCTATGGATTCCGTCTTTGAAATGTTATTTGTTTTAGGTAAGACAACTGATTCATCTGACCGTGGATGGTTGGTGGCCACATGATATGTCGTAGGATCACTGCTTAATCCCTCCCCCACACTCTTTCTCTCTGGATCAGTGACACATGCTAAAGTGTGCTAATCTTTTCTTATAATATAAATACAGGCTTTTTTATTCCAATGCAATAGCCACAGTAGTGCTGTCACGTAATGCAACATCGTCAATCCTATCATCAGAAATATACCACTACTACTATAGCTTGATAATGATGTTGGTAATGATGATGATGTCATTAATGGTGGCGATGATATTATGATGATAGTGGTGATGGCGATATGATGTGATGATGATGAAGATGCTGTTGATAGTGATGACCGCAGTGATGAAGATGACCATGGTGGTGGTAATGATGATGATGAGGGTGGTGGTAGTGGTGGTTTTTCCTTAGCCATGATCTGTTTGGGAATTGTAAACGGTAAAGCCTAGGTGCCAAAAGAAAACGAAGTTAAACAATGCTTCATTTCCAGAGCCGAGCGTGCTGGCAATTCTACGGGATATATGTGTGTAAATAAGTATGAGTCGAGCGTGCTGGCAATTCTACGGGATATATATGTGTAAATAACTATGAACTGAATCATGTTCACAATACATCAGACATTTCGGCTTCCGGAAAAGGTAGTGACATACTTCTGCTGCAAATATATATTATATATATTTTATTTATTTTTAATCTTTGCTCTTTTTGCCATTACTTGTTTAATAGAACATACTCTTGACAATAGTTTACTCTGGAAATAAGCTAATCGGAGATTCTTGCCTGCAACCTCACACTTTGTGGTGAAGTCTGTGCCTTGCTCTCAGAAAGAAGAAAAGCAAAGTAAAAAAAAAATGCGGGAAAATTAAAAAAGAATGTTATTTATAGTAACGCTTTTGATGGGTGAATGCGACAATGAATCGTATCAATGCATGTCACAGTTACTGGTCTGAAACATTGCAACTCCCAGGAATGAGCCAACGTTACATTTGTACCTGACTGGACATAAAGTTCATATGACATAATAAATACATGATAGGCTTGATTGGACATACATGTACATCTGACACACTGTAAGCATGTAATGGACGTGACTGAGCCAAATAATACTCACTCACCCCTTAAACACGTAATGGACGTGGCTGAGCCAAATAATACTCACACACACCCTAAACACCTAATGGACGTGGCTGAGCCAATAATACTCACTCACCCCCTAAACAGAATGAATAGAATACCTTTGTAAAGTGATGGATTTTTAAGAAGAGTGTCATGATACAGTTTCTGGATAAAGGTCATATAGATCTTAAATACGTCATATTAATAATAATGGGGGTTGACAGACTACAAATTACCTAGTCTATATTTAAGTGTGAATTGGACATTATAAAGTCCTTTTTAACATCTGCTAGTATGGCGTGATCTAGCAGATGAAGAACTGTTAGATGCTGAGTTCATTTATTTGCACTTTTGCTAGAGTGAGATAATCACAGTCACTACTGTTTCTATCAGCAATTCCTTTGCATGTGTTCGAGCGTATTAGTTTCTTGTTATATATTGTCTAGGAAAATTAAGACTCACACATATATATATAATTACGTAAGATCCTGAGCTATTATCAAGGAAACAGTTTTCATGTGGCTAATATTGTTCTTTAATGACATCGAGCAAAGCATTGTTCGTTGTGATTTATTTTCATTTCGCAAAGCCATCGATTTCAAGACAATCAACCTTCATTTGGTTGTATCTTTACATTATTGTTCATTACTATTCCTATTTCTCGTCCATTTATATTTAGATTACTGTTCTTTAACTTCTTTTTCCATTGTATCTTTACATTATTGTTCATTACTATTTTTGTCCATTTTTATTTAGATTATTGTTCTTTAACTTTTTTGTCCATTGTATCTTTACATTATTGTTGTTTACTTTTATTATTTCTATGTCTGTTGTATGTTTACAATATTGTTCTTTACTTTTATTATTTCTTTGTATGTTATATGTTTATATGATTGTTCGTTACCTATTTCTGTGTTTGTTGTATGTTCTTGTTTTTTACTTTTCTGTTTTCTTTGTCTTTTGTACGTTTGCATTTTATATCTTCTCTCATTTCTTCGCACATAGTATTTTCACATAATTGTTCTTTACTCTTTTTATTTCTTTGTTCATTGCTTGCTTATATTTTTTATCTTCTCTCATTTCTTTGCACAAGTTATGTTTTCGTAATTGTTCTTCTCTTTGCCTGTTGTGTATTACATTATGTACATTTTTATTTCTTTTTACATGTATGTTCACGGTGTCGTTCTTTTCTTATTTCTTTGTATATTGTATGTTTATTTTATTTTAGATCCTTACAGTGTCCACGAATCTCAATTCACAAAAACCTCGTTTTGTCTTTCATCTTCCGGTTCATCATCTACATCATCACATTTGAGCCGTACCTGACGAATCGACAGTACTTCTACAGGGAAGTGGTGGGTAGACATGATATAAATTTGTTTATTTCGTTACAAAGTAATTTTGCTGTTTATTTCCGTTGACTCTCTTTTTAGTGGAAGTAGGGGTGTGTTATGTATAAGGAATGCTAGGCGGATGTTTATCTACCTGTATAGATCACAGTCCAGGCATGAATTGTTGGAATGTGTATTCGTTTGGTTCTCAGGCGATTAACACATTCATCTACATACGTTTAACTTGTGTCATACATTGTATACAAGGAAGTATTTGACCTTTGAACCTTACAGTCAGTATCAATTAAGAAGAGTGCTTACAATAAATAAAAGGCAATCTGTAACTTTACATTTCAAATGAAATAAAAGGCAACCTGTAATTTTACATTTCAAATGAAATAAAAGGCAACCTGTAGCTTTACATTTCAAAAGAAATGGAATCAAGTATGCAGCATGAGTGGTGAAAACTTGAGCTTGTATTTCAAATATCTTAGCAACAGGTTTCATAACTCCTGTATCGCATATCTTGTTTAGAATTCGTTCACGTGAACTTTGGCTAAAATTGGTAGTTTTTCGTGGTTAGCAAGTGAACTTTGTCCTGCTAAAATTGGTAATTTTTCGTGGTTAGCACGTGAACTTTGACTAAAATTGGTAGTTTTTCGTGGTTAGCACGTAAACTTTGTCCTGCTAAAATTGGTAATTTTTCGTGGTTAGCACGTGAACTTTGGCCTGCTAAAATTGGTAGTTTTTCGTGGTTAGCACGTAAACGTAAACTGCTAAAATTGGTGATTTGTCATGATTAACACGTGTTCAACCAACAGAAAATGGTCCACCAAGCACGAAAATATACGTTTGTCAGCAGGTATTATAATTCCTTATGCAGATTACTCCTTTGCATAACTTTAAGAGAAGGCTGAAAACATGTGATACAGACGTAGACCAACCGACCAACAAATGACTCAATTACCACCGCACGAGGGCTAGTTGAATCTATTTCTCTGAATGCAATCTTTCTCAATATCTATTTTGTCGGACATATTTGGACGTAGGGCGAATATATTGACAATGACGTCAAAAAATGCATGGACGCAAAGTACGTGTGACAAAAGGATGGTTTTGAGGATCAATGGAGTGAGGTTACTGTCCTGCAAGATATTATGTAGTTTAATGTATACTGCACTTTAAAACTAAAATGGTACATAAATGAAAAGCGTGTTATTATTCGATTCAAACAAGTAAGTTGTTCATTGCCTGCGAGTAGTTATGGTCTGTGTGTCTGTGGGTTTGTGGGTGGTTGGATGGGCTTTTGTTGTGTGTACTTACCCTTGTATACTTGTACATACATGCATTTGTTGTGTAGGTATATGTATATGCGTCATATCATTTTATTTATGTTTATGGTTATATGCATGCTGTATGTTTGCAGAAACATCTGCCTGCCCTGTCTTAGGGTGTGGGAGGTGGGTGCGTGCGTGCGTGTTTCATTTGACGTTTAAGCGGGAATTATGCGTAATAAAAATGATTTAGCTGGAAACAAAGCTGACTAGCGGATGTTCCGGAAATGATTTCTGCAAGAATCTCCTTACAGCTTGTGAGGCGCCAGTTTCTTTGATCAAATTATGGATCTACGCTTTATGTCAAGATCTTCTCCAGCTTTTCATTATCAAGACAGCATAACGGACCACAGAAGTAAAACAATGGTCCAACTTACATCAGTGGTAAAAGTTTCTAAAATAATGGTCTAAATGTTATCAATGACATGTTTCTCAAAAAGTGTTTTAACTAATATCAATGGCAAAAGTTCCTTTACGATGGTCCAAATTGCATCCATGGCATATGTTTCTGCAAACCATCCATGGTATTCTGTTTATAATGAAAGCCATATTATTTTGCCTTATAAATAGCTATATTATAGGCTGTGTAGAACAATGACTGCTTTAAAACAAAGAATTGAATTATGTGAGCTGGTTGTGGTCGGGCAATGAAGGCTGTTTAACAAAGAAAACAACATTATGAGTGCTCTTGACTGTTTCAGAATGGCTGTGGTGTGGTCGAGCAATGAAGGACGTCTAACAAAGGCAGTTATTATATGGTAATAGCGACTGTTTCAGAAATGGCTGTAGCAGTGAAGGCTTGCTAACAAAATCCCTCCAAAACAAAATGATTGGATGTTTGTGAGTGTTTCAGGAATAAATTCGTCGGGCAATAAAGGCTGTCTAATCAAAAACATGTCGCGGTTGTTAGCGACTGTTTAGGAAATGGCTCTGTCGGGCAATAAGGGCTGTCAAACATAGAAAATCATGACGTAACATCCTTAAATGGTTCAGACTTGACTGTCTCAGATAAGGACTTCTAATAGTGTCCGTGAGCATTTCAGAAATGTCTATTGCGGCCATTTATAGCAAAGGCATTCATTATCCGTGCTTGTTGCAGGAATGGCTGTGTCGGGCAGTAAAGGCTTTGGGCAACTATATGGTGGCAGCCAACTTCGCCTGGATGTTTGTGGAGGGACTGTTCCTGCATAACCGATTGGCAGTATCAGTCTTCAGTTCTGAAGCACCGTTTGCCCTCTTCTATTCGATAGGATGGGGTCTGAACATTGATGCATTGTTATTTATTTATTTTTTTTGCTATGCGTTTTCTATTTCCATATTGTCGTCACTTTGTTTTTAAAATTACATGTCGTTATATCAGTGTCTCAGTAATGCTTTACTTTTAATCTCCACTATCTACCACACGACACCAAATCCCAAAATTTCTTTCTTCTGTGTCTTTGTGCTCTGCTCTTGTCTTCTGTGTCTTTGTGCTCTGTTCTTGTCTTCTGTGTCTTTGTTCTCTGCTCTTGTTTTCTGTGTCTTTGTTCTCTGTTCTTGTCTTCTGTGTCTTTGTTCTCTGTTCTTGTTTTCTGTGTCTTTGTGCTCTGTTCTTGTCTTCTGTGTCTTTGTGTTCTGTTCTTGTCTTCTGTGTCTTTGTGTTCTGTTCTTGTCTTCTGTGTCTTTGTGCTCTGTTCTTGTCTTCTGTGTCTTTGTGTTCTGTTCTTGTCTTCTGTGTTTTTGTGTTCTGTTCTTGTCTTCTGTGTCTTTGTGCTCTGTTCTTGTCTTCTGTGTCTTTGTGCTCTGTTCTTGTCTTCTGTGTCTTTGTGTTCTGTTCTTGTCTTCTGTGTCTTTGTGTTCTGTTCTTGTCTTCTGTGTCTTTGTGTTCTGTTCTTGTCTTCTGTGTCTTTGTGCTCCGCTCTTGTTTTCTGTCTTGACCATCATTGGGTGATATTTTATTGTTTTGCTGTTTGATCATGCTTAAAGGTGTGGCATATGTGTGTGTGGGGGGGGGGGGGATGTACGTTTTGCTTATTCTTTGCATCCAAATCTCACCACTTATAACCTGTTCCTTTCTTCTGCTTCGTTCTGCCTTTCGCTGATTTGTCTCCTTGGACATCAGTTCTATTTTCTTCTGTTAGTTATTTCGTTTTTCCTCTGCTTTTTGCTTCTCTTCTGTTTATATGTTTCTGGGTTGGTGATTTTATTGGTTTGCTTTTGTTCATTTTCTGTTTATATGTTTCTGGGTTGGTGATTTTATTGGTTCTCTTTTGTTTATATATTTCTGGGTTGGTGATTTTATTGGTTCTCTTTTGTTTATATGTTTCTGGGTTGGTGATTTTGCTGGTTCTCTTTTGTTCATTTTCTGTTTCTTGCTTATCATGCCATCGCATTTCCTATTTTCTGCTTTTTGCTTATCCACGAGGGCTCTTATGTTTCTTGATTTTCTGCATCTTGTTCGTTTTCTGTGAATGCTCGGTGTTTCATGTTAATATTCTATTATTGATTGTCTTCTGTCGTTTGATCGCTGTTTCCTGTTTATCTTCTAGTGTTTGTTTCTTGTGTTCTTTTACTATGTCTAGTTCTTCTCGTTTCATTGTTTTAAATTGTCTACAATATCTAATTTCATATTGTTTGTATTTTGCACATCTTTGTTTGATTCCCCACTCTCGATTTCCGTCATTATTAATTATAATTTTTAATTGTGTCGTAATAATTCCTG
This sequence comes from Sinotaia quadrata, assembly GCA_028829895.1. Taxonomy (NCBI): domain Eukaryota; kingdom Metazoa; phylum Mollusca; class Gastropoda; order Architaenioglossa; family Viviparidae; genus Sinotaia; species Sinotaia quadrata. Next base: position 18,297,847 of record CM054180.1, read on the forward strand.
TTATATATTCTTTCTCTTTTTAATTTTTATTTTTTGTAGACCGCAGGCAGTGTCTTTCCATCTCTAAGTATTTGTGTCCTGTCGCATTTTAGAATCATCTTTACCCCTTTTCTCATGTCCTTTTAAATTAAAGTAGAAATATTCGCGCTTGCGTTTAAATTTAAGCAGTCTCGTGTGTATATAGCCGATGTCTCATTCTTTTCTTGACCTTCTCGTGGGTACTATTAGTGTCTCGTGTTTGTTTTGAGCTGTTTCGTGCTTTCTTTGATATATGTTATGGGTACTCTTAGTGACTTATGCTTAACTTTATAAACGTCGTGTGGGTACAGTTTGTTAGTGTCTCGTGCTTAACGTTAGACAGAGTGAATACTGTGTCCAGGGATCAGTGGGTTTTTTTGCTGACGAACAATGACAACAACAAAAATAATCGATTTACAGTAGTAACCTGTATCTTAACATTAATTTGACATAGAATATTTATTTATTTTCTCCAAATTACAGGTTGTGTTTATCACTGGGCTATGTTTATCATTAATGGTCATTGACGATCAATTTATCATATACACTGAGTTTGGTTTATCATTAGTGATTCGATTTCCCTGAAGCAATTCCAAATTTTCAAGTTTTGTAATTCTAGGCAAAAAAATACTCCACTTGTTGATTGCAGAATAAATTATTTGTCGTTGTATTCAAATTCTCTATCATGTGCTTGGGAACGTGAATAATTATTAATGATGGGGTCTACTATAATAGATGTTTAATTATTAATGTTGGGGTCTACTATAATAGATGTTTAATTATTAATGTTGGGGTCTACTATAATAGATGTTTAATTATTAATGATGGGGTCTACTATAATAGATGTTTAATTATTAATGATGGGGTCTACTATAATAGATGTTTAATTATTAATGATGGGGTCTAATATAATAGATGTTTAATTAATGATAGATGATGGGGACAAATAATGATAGATGTGTTAATTATCAATGTTGGAGTCAAGTATGACATATGTTTTAATTATTAATTCTGGGGTCTAATATAATAGATGTTTAATTATTAACGTTATTGACAAATAATGATAGATGTGTTAATTATTAATGTTGGGGTCAAGTATGACAGATGTGTTAATTATTAAAGTTGTGGTCAAGTATGACAGATGTGTTAATTATTAAAGTTGTGGTCAAGTATGACAGATGTGTTAATTATTAAAGTTGTGGTCAAGTATGACAGATGTGTTAATTATTAAAGTTGTGGTCAAGTATGACAGATGTGTTAATTATTAATGTTGGGGTCAAGTATGACAGATGTGTTAATTATTAAAGTTGTGGTCAAGTATGACAGATGTGTTAATTATTAAAGTTGTGGTCAAGTATAAGAGATAGCGAACAGTACGTTAATTCTATAAATCTTCTGTTTGCTTGTTTCTGTTAGATTTATAGTTGTGTTTGCTTAAGCATGACAACTTTATTATAAAGTAAAATTCTGTGTAATGAAACATCAGTTTCAATACTATTTGATGCAATAAAAATTGCTGCAATTATTTTGTAATCTAGCCGCAAGTAAAGACCATTACTGACTCCTAATGTTTCATCACTAGCACAGTAAAGACTATTAATGTTTCATTACAAGCTTTCAAAACGTTCTAAATTATTTAATTATTTCCTATGTCCTATAATTTCATTACTTATATTTCTAAGGTTCCCTCTGTTTCGTTACTTGCATTCCAAAGGTCCCTAATATTTCGTTACTTGCATTCCAAAGGTCCCTAATATTTCGTTACTTCCATTCCAAACTTTCTTAATGTTTCGTTAATTGCATTTAATAGATTCATAATTTCCATTTCAGCTGTATCAAAGCTTCAAAAGACAGCATACTATATTTTACACTAAAGTAATTTTAAACCGTACACTTTAAATAAAATAGTCCCTCTGTTACAACCGACAATAAATAAATACGCATGCTAATTATTTCATGAAATAACTCAATAAAATTAATAAATGCATGCATGACGTCTTAGTGCTCTCTTTGACAGGCGTGCCCGGGCTCCTGACGATACTCTGGTCCACGTTAATGCACTTCCATAACGAGGACACGTGTTGGAGCTTTTCAACCGAATCACCGTTAATTTTCATCGTCTACGCACCGATTATGGTGGCACTAGTGGTAAACGACTTTCAGTTGTGTTCTCGCTGTACGTGCTCTCTCCCCTTTCCATTCGGACCGAACGTTTTTCGCTTTCTTTGTGTTTTAAAAAATCTAGGCACAAGAAATCGCTTTGAAGTTACTGAGGATCGTTTTAAAACATCTAGGCACAAGAAATCGCTTTGAAGTTACTGAGGATCGTTTTAAGAATGAGTTTGAGATTGTTACTTTTGCTCAATAAATACTTTATTTCCGATGGCAGACACATTTTAAAAAAATTAACATTTATATGAATACTCAGAAACATGCCCAGGTTTAATTACTAAATACAGACATATTTAAATTAAATCTTTTGTATGCAGTACATTGAGAAATGGTAAATATTTCAGTGATCCCTTTACATAATTATGTGATTAAAATTATTATAACTATGAATAAACTTTAGCTTTAGTATACAAATCATATTTTTGTTATCATTTCTTCATAATTGTTGTCAACGACCTGTTCCTCCCCACACACACCTCATCCAACATCATCATCATTATCATCCATCCCGAACTTCATTTACAAAGAGCAATATTCCATCGTCACCATGATTCATCAACTTCATCGTTATTGGTCGACATCAGCATCATTCACAATCAGCAGCTTTCATTATCACATTTGTCATCTTCATAATGAAAGCTATAAGTGTTACACACACACACACACACACACACACACACACACACACACACACACACACACACACACACCACAAATAATCAATCTTCACTTAGCAGTAGCTACATTAGAATCCTTTCACCGACAGCAATATCTACAGTCCGCATCCACCTACAGTCAGCATCATCCACAATCAGAAATATCTATAATCAACATTCATCCAGTCAGAATCCATTCTTAGCCGCCAGTACTTCAATCATCCTCCATCCATAGTCAGGAAAATCTACAATCATTATCCATCCACAGTCAGCAGTATCTACAATCAGCATCCATTCACAGTCAGCAATATCTACAATCAGCATCCATTCAACATCCATTCAGTCAGCAGTATCTACAATCAGCATACATCCACATTCAGCAGTATCAGCATCCAATCACAGTCAGGAGTACCTACAATCAGCATGCATGTCTACAACCAGCATCCATCACACACACACACACACACACACACACACACACACACACACACACACACACACACACACACACGTACACATATTCGTCCGTTCTTCACGAGATTTATCTGATTATTTAATACAATGTATTGCTATGTTAAATATTAATTATACAAATTTAGTTTTCTCAAGAAATACTATATTTGCGTGAATTTAAAAAAAATAATTTGATTTTTCTTTCTTGATTGCAGGTAAATTTAGGGTTCCTTGTTAACATCATTCGAATATTGGTTACAAAGTTAAGAGCCAATAATTCTTTGGAAACAGCAAGAATGAGGTATGCATACACGACACGCATTCCTTGCCATGATAGCGCTGTGTTCTTGGCGTGTTGTATGCTGTTTAGAGATTAAAATTAATGAAAGAGATGTATAGATGCTTACGAAAATAGATGTAAAGCCTATATTACACTTTTCTTTTAAATCTTACTTTGATTTATAACATAATTAATAGCAATTCAACTATTGTATAAGCTTTAAGATTCGTAGAATAATGAAATGAATCTGTTTTTATAAAATTTGCATATCTTATGTCAATTGCAGTCTATTCTAAGTAGCTGAGTAAAACCTTGTTCAGCAATATAATGCCGGATCTGAAGTATGTGATCTAAACCAAATTTAAAATGCAATAATGTCACTGATTGCAAAAGTTAAGTTTAACCACTTGTCTGCCTTTGTGAGGTACTGTTTATTTTATATCATTAAACAAAATGGTCACCAGTCAGCTTTTAAAGAAAATTAATTACCTGATATTATATTGCTAAGTGATTTATTTTTTTAAAATAGTGTTGTAATATTTGAATTTTTAAAGGGGTATATAAGCTTCAAATTAAAAATTAACATTTGATAAATCTTAAGCTAATGTTGCGCGCGTTTGAAGTGCCTTGCAGTGAAGGTGTTAATGGGATGTTTATTGGGGGATTACGAAAGTAAACAAGCTTTAGACACGATGTAAAGAATAAAATGGACAGAATCTAGCACAGTGCGTTTCAAAAGTGTGTTGGAGTGTGTCCATATCTCACTTAGAGTTGTGAAAATATATTTTTTTCTTTCAATTACAAGCAATAATATTAAATGATACTAAGGGAGGCTCATGAGGAATTTGAAGAGATTTTTATTTTTATTTTGTTACACTTGAGCATTAGATGTTTTGTTTTTTCATATGCGCAGTGAAAGCAGCCTTTAAATATACTTCAAGCTTGAAAGCAGAGTATTATTTCAAAGAAATAAAATAATGCATTTCTTCATGTTTGCAGTTATTGCTTTGTTTTGTAGATAACCTTCACGTTTATGGGCAACCAACCATTACTTTACAGAATTCACGACCACTAGATAATAAAAATATCACTATCTATTATGTTGTGCATAAAGAATGAAAGAAGTATTGCCAATATAGAAATTCTGTATTTGTTAAATCATACATCATAATCATGCCCACCCACCCACTGCACCCGATCACCCAGTCAGTTTTCACTTATTGCTAAATTAAAAATTCCAGTATGCATGCTTTGTGAATTCATCACGCCACATTATAACTTTTAACTGTGAAGAAATATCCAATATTACATTGTACTTGAAGCGGAAATATGGCTACTGTATAACACGGAATGAAATAGCTCCCTCTCTCTCGCGCTCATATACACACGCATGCATATACACATACACATAAGTACTCACACACATTTCCAACACTTGAAACTAAATAGTATAAGATTGGGGCCCTCTACTTCTGACCAGTAAACTCTTCCTGAACGTAATTAAGGCCAGATGACGTCACTCAGCACAGTCATTCGCAGCCTTACCATAATATGGCAAGCCGTAGGCTTTTAGTTGTGACTTGGAAGTATCCTGACGGCAACCATTGTGTTCTTTTCTGGAATTCCGTTTCTAACGCTTGCTCTCTCTCTCTCTCTCTCTCTCTCTCTCTCTCTCTCTCTCTCTCTCTCTCTCTGGCTGTTTGCTTTGGCACACGGACTTCACATTTCCTGCAAGGCAGTAGACAAGTTGGTACGTATCCCAATTCCTACTCATGAGAACGCAAGCAACCAAGCTAGGCTATTAAATAGCACCATGGTCTCAATGTCTTTTGGAAACTTTTAAATTTATAACGTCCTCTCTGATACAACGTTACATGAGCAAAGAAAACAAGCACGTGATCACTAAAACGCAACTCAAGATTGATTATCAGATCCTGACTGGCGATTAGTTATGCCCTTTGTACCATTATTACCGCTCAGTAAAATTTCATGCACGATCGAATACATTATCATAAAGCAATTGTTCAGCTTCATGTAAGTATCCGAAGTATGTCACACTACCTCCTTCAGAGCTGGGTCAGAATGACCTTTTCAAGAACCTATTAGTCTGCATGTTTTACGGAAGTTTTGTCTGATGCCCGCTTTGCTCTTGTTTGTTTTAAAGTTAAAAAAGTAAAGTAATTACAATCACTACAATCATTGCCTGAGTTCATTTTGTTCGTTTATTTTCTCTTGAAGGAAAACCATCAAAGCGACTATGGTCTTGCTGCCCTTATTAGGCATGACTAACTTGCTTTTCTTCATGAAGCCTCATGACGAAGGACCTGGTATGGTAGCCTACAGTGTCATAAACGCTATTCTTGGTCCGTGTCAGGTAAGCGTCATAAAAATGTTTGTTTTGTCTGTACTGTTCTTCCTTATCATATTCGGTTTGCTATTCCGTGTCTGGTTTTAGAATGTCAAGAATCCTTTAAGAGTCTTTTGAAGAGCATGGGTATTTTAGTCCTCCTTTCTGCTGTCTTCCTTCCTTCATGTCTTCCTAAGGAGGAAAGAGCTATTCAAGAGACATTCAAGAGCGGTGCTTTCTATTGTGTCATGTATTCCTAGTGAAAGAAGGCTTGTGTTCTATCTCTCATCTTCTTTGCTGTGATTTTCTCTCCTGTTCTTTTCAGTTAATGACGATTCCTCTCAGAGTCAAATCTTTCAAGCTTTGCCGTTTTCTTTGTTTCCTCACCTAAGGGTAGGCAGTGCTCTGGTCCACACTTGTCTAGCTTTCAATTCCGTCTTATGTCAAGTATGCTTGATTTTTGTTTGTCAGATCTTTCTAGTTTTTTTTACTCTGACGACATTCAAACGCGACGAAGACTGATTGATAGTTGCACCTTGTCTTTGCTCGGGGTCAATTTCTGCCTAGTGAAGAAGACAACCATTTGAGGTGCTCTGTGATGAATTCCTATATAGTTCATCTTCCTACCTGCCAGTCAAGCATATCTTGCTCTGCCGTGTGCTTCCTCTTAAGTTCTGCTTCCTTCGTGCTAGTCAATTGCGTCATGTTCAACCATACTTACGTTCTACTTCCTTCATGTTAGTCGAGTTCAGCCATGTAATTCTACTTAAGCTCTACTTCCTTCATTCTAGTCGTGTTCAGCCATGTAATTCTACTTAAGCTCTACTTCATTCATGCTAGTCGTGTTCAGCCAGGTAATTCTATTTAAGCTCTACTTCCTTCATGCTAGTCTGGTTCAGCCATGTAATTCTACTTAAGCCCTTCTACTTAAGCTGTATTTTTTCATTCCATTCAACTGGTGTCCTGTGGCTTTCATTTTTTAAAATCTCTGGATTAAATTTGCTAAACTTGTATCCAACAGAAGTTAGAAGAAATTTGAAGCTTTTTTGTCGTGCTTGTTTAAAAGACAATGAGTTGAACACAGAGGGGAGTAAGTCAGCATGGGGAAAAACGCGGTGAGCAGCCCCACTCACGTGTCATGGTTCGCGGATGCGATTAGTCCCTGCTGAAGAGGCACGTGGGTGTGCATAATGGAATGGTAGGTCTTGCAATCGGTGCCCACAAGCCAGATTTAGTAAGGTTTCTAGCAGAGCGGGGTCGGGCAAGTCTGAAAGAGATCGGTGAAGGCCTTGGAGGTCACGAAGCTTACCTGCACTGGACCAGTGTACACTGACGTCACCAACGCACGATCTGGTCAAAGAGAACGCCACTCATCTCAGTATAACAGTAGAGTGAAGAATGGTAGAGTAAACGAAATACAGAATATGGAGCAGAGTGAAAGACACAAGAAGGATGGAAAGAGAGAGAATGAAAATCAGAATGTACATTGGAAGGGAAATATAAAGCGAAAAGACAAGACGAGGACTCATCTGAAAACCTAAGAGGGTGGGTGTAACTGTAATTAACTGTATAATTCAGCTAGACATTTTTGTAAAGGGCGTTCGCTTTTCTGAACGTGCTACAAACCCAAAGACAACAGTAACTGGAGACTCGTCTGAAGTACAGTTAACTATTCGGAGTTGTAACTTTGCCATCTTACCTGTGTAGCAAGGGTGCACAAACCGCGGCCCGAGACAGAGCCTTATGCGGCCCCCCAGAGGAATTTAGGATGTTACCATTATTTGTGGCCTGCAAGGCGACCGCAAAGCTCGAACCAAATATTGACAAAGTTGTTAACAACATTCAGGCTCACCCTTCTTACTAAAGACTAAGCCTAGGTTAGTGAGACAAAAACGAATGTAAAGCACATTATTTCATTATTTGTGTTGTGTTGTTTTTTTCTACTGAGCCATCCATGTGCAATCTGACTTGCGGCCTTCCACGCACTATCAATTGGAAATTTGGCCCTATGGCCTAAAACGTTTGTGAACCCCTGGTGTATACAGACGACGTTCAGCGATGCCAGGCGTGGCACATCCATCAAATGGACAATGCCTAAGAGATAAGTCAGAGTTACTTCCAGTTGATTGTAGTAGAAGCACGCTTGTGTCACAGGCCAGGAAAAAAGGATGTACTAAAGACGTGACTTAGTGATTGCTCTTTTGCAATAAATTATTTTTGATTTACTGTTGATTGCTTCCTTTGACACATTTTATCTTGGCTACTGTTTGGGGCGGATGGCTGTGGGCGTAAGGGGGCCGGAACGAACGAATGGAATTTTGCTTCTGTAGGTGTGCAGAAGTAATTTGCTATCCTGAAAGTTTAAATGCAGCTTGTATTAGTCAAATGTGGCTTTACTTTATTTTCTGTGTAAAAGTTTAAGTGGAGAATTCGTCTGTATTATTTCTGAATACTTCATATCGATCTTTACAGCGAATACTAAATAATTATTAATAATAAATATTATTCCGATTTAAATCCGTGGCATTTAAAACCAGTCTTGGATACACATAACAATCAGTCTCCATCGTCATCATCAACTTCATCATCAGCATCATTGTCAACATTTTGCTCTTTGTGTATATATATATATAGAATCAAGTGTTGACATATTTAATAATTATGTGCAGTCATTTCACATGTTTCTTAGACTTTTAACTTTTATCAGATTCTTTATCTGTGCACACTTTTAGAATACAACTGCGCGTTAAACTTGCTCTACACCTTCATCATAATGTCAAAATAATAACCTTGTAGTTTGTCTCCCCTTTATACAAGGACACCAGCATGGTTCATAACATTTTCCTTCTCCATTATTTTAACTTGTAGATTAAACCACTACTTAGTTATTTTCATTATTCATTCGTTGTTTCATCCTTATGCTGTAAATTAACCCATTAATTAATTATTCGTTCGTTATTCATTCGTTGTTTTTTCCTTATGCTGTAAATTAAACCACTAATTAGTTATTTGTTCGTTATTAATTCGTTGTTTTTTCCGTATGCTGTAAATTAACAGACTAATTAATTATTAGTTCGTTATTCATTCTCGTTTTTTCCTTCAAGCTGCAAAAGAAAAAATGCCCCTTCTCTTTCTCTATTCTCCCCCATCCCATTCCCCTTCCCCCATTCTTTACGTTCCATACATATGGAACAACTCTAGTGTATTCGACCCGTATCAGTCAACGACTGGTCTAAAAGATTTAATTTTATCCCTAGTTTTTTTCTCAACTATATTCGTGCTTCCTTAAAATTACCAGTCTCTCGGAAGCAGAGAAAGCAAACCGTTTCTAAAAGGCATTTTTGTCACTTCGCGGGCTGCGCGCTGCCCAAAGAGTATGGCGGATTTCCAACAGGAAACGAAACACGGTGCCAATTAAGAAGGTGGCCAACCACTGGCCACGAGAGAAGTCCTCGGTAAACTCATTAAGTTTCGAATTTAAATTAGCTGTTTGTTTCCCTTCCTATCATTTACGTTGCTTCTGAAACGTGAAAGAAAGAAAATAGCATTTCTCTCAATGTCGTCTTTTGTTCGCAAACATGTAAGTCAAAAGTATGCAACACCAGCTTGCCAACACGATCATTAACACACACACACACACACACACACACACACACACACACACACACACACACACACACACACACACACAAATATATGAAAACAGGAATTACGACTATTAAAAACGCTCTTAATCCACATATTGTACCTGCGTACATATAATGTAAATGCTCTCTGTGTGAAGAACACTGTTGGCCTCGCTGACCGTTGTATTTATACTGCCTGCATATTGCCGACTTTAATTAGATACAGGAAATGCGTGTCCACGTCTTTGTGATATTGCGATATGATAATTACTTGCACACTCTCTTTGTTTGAGCTTTCTGATAGCCGTTAGATGGTAGTGTTACTTTATAATCATCGACAGAAAGTCTTGGATATTGAGGGCATTTCGTTTATTTCAGTTTTAATTTACAAAAAAATATTAAAGCTTGGATCTTGTCACGCTAGATTTCCTTCGTTCGACCGCCTCGGCTTCTACATCAATCACATAACTAGTCAACCTTCCCATACGTCTCAAATTTCCATCATCCGAGCACACCTTATCAACGGTCTGGAGATGTACGTTTGAGAAAGAAATGTGACGAGTTCAGGGCAATGTGTGTCTAAAATTAGCTTTCGAATCCCAGTTTTTGAAGGTGGAATTTTTTAGATCAAATTATTTGTATGTTAAAGTTGGGTATTTTGATATTTATTTTTGGTGGGTGGAATTTCCGAAAGAGTGTGAAATAAAATTGTGGCTAAATAGCCAAAAGTCGGCTATAATGATAAAGGACAAATATATTTCTACTCAATAGCCAAAAGTCGGCTATATTGATAAAGGACAAATATATTTCTAATAAATAGCTAAAAAAATCGACTATAATTGTAAAGCTTTCATATATATTTCTCAGGACCGCCTTAACAGCATTATAGTCCCACAGGCAAAGCAGTGCACTGGGGTCCCTACCTACACAACCAATCATAGGATTCTTGACAGCAAGCCCAACACGCATGCATTAAGATGGCACTAATACTTTTAATAAATAGACAAAAGTAGGCTATAATGATAAAGCACTTACATATTTTTACCAAACTGCAATATTGTCTGTTCAGAGGCATCAGGAATGAAAGCAATGTGAAAATATTATGTAGTTTAAGAATATTAAAGCATAAACCACAGTAATAACTGTACCTTAATGGTGCCCACCACTTAGGAAATTATTAGTGAATTTAGTTCATAATCAAATCATAATAATACACCATTCGATGTTGCTTAATTTTAAAAAAAATGAAAAGAATTGAGAAGAGTTATATTTTTATGTTTTAGATAGATTTCTGCCCTTTGCAGATGATCGATGTTTTACATTTTTTAATTCACTCCAAGTTTTTGTGTTAAGTCCCTTTGTGGTTAGCCATTATAGCTATATGACAAATTCAAATGATTTTTTAAATCTCACTTGCAAATACAATGAGAAATTAAATTCCATTACTTCAGAACGTAGTAAAAACTTAGGCTGATAACATTACATAAATTAACTGCATTCACACACATATATATATGTACATATACATAGATAGATAGACAGATAGATAGATAGATAGATAGATAGATAGATAGATAGATAGATAGATAGATAGATAGATAGATAGATAGATAGATAGATAGATAGATAGATAGATAGATAGATAGATAGATAGATAGATAGATAATATTAACACGCGCGCACATATGCACGCATGCAAAAATATTTTTTTAAAATTAAAATAATTCCTATTAAATTTCTTCAATGTCTTTTAATTTTATTTTACAATAAGATCAGAAACCACTTTTTCCCCCAAAAGAAGCAGTTAAAATCTTCGATTTGCTGTGTTTAATGTCTCCGTCATTCTTTTTGTTGTAACTTAGGTTTACTTTTATTATGTACATTTATTTACTTTTATTTTTGTTTGTTTATTGTTTATTATTCATTATTTACTTTTATTATGTACATTTATTTACTTTTATTTTTGTTTGTTTATTGTTTATTATTCATTATTTACTTTTATTATGTACATTTATTTACTTTTATTTTTGTTTGTTTATTGTTTATTATTCATTATTTACTTTTATTATGTATATTTATTTACTTTTATTTTTGTTTATTTATTATTATGCATTATTTACTTTTATTATGATAAACAAATAGTTTTGTCAGTGACAAGAGTTTAAATTTACATTATGATACTCAGCATAAATTTTTTATAAGTGATTAGTTTAAATGTGCATTATGATAAATGTTTTCTTAGTGATAAGAAATTAAATGTACATTATGATATACAACATAAATGTTTTATCAGAGATTAGAGTTTAAATGTAAAGTAAAAAATACAACATAAATGTATTATCAGAGATTAGAGTTTAAATGTAAAGTAAAAAATACAACATAAATGTTTTATCAGAGATTAGAGTTTAAATGTAAAGTAAAAATTACAATATAAATGTTTTATCAGTGATTAGAGTTTAAATGTACATTATGATATTGAAAATATTTTTTTTCGCGATAAGAGTGTGTGCTTTATCAGTGACAATAGTCTAAATGTACATTATTGTATACAACATAAGTGTTTTATCAGTGACAATAGTTTAAATATAATTGTTGTATACAACATAAAAATTGTATCAGTGACAGGAGTTTCCTGTGTTGTGTGAACAGTTAATTAATGCTGGTTTGTCGTTTAATATAAATGTCATACACGACATGACTCTGAAGGCAACGAAAGTGAATTTATATTTTATTAAATGAATCAACATTCTCATACGAGCAAACCTCTGTGTGTGTGTGTGTGTGTGTGTTTATGTGTGCAGGGGATCCTGGTCTCGCTCCTTTACTGCTTTATGAACGGAGAGGTATGCAATTGCATGTCTATGTGTTTATAGTATTATGTCATTGTATATATGTTAGTAGAGGTATGTAGTAATATATCTATTCAGTATTATATAATTGTAGGTTTATAGAGGTGTGCAATTGTATGTCTATTAGTATTATGTAATTGTATGTATATAGAGGCATGTAATTGTATGTCTAAAACTTTTATAGTATTATATAAATAAATGTATGTTTATATAGTTTTATAGTATTATGTAATTGTATGTTTACAGAGGTATGTAATTGTATGTCTATATCCTTTTCTAGTATTATATAATTGTATGTTTATAAAAGTGTGCAACTGAATGCCTACACTTTTAAAGTACTATATAATTGTTTGTTCATAAAGGTGTGCAATTGTATGTCTGTCTGTTTATAGAACTTCTTAATTGCATGTATGTTTGCAGACCTGTGTAATACTTTGCCTGTATGTTTTAAGGGGTATGCAATTGTACGTCTATATGCATATACAAATATGCAATTGTACGTCTATATGTTTGTAGAAGTATGCAATTGTATGTCTATATGTTTGTAGAAGTATGCAATTGTACGTCTATATGTATATAGAATTATGTAATTGTATATATGTTTACAGAGGTGCATAATTGTATGCCTGTATGTTTTGAGGTATGTAAAGGTATGCCTATATAGCTAAATTTGTTGTTTGATAAACATTCAGAGACTAAATAAGCTATTTATCAATGTTGATATTTAAATGTTCACAGATGTATTTATAGTGGAATTAACTCTATAACTATGTTATGGCTTTTTTAAAAGTTGTATTTGACGCCTACTATTTCAGCAAAACTTCAATCCCCAAATAAGTGTGATAAAGTCTGCTACATTTGTGCAGTTATTGTAGTACATATTTTCGGTTGACAACATTATGCCCCCTAGAAACAACAAAACTTTTCACATTTTAGTTTTTCCACTGCCTACATCTTTGTTTATTTTGTATATTTTTTTTTATAATAAATAAATAGCTACAAAGAAAAACAAAAAGTATAGTTTCTGCTGGCAGAAGAACATACAAACACACACACACACACACACACACACACACACACACACACACACAAAATGTCAGCATTATGAAATAAAATGAAAATGTTTGCTTGTTGTCTGTCAGTGTTACATTGTGAAAAAATATTTACAAAACATTTTGCAGCAGCAATTGTTAGAGAAATACTTGACACATATATGTACTTCATTTACTCGGATATGTTGTAAATAGAACACGCTTTTTTTTATTTCTTTTTTTTTTTATTTCCACGTGCATTCTTCTAGGTCCAATGCGTCATTAAGAAAAAATGGCAGCGCTTCCGGTTGAGCCGATCTGTGAATTCTCGCTCGAGAAGACGAAGCTCTCGGACGTCCTCTGTGTTTCTGTCCCAAAGCGAGGTACTCGTCATGGTGTCCTTCCGCAAAAAGGTCTTCAGTAATCGTCATCAGTCACGTGATGCACGTCTTTACACGCTTCCTGTCAAAGTCCCGCAATGCACGTGTTTGAGAGAGACCAATGAATGCCCCGAATGTGTAGGAAATCCACAATTTGACTAAGTAATTACTGTATATTGGTAAAACATAAAAATAAAACAAAAATGTTTTTATTATTATTTTACCATAAAAAGGGGGGGAACGAAACAAATGTCCTTATATGTAGTGCCTGATTTCAGTTGCATTTGAACTTATAAATTTTTGCTTGAATGGTTTTAATATTTTTCAATCGTGAGCATGCTTTAAACCGTACAGTTACTAGACAACACGCTATCGTTATATTATTTTTTTAATTGTTATTGTAAGAATTAAGATTCGAGAAAATTACTTTACGGTTTTAAAGCAAGGAGGGGTAGTGGGTGTGTGAGGAGGAGGGGGAGAAAAGGGCAATCTAAGCGACGGCAACTTGAGTGACATTTTGCAAACACCCCCTTCCCCCACTGAGTCCGAATGCTATGTAGCAAGGCGCCTTCCGTCTTCCATTCCTTATGTTGATGCTCTTTGTTCTGTGTGCACTTGTGTGAAGAGCTTGTTCGCAATCAAAGCACGCCTTCGTTACGTCATGCTCTCTGCTTGGTGACCTTGTGACCTTTTCCGAGCTGTGTGTTGGTTAACTGCTGCATAAACCTGTTCCCAATGCTTGTAAGCGCGAATTAAAGCACTTTGTATGAGCTAGAAATCTGTGCAGCTATCACCTGATGGCTTACTTGCATAACAAGCACGTTTGTTAGTGAGTGTTTCCCCAGAGTGAAACTAAACGGTGTTGATCTAACAGTGTCATGTTCCTTCGGAAGTACTGTGAGCTTCTTATTTACAGTGGAAATTAACTGACGGATGGGTGTTTCACAAGTTTTTTTTTGTTTTATATGTATGTCATCTGTGGGTTTCAAGCGTTGATTTTGCACAAGCAAAGTGTCATTAGCATAATAAAGTATATAGCAATCGTTTGCTGAGGAAGAAAAATTTCTTTGAAAATTATAAGCGTCCATGGGTTTACTTTTTTGTTCTTTCTTTCTTTTTCTTTCTTTTTTTCTTTTTTTTTGGGGGGTGAGGGGAGGAAGATTCACCAGCGGATTTACATTGTCAAAGGTTTTATTACACAACACAGCCACCGCATTCAAAGTGAACATAGAAAACCTGGGTTGACGCAGCAATTGGTGTAATACATGAGCAAGAATTTATTATAATAATATTACATTTGATTTTGAAATGCATGATTCCATATAAGAGGCCAAAATCACTTGAGCATATGTTGTATCAGTTTTAATGGAACTGTGATTTTATATTATTTACGGCATATTTGTATTCAGCCAAAAAATGTTAGCAATTTCGCAGGGGATTTTTTGTTTTTTGTTTTTGTTGGGGTGTGTGTTCTTTTTCTCTAATTTTTTATTTTTTTTAAAATAGTTTTGGATACATGAATTTTCTACAGTCTACAGCACTGTGGCAGAAAACAGGTTCAGCTTAAAACACCAAACACGAAATGTACAAAGCTAATCTTTGTGCATGTTTGTCGACCCGAGATTAATTTAGTCGAAGTATTTAAATACCAGTCATAAATAACATTTATTTTGCAAGGTTCATTTAAAAAATTTCTTATTTTACCTTCTCCCCTTTTTTGTAATATCCTGGCTCATAATATAGATTTCTGTAAATTTCAAAACAGTTTTTAAAATGGCATAATGTTTTTGGTCAGGAATCAAACGACGTTTTCTATCGCTAGAATATAATAGTAAGACAATTGTATTGTGCATTCTCCACATTCCTGAATTCTTGGCAGAAAAATCATATATTATTCCTACATTCACTGCACCATTGTTCTTATACTGTTATTATAATGCACATGTACTGACAAAAGAGATTACTTGCCATTATAATGCACATGTACTGACAAAAGAGGTTACTTGTCATTATAATGCACAGGTACTGACAAAAGAGGTTACTTGTCATTATAATGCACATATACTGACAAAAGAGGTTACTTGTCATTATAATGCACAGGTACTGACAAAAGAAGTTACTTGTCATTATATGATATACATAAACTAACAAAATTGGACACGTCATTAGATTCTATTTACAAGATGTATGTATACAACCTCTAATTGTCATTACGCCGTCATTAAATTATGTACGCGTACTAAAAAAAAAATCGTCTGCTTGTCATTAAATTGTCTTTATACGACGTAAATGTAAAAACAGAATCGTCTACTTGTCGTCAGATTGTCATGACATGATGTACATCATTATATTAACAAAAATCGCCCGCCTTACCCTAAACACTAAATACATAACGATTATCGGACAGCTGATGAATGCTATTGAGGGATCCTTTTATATTTGCAAGATATATCTTGACGTACCCCAGGGCTTGACTTGGTCACTCCCAGACTGCAGAAAGACGAAGACCCTGTCGTGGACTTAGTGTATGATTGCAGGAGGAATTGAATGTGGAAGGATAATTATTTAAAATTATGAATGTTATCACACATTGAGTAATCATAGACACTAGTACCATTCACATAACTGTACGTCAAGATATTTGAAACTGAAAACAAGACTATACCGAGATATTTGCTTGCATCTGTTAGACCAGACTAAACAAAACAAATTTCATTACTATTTTCGTTCTTCTTCACACTACCGTTCTTTTCTTTAAATAATTAAGGCATTTTGTTTCCACCGTGTTTAATAACGAAATATAAATACTTCGTTGATATTTTTTTTTAATTTTCTAGTTTTCTTAATTTTCTTTTAGTTACCCTTGTTACTGGTTATATCTTTCTTCTTTTTTTTTTTAAATTATCATTTTTATTTTCTAACTCAAACAAAGGGTAATCAAATTCTAACAAAGGACCAGGTTTTGCAGAGTTGGCGTAGGGGTCCTTTCAATCATTTTCAATGTGCAGACGTCACCTCTCCTCGTCAGCACAAAATTCACACGTAGTACTTCCGGTTCCAGAAATCCATAGCTTATGTAGTACGATGTGAAGTTCAAATGGCGATTGGCGCCCCGTTGGTTACCTTTACCCTACTGTCGGATCATTGCTTTTCATTGGGGGGGGGGGTGCTAACTAGATTTCCCATATCGTAATATACGCCCTACAGCACTGCAACGTCATTGCTGTTCCCAGGAGAAGATAAATAGGACAACAAGCACAGCATAATGTCTTCTAAAGTAAATACTAGTGAAAAACTTAAACTAGCACATTTAGAGCTGATAGAATCTATCGACAGCAGATTGTGGTGTAAGTCAAGCATCTTTCATTTGCTGGCAGACTGCTGCGTTAGTCAAGCATATTTCAATTACAGGCAGATTGCTGTGTTAGTCAAGCATCCTTGAAGTACTAGCAGAATGCTGTGTTTGTCTAGCATCTTTCAGGTGTGGGAACGAGAGATATGTGAAGAAACTCCTTATTTGATGGATAACTCCTACCAATGAAAATGTCTTCTACTTGATCTTTCGTGATACAAATCATTACTATACTCGTGGTAATCGTTAGTCAGACAGCACGTGACCAAATATCGAAATAAGATATTCATATTTCTTAACGCATACTTCAGCCCCTTTCCTGACATAAGATCAGTTATTAATAATAAACATATGATCTGAGTACGACACTTTCCTGACAAAGATCAGTTATTAATAATATACATATGATCTGAGTAGGACACTTTCGTCCCCCATCTCAGTTTTAGAGGTGCCAGTTGAAATCAATATTTCCCTAAATAACCGTTCACTTTTCTTAAAAATAAAACTGTGTACGTGCGTGAGTATGCGCGTGTGTCGTGCGTGTGTGTGTGTGTATGTGCGTGTTCAAGTGCGAGTTTGGTACTTGCATGCTTGTCGTGAGTGTGTATGTTTATGTGTGAGAGGTGTGGTTTATTAAAAATCATATGCATTATCTCCAGTAGTTGCGAATATGCTACTTCACACAGCAAAGGCCCGTATGTTGCCTCCAGACCTTGTTATGCGCTGAGATGTGTTGGTTGCTTCCTGTGTCTTCTAATGCAGAGCCCGCACAGCCACCCACCCGTCTGCAAGGTATGATTACAGCTTCACCGACCCAGGCGACTTGGCTTGCGAAGGTGCGCACAAGTTATCTTTCCTTTTACTTTTCAACCATTTTTTTTTTAAAAGGACATTCTTCGTGCACTTGGTTTCGTCATGGTTCTGATAGATGATTTTTTTAAAAACCATTTCATTAGCAATTTTTAACAACGCGGCCTTCTTTTCCTTAGTCTATTCTCAAAGAATCAACGAGTTCCATGTAGGGCAATTAATTTCAGTCAACGGGGCGATTAATCACAACAAACGGGTTCCACTCCAGGTTGACTAATTGCTACCAAAATGTTCCACTCTAGGACTATTAATGCCAACCAATGTGTTTCTTCTCTTCTCACAAGGTGCGCGTTCTACTTTAAGGAGATTAATCACAATCAGTGTGTCACACACGTTGTCGACTAATCAAAATCAATGCGTCCCATTTTAGAAAGACTAAAAATCAACGTGTTCCATTGTAGGGAGATTATCACAGTCAACATGTTCCATGTTTTGTTGTAGGACAACTAATCAGAATCAGACTGTTCCTTCGTAGGCCAGAGGCAAACAAGAAGAATGAACTTCCAGACAATACGGGAGTTGTTTGAATGTACTTTTTCTGTTTTCGAAATAGGTGATTAACCTTCATCTGGTGTTAGCACCATACATTACTGTAGTTTGTGATCGTGACAGCGATATTAGTGATTCTACTAGTTGTGACTAAATGCTTCAGTTCTTACTATTTCTGTAAATATTATAAATGTGTGTGTGTGTGTGTGTGTGTGTGTGTGTGTGTGTGTGTGTGTGTGTTGTTCTGCCAGCAGAAACTATATGGGTAAATGAGAGAGGGATTCACATGTGCTTTGTATGTGTGTGTGTGTGTGTGTGTGTGTGTGTGTGTGTGTGTGTGTGTTTGTGTGAGTGTGCGTGTGAGAGAAGAAAAAATAATGAACAAGGTGATGTGTATCTGAAAAGTCGTGAATGTGTAAACAATATTTTTATTTTTATTTTTCTCTGACTCTCTCCAGAGGATGCAGGAAGCTTTTTATCTGGTATATTATCAGCTTTGGTGGTCCTCTGGAGAGTCTTCCTCTCCTCACTTGCTTCTGGAGAGGGGTGAGGGTGGCTGCTTGGAGGTGGAATTGAACTTCATGCCCGTAGTGGTTGGGAGGTGGGTGCGGGAGCTTTGTGGTGGTAGACTCATGGAGCAGTTGTCGTGTGGGGCAGTGGCTAGCTGATATTCACATTATGGCATCCCTCAATAAATAGGATAAAATCGGAAATTAAAATTGTGCATCACGTTAATGATGCATTAGTTTACAATTGTCTAAGTTTTCTATCTTTTCAGCAAACAAATAATATTTTTAAAATTGGCTTACTTTAAGACTCTGTGTCTTTTCTGTTTAACACTAGTCTGGCTAAAGCGACCTTATCCATTCTTTTAGCATGACTTCCTAGCTGAGGACTAACTAATTGACTGGAAAGAAAAGTGATAAATGGGGATTGCTCAGGCGAAAACATCAGATGCCTTAAAATGCTATTTTTGCTAGTCTGTAACTTGTAGTGCAGTCGGTATTTGAAAGTCTCATAGCAATGCAATATGTATATCCTAAATGCTTTATATTTAAATAATATTAATGCTAGATCTTGATGAGATCTACATGAAATAAAGATTTATTTATCGAATATATGATAAACGACAGATAAGTAGTGTTACATGCAGCCTTTTGTTACTGGTTATTATTATAATTATTATTACTAATCATCATCCTTAATTAATTACAAGTGATGGAGAAATCTTAAATTATGGTTATTTATAATTCTCCCATGGGACACCACTCATCTCTCACTTGGCCGATTATACATGTGTAGTAAAAGTATTCTCCCTTCCACAATAAGACACGTTTTACTGTCACACAATATGTTTGTAGGTGGTAACTTCTTACTAAAGGAACAACAAATCCGTCTTTAATTATATTTCATGAGCCCTCATCAACCCACTGTCACTCCATCATATGGTTTTAATATATGTGCAAGAAGGTTAATAAATTTATTAAAGCAACAATCAAATATGCAACTTATGAATATAATCAAAAGACTGTTGACATTTACATCACAACAATGTCTGATTGAACGTTTGACACTTGTTCAGCTTATCATTGCATAGATATCAGTAGTCAAATAAATAAATATAAGTTCATAGATATAGTTTCATCATAGAAATGAAAATGGAATTTTACAGAGTAAATTAGAGCCAATATATATAAACTTTTCACTTATGGCAGCTGTTGCTGGCACGTGTTCACAAGCATGTGGTTTGCAACAAGTCACTTTCTTTCTTATTAGATGATGGTCCAACATACCCCTTCTAGGCACATTAAACAACCATTCCAGAATATTTGCTGTGCTCACAAACACACCATAGATAATTGCCCAGAACTTTGTATTCGCTATCAAAGCACATCATAAGGGATGTTTTAGAATCTTTGCATGAGCTATCCAAGCACACCACAAGGAATGTTCAAAAACTTTGTGAATTCTCAAGCCAAATGCTGTATACACACTAATGTGATCCAGTGTAGCATAGTAATAACTGAATTCTGAAGTGGATACAAGGTTACAAAACATTGAAAGCTTCAAAAGGCATGCTCTTTTCTGCAACAGTCAAATTAATGGCAGTGCTAAGTTTCAGGCATATTTCATCTCTAAATACTTTTCTCTCTTACACACATTCTCAGCTTACAAATCCTGCAACAATATTCTTTAGCCCGATCAAACAGGCATAAGAAATATAGCAGCAATCAAAATTCACAAGTGTAATGTACAATGTAATCAAATTAGTGAACATAGAAATAATGGTTCAGTTGCTTAAAGCATTCTCCAATTCAAATCATAGATCAATACTAAACATGTATGAAATATTTGTAAGTCCATTCTTTCTTTATCAGTCAGTTAACTTACCATAAGCTAACGAATGCTTTTATGACTGGACTTGAGTTACATGAAAATCAAAGTGATTAGAAAATAGAACTTTCTTCAACAAAGTTACTTTCAGTCTATCCACATTGGATGGAATTGTTATGAAAAAGTATGAGACTATTAGTCAGAAAAATTACTCATCCACTTGGAACCCGTTTGGATTACATCAGTAAGTTCAAGTTCTAGCATTTTCTTTACCTGAGTTATTATTTTACTCTGGTACTTACACAAATATTAAACTGTGCAGTACCTGAAGGTCTTGTCATGTTGACATTTATCAAATGATATAATAATTAAGTTTAGAAATAGGGACAGGAGAATTTACTCTGCCATAGATAGATAGATAGATAGATAGATAGATAGATAGATAGTAGATGGATGGATAGTGTAGAAATTTGCCAATCCCTATTTCTAATCTTAAATCATATATAAATTGCTAATTGTCAAGGTGCCATAACCTTCAGATAACATGATAACACTTTTATAAGTACCAGAGTTAAAATAACAACTCAGGCAAAGAATATGCTAGAAAATGCTGATGCAATCCAAACCAGTTCCAAGGGGGTGAGTAGTTTTTCTGATAGTCATCCCAAAAGACCCAAATCACTGGCTTCTTCCTTTTCTGCCTGTATGCATCTCTTTCAGTCTTGCATTTTTTTAAATTGCAAAACACTCTAACACAGTCTCAAAGCTAACTGAATGGTGAGCTATATGACTGATTTTACAAAGTATATCCACACACACTCAGGCAACTAGTAAACTTTAAATCCAGTACTTAAAACGCACAATAACTGTAAATGATATAATCAACACACATCAATAATGGAAACGTTTATAATAATATATATATATATATCAATACAATATGCAATCAATAATATAAATCAAAAGGTAATCAAAAAATTTCAAAAGGATAGACAAAACAAGACAGTTCTAGATAGTATTAGAAAAATAATCAGTGATATAATACTGCTTTCTAAATGTCTATTCCACTAGCCAAATGTATCTCTTTCTAGCTCTGTCCTAGTCTAGTCTAATGATTTCATGTGACTCGTGATTGGGGGAATGTCATCAAACAGAAACGTGACCATTGTATGAAATTAATACATCGGATTGCGACGTGACCATTGTATAGTTATTTGAGAAAAATTATAGTCTCCTAAACGGTGCTCTTTAAATTATATCTGGTGTAAGTTTGCTTTCACCTACATCTGGATGAAATTAGCTATCACTACTACACGTGGATACACTATGAAAGAACCGTTGGAATGAAACCTGTAAAGTGTGCATTAAAACATATACGCCCATGTGACTGAAATCATTTCAATGACGGCAACGTTGGACTTATTAGTCTTCAAAGTCTTTGCCTTTCATTGTCTTGAATTGGTCATTGTGTTTTGGGGCAGTTCATAGCGTTTTGGACGGATCGTTTTGGTTTGGATGGTTTGTTTTGTATTGGACGTATATTATTATACATGGGGTTTATATTACAATGTGTGCATTTGTAGTTATATTGCGATGTGGCTGTTCACTTCTTCTATGCAGTTCATTGTGCTGCAGAGTGTTTGTGTTTCAACTGTTCATTGTAGTTTAGACAGTTCATTATGATGTGTATACATAAAATGTGCTGTGGAGTGCTCACTGTGTTGAAGGTTGTTCATTGTTATACTCTGGGAAATTCATTGTATTATTAACTGTTGTTGAGTGGGTTCTTCGTTGTATGCTTTGCTGTTCATTCTGTTCTGGACTGTTCAAAGTGTTCTATGTTGTTCAAGATTATTAATTGCCCTATCGACTGTCCATGTGCTCAGTGTATTCGTTATGTTGTTTAGTGTTCTCTGTATTCAGTGTTGTGTATTGAACTGTAGGACGCTTGTTGTATTTTATTGTTCATGTGTTGTTTGCAGTTTCGTTATTTGTTAACTGTTTATTGCGTGGTGTACTAATGACGTAGTCTGAAGTTTTCTGTTTCTCAATGTGTTGTGAGTTCTTCGTTGTATTTTAGTTAGGTGTTCAGAATGAAACTCTTTCATTGCATTTGTGATGTTCATTGTTTGTTTTCCTCTCTGATGCTCTTTTGTATTCTGAACAGCACCGCAATGTGTGTGTTTTTCGGGCAACTTCAAAGGTATGTTCAGTGTAAGGAGTTAGGCGTATGTGTTGGCAGAGCTGACGTCATGCCCAAAGTAAGTGTTGGATGCAGTTGTGCATGTGCGATTTTACCTCGGCTTCGTGGCGCTAGTGGATGACTCAAAGACTTAATTATAGCGTGTGTTTATATAGCACGTACTGGATTACGTGAAATCGGGTCACGCACTGCATGTACAACGTAACCTGTGTTGACGGGACATCTGCTAGATTACTTGCAATCAAGTCACGCACTGCATGTACAACGTTGAAATGCTTTACTGTTTGGGGCTTAGTGTGCACTTTGCATGTGGTGTGAATGACTTAAATGTTTAATGTTTAGGTCACATTATTTTGCTTGGGAACGAAACCTGCATTGCTCCACTTAAAAAAAAAAAATCTGCTATAATTAACTCACATGTGCTTGCATAATATTCTCATCTTAAATTTATGTTGTTATCATCGCGGTCGTTAACTTTGCAATCGTTATTAACACTATTTTAAAATGTTTTATTGAGCTTGAAATGAGTGTCAATAGCTTTGTTCAAAAATATCTTTTCACCTATTATTTACATTATCATCAACATCAGTGTCATAATCACTAACTGTTTTCCTAGAAATGTGCCAGTAGAAATGACAATAGCAGAAAAGTATACAGGGACACCATTGTTGGTCAAGTTAACTTCAGACCCTGACAAATAGCGAATAAAATATGTCAAATTCAATCAATGTGTGTGTGTGTGTGTGTGTGTGTGTGTGTGTGTGTGTGGATAACGACTCAAAAATCAAGGATGATATGTGAAGTAAAATACAAACTTATCGAAGATTGTTTGCTCTTGTTTGTAAGTAAATAAATAAATCGAAGTTTGGCAATTTTAATATCTACTCAAAACAGAAGTTGGATAGTGACGCCAAACATTTAAATCTAGTCTGTGTCGTGGTAAATAATTTCTAAAGACTGAGGACTGCGGTACACAGTAAAAATGTTGTCAATAAATTTTAAATAATAGTGTGTCAACTTGGTCAATGTACTTCCTCGAATAATTTCGTTTAGTTTTCATTATGCTAGCAGTTAATTTTCTTTAAAACCATTCTGGTCGTAAGTTATAGCTCAATATGAGACCTTAGTGCGTTTAAAATACACAATGTCAGAATCTGACGAGAGATCTTTAACCACGGTTCCTCATAAGCGTCTCAACACAACCGATAATGATGCCTTTGAACAAAACGACCTTTTACAACACGACCTTTTACAACACGACCTTTTACAAAACGACCTTTTACAACACGACCTTTTACAACAGTCTTTTAACATACCCGAACAAGACGCCCTTAATAATGTCGGTTTTTAAGCACCCTAACAAGACGCCCTTAATAATGTCGGTTTTTAAGCACCCGAACAAGATTCCTTTAAACATGATTTATCCTAGTTTTCCATAAATACTTCTGCTATTTTACATTTAAGCGTAACCGCTGATTACGCTCTTTAAACTTTACTTTACTTAAAACACATCGGTTGTGATGCCTATAAAAATATGACATTGCTGATGTTAAACATAACTTTACTTAAAAGACATCTGTTGTGATGTCTATAAACATCTGACATTGCTGATGTTAAACTTTAATCATGAAGAACCATTAGATTTATAAACAATAGTGTAAAATACTTTAAATCTAATATATAAAACAATGTATCAATTTTATGTCAGTATATGTAAATGAGATGGATATAATTTCTCATAACTAAAAGAAAGAAAGAAAGAAAGAAAGAAAGAAAAAGAAAGAGAGAAAGAAAGAAAGAAAGAAAGAAAGAGAGAAAGAAAGAAAGAAAGAAAGAGAGAGAGAAAGAAAGAAATTAAAAGAGAAAGAGAGAGAGAAAGAAAGAAAGAAAGAAAGAAAGAGAGAAAGAAAGAAAGAAAGAAAGAAATTAGAAAGAGAGAGAGAAAGAAAGAAAGAAAGAAAGAGTAATACACATTTATTATTTTCTTACTTTCTGTTTTTCTTTGTTTGTTACAGACCCAGATGGCCCCTTTGACCTTGAAAACAACAGCTATCTAAATGGCTGTATCAAATCACTGTGATCATGTCATACATTATCGTAATTCTTATTTGTCTTTCTTTCAAAACAAATTTATTTTAAGAAAAATAAAATAACATTTCTGTCACTGTTTCATCCGATAGCATCGCTGTGTTAATTGTGAAAACATTTGCAGAACATCGATAATCTCTCTTTTTCCATTTTCCCCTTCCCACTCTCTTAAACGATCTTTAAACTATGAATATTTTGCTATTATAGATTGTATATTTTGTTTGCTAAATTGCTACGTCAAGTGGAAATTGAGGTGCTGTACGCGGGAATAAAAGGAGTGAAACGTGTTCATTTTTTCTATTTGACTTTTAATAGTTTTCTTTTCATTTATTTCACAATTGTTTTGTATGCTTCCCATCTTTTCGTTTATGCATTTCTTTTTAAAACGGTTTTGTTCCAAAAAAGAAAAACAACCCAAAGCTAAATCTAAAAACAGCGCCTGATTCGAAACATGTCGATTAAAATTGTTGCATTGAGTGCGTGTCTGTACGTATGTCCTCATTCAATGTGTCTGTACGTATGTCCTCATTCAATGTGTCTGTACGTATGTCCTCATTCAATGTGTCTGTACGTATGTCCTCATTCAATGTGTCTGTACGTATGTCCTCATTCAATGTGTCTGTACGTATGTCCTCATTCAATGTGTCTGTATGTATGTCCTCATTCAATGTGTCTGTACGTATGTCCTCATTCAATGTGTCTGTACGTATGTCCTCATTCAATGTGTCTGTACGTATGTCCTCATTCAATGTGTCTGTACGTATGTCCTCATTCAATGTGTCTGTACGTATGTCCTCATTCAATGTGTCTGTACGTATGTCCTCATTCAATGTGTCTGTACGTATGTCCTCATTCAATGTGTCTGTACGTATGTCCTCATTCAATGTGTCTGTACGTATGTCCTCATTCAATGTGTCTGTACGTATGTCCTCATTCAATGTGTCTGTCATTCATTCACTTTGCGCGGATGTGGTACGGCTAATGCAATTTTTGTGGGTCAAAGTTAATAAGAATCAAAGCACTAAGATCCGAAGGACCATCACCGAGGTTGCAGGTTTGTTTTTTTAAGGTTTGCATTACTGGTCTTTCCATCTCTCCTTCAACACTCTCAATCCACCTGTTAAGTGCATGTTGAGGTCTGCATTCCTAGTTTACACGAACACAATCCACCTGTTAAGTGCATGTTGAGATCTGCATTCCTAGTTTACACGAACACAATCCACCTGTTAAGTGCATGTTGAGATCTGCATTCCTAGTTTACACGAACTGAAATATTTCTAGGATAGAAGGTTGCGAGTGATGCTTAACGACCTGAAGTGAATGTTTTCAACAACAAAAATGACCTCCTAAATGATCATATTTGAAAAAATAATATTATTCTATCCCACCCCACCCCGTTATAGTCAGCACATCCTAGTTTCTAAACTTAATAATTACATATTGTTACCAATGTTAACGTGACCCCACCTTGGGCACTGCTTATGACAATATATTTGTAAATACCAGAGTTGGAGTAAACACTTCAGGTGGAGAATATGCCAGAACTTGCTGATGCACTACGAACCAGTTCCAATAGTCTCACACTTGTTCATACAACTTCATCCGATGGAGTTGGACCGAAAGTTATTTTGTTGAAGAATGTTCTATAAACTTCTAATCACTTTGATTTTGACATAACTCGAGTCTGGTCATAAACACAATCATTCACTTATAATAAGTTAACTGACTGATAAAGAAAGAATGGACTAGGAGATATTTTGTACATGTTTGCTATTAATCTATGATTTGAATTGAAGAATGATTTATGTAAATAAACCATTAATTCTATGTCCACTAATTAGATTATGTTGTACATTATACTTGTAAATTTTGATCGATGCAATATTTCTTATGCTGCGTATGTATCGGGCTAGTGAATATTCTTGCAGGATTTGTAAGTTGAGAATGTTTGTAATGGAGAAAGGAGTTTAGAATATGCCTGAAATTTAGTGCTGCCTTAATTTGACTTTTGCAGAGAGGAGCGTGCCTTTTTCTTTTGTTGTTTTGTATCAACTTCAAACTGCAGTGACTACTGCACTCTATCGGATATTGTTGGTGTGTGTATTCAGCATTGTCGTCGAACTTAACAGAAAACGTATTGCTGTAAGTTGATTCCTGTGAATTCTGTTCAAGAACCAATATGGCAAAAATTGAGGTTTCAAGAATTTATGAAAGTTTCTTGAACATTCCTCCTGATGTGCTTGATAGCACACACATGAAGCTCTGGACATTCTCCACGGTGTGCTTTGTGAGCACAGCAAAATTCTGGAACACTTTTGTAACTTGCCTAGAACTGGTACATTTGGACTGTCACCTTTTTGCAAACCACGTGATTGTGAACACGTGTCAGCGACAGCAGTCATTATTGAAAAGTTTGTGTACATTGACTCTAATTATCTCTCTAAAACTCCACTCTTATATCCGTGATGAATTATATCTATGAACTTGATCATGTGTGTGTGTGTGTGTGTGTGTGTGTGTGTGTGTGTGTGTGTGTGTGTGTGTGTGTGTGTGTTAATTTGATTGCTGATGTCTGTGCTAGGATAAACTGAATGAGTGTCTAGCATTAATTGAACATTGCTGTAAAGTGATGTAAATGTCAACACTCTTTTGATTATATTCATATGATGTATATTTTATTGTTGATTTAATAAATTTAGTGTTCAATTTTAATCTTCTTGTACATATATTAAAAACTTATATTGGAATAATAGGGTGTGGATTTTTATTAATTCTTTAGTAAAAAGGTTCCACCTGCAGCAACATTATGCAACAGTAAAATGTTTATCTTATTATTGTAAAGAGTAGAGTTTTACGACACCCTTATAGTCCGCCAAGTCTGAGACATGTTGGTCTTGTGGGAGAATTATTAATAAATAAATTAAGATTCTCGATCACTTGTGATTAGTTATGTGTCATTATTAAATAATAATTATGATTATAATCATAGCGAAGGAGGGGTGCCCAGCGGTGTTACAGGTTTTGAGATAAATTATATTATTTTCAGGTCATCTCACAATTATACAAAACATTACTTTCGATTAATTAGTGAGAATGACCTGTGTCGAATTTGACCTGTCGTGTACTTAACAAAGCAGATTAATTAGTGAGAATGACGTGTGTCGAATTTGACCTGTCGTGTACTTAACAAAGCAGATTAATTAGTGAGAATGACGTGTGTCGAATTTGACCTGTCGTGTACTTAACAAAGCAAACAAGTATGGTGTTTATTACGATCGTATGCCAGAGTTTAATAATAAAGTTTAATACTCGTGAGGAGCACAGCTGCAAGGGCAGTGAATGAGCTGTGAATCACCAATTACTGCAAGGATTCCTGTGAATTGACGAGAAAAGCAAGAGAGAGAGAAATAAATCCAGAATAGAGAGAGTAAAACACAAAAATGTAAAGTAAAATAAATAATTAAATCTAACATGAAAGATAAAAAAATAAATCTAAAGTCAAAGGTAAAACGAGAAATGTTGAGTCAACGGTAAAAAGTGGAAATTAGAGCAATAGATTAAAATGAATAGGGTCAAGTTTACAAGAAAAGTGAAATCTTGATATATAAAAAAGTAAAAAAGTGAAATCTAGAGCAAAAGATAATGAAACAAAATCTAGAATCAAAGATGAAATCTTGGTACAAATAATAAAAAAATATTTTAAGTGAAATCTAGATTCAAAGATAAAAAGTTAAATTTTTCTAGATTCAAAAGTGTAAAATGTGACATTTAGATTCAAAGATAAAAGTAAATTTTAGATTCGAAGATAAAAGTAAATTTTAGATTCAAAGATAAAAGTAAATTTTAGATTCAAAGATAAACGTAAATTTTAGATTCGAAGATAAAAGTAAATTTTAGATTCAAAGAAAAAAGTAAATTTTAGATTCGAAGATAAAAGTAAATTTTAGATTCAAAGAAAAAAGTAAATTTTAGATTCGAAGATAAAAGTTGGTATCTAGACGATCTACGATCTTTAGAATGGAAACCCAAAGTGAAATGTTCCGAGAAAAGTGCCACTTCTCATAGGAACCCATTTTGAATTTGCCTAATGAAAGGGTGTCGATACACTGCAATGAATAAAGTAAAAGCAATTCGACAGTCAACTTATCGACACGAGGGATTCTGAACCATCCTATTTCCCTCACCGATATTATTTTTTTTAATTTTATTTTTACATTGCCATAGGAAGAGAGCCCATTGTCATCCCACCGAAAGCCAGCTTGACGTCTTGAGTATCTGAATGTCAACGGATTGGATCATTAGGTTTTCCATCTGTAACCGGATAACGCTGAATTTAAGAATAATAATAACAATAATTCCGCTTTGCAGTGCTGGGGAGAATTCATGGATCACCAAGCATTGTTCAATAGTCTGTGTAGCCGGGATGCATTCAAAACTATAATGATTCTATGAGCGTTTAAATCGAATGTTATTTTTCTCTGCTAATAAATTGAAATTAATAACTGAGAACCGATTTCTTTTCTAGAAACACCGAGCAAACAAAATAACAAGACTAATTTATGAAAGATACTATGCATTTACTCCAACACACCGGACATTGTAAATGTCCCAAGAATTTAGAATTTAAATAATATCATTGGGAATTTTTTATAAAAGAAGAAGAGGCCCAGACAGAAACAGAAGTGAAGATAAATAAAATAATTTTACATGAACGAAAGGACAACCTTTTTTGAACTCAGTAACGACCACTCCACTCAGCGTTTTAAGCATACAATGCTCTCTCTCTATAGCTCAGTGGTACACGTGCAGACACACCATACACACACATTCCACAGAGGCCAATAGCACGTTACCGGGGAGAGGTCTTTTTAACAAGTTACATATATTATATTTGAATCATTAAAAGTATTTACATGCACAAAATAGATTCTAAGTGGAGCTGGGTGAACACTGATCTATTGAGGAATCGCCAGCACGTGAGAAACGTCCTTATTCTGGCGCCCAGGACTTTTATCTCAACAACATTATCTACAAAAGTTATACAACAATTAAAAAATATAAATGCCTGGTCCAAAACATCCACTGGAACTGGAGCAATCACTCTTACCAAAGTAAATTCACCTACAAATTACACCTCCACTCTTACCAAGGTAAATTCACCTACAAATTACACTTCCGCCCATTCAATATCCACAGCCGATCTGATAGCCATACAAAAAGCATTCTCACGACAGAACAAACACCCACCCAACCACACCCCCCACAAAAAATACAATACTCTCTGATCCACTCTCCTGAATACAAACATCATACAAAACTAACAACATTTGCAGAACAAACATCATACAAAGCTAACAAAATTTGCAGAACAATCATCATATAAAACTAACATTTGCAAAACAAACATCATACAAAACTACAATATTTGCAGAACAAACATCACAAACATCATACAAAATTAACACTTTTTGTAGAACAAGCATCATACAAAAACTAACAACATTTACAGAACAAACGCAAACATTAAATCATGGCACTAGAAACAAACAACATTACCACACATTCTTATGGATACCCAGCTACAAGAATATATCAGGGAAAGAAACAACAGATCGGGGAGTAAAATATGGCACAAATATGACAGACAGTTCTAGGTTCTCGTATAGAAATCAGGAATGACTACACTAATAAACCAGAACTACAACAACAACACACAAACACGCACGAACACACTCAAAACACGCCAAGACCTTCCACCCCCACAATGTACTCAACCTCTTGACGACAAAACAATATTCAGACTAAGACCACTTAATGCTGAATTCAGTAATCAACACAGGATCACAGACTAAGACCACTTAACGCTGAATTCAATACTCAACACAGGATCACAGACTAAGACCACTTAATGCTGAATTCAATACTCAACACAGGATCACAGACTAAGACCACTTAACGCTGAATTCAGTACTCAACACAGGATCACAGACTAAGACCACTTAACGCTGAATTCAATACTCAACACAGGATCACAGACTAAGACCACTTAACGCTGAATTCAATACTCAACACAGGATCACAAACTAAGACCACTTAACGCTGAATTCAATACTCAACACAGGATCACAGACTAAGACCACTTAACGCTGAATTCAATACTTAACACAGGATCACAAGCTAAGACCACTTAAGGCTGAATTCAATACTCAACACAGGATCACAGGCTAAGACCACTTAACACTGAATTCAATACTTAACACAGGATCACAGTGCTAACGCTGAATTCATTACTCAACACAGGATCACAGCCTAAGACCACTTAACGCTGAATTCATTATTCAACACAGGATCACAGACTAAGACCTCTGAACACTGAATTCACTACACTCCTAGTAAACAGGTCAAGGACAAACATGCATCCTCTGTCGAAAAGAAAACACACTTCAACACCTTCTATTGCGCAGTACACTCTTTAATGACGAAAAGAAAGCAATCATCGGCACTACACGTTTCCTACAGGTCAAGGCTTTACCCTGAGCCACGAACAGAAAAACTTATTCAAAAGTACTCACTACTTTCCTCACAGAAACATACACATTACACCATCTAAAAAACACATAGTGGCAGAGACTAAAACTACTTTAAAATATTTAATAGCCTATTATTAAACAGTATTGAAAAAATATTAAAACAAAAACAACAAAATCAACAACACATACACTGTCATGCATCTCCAACGGTGCAACGTACCCCTTATAGGCACGTTACACAACTGTTCCAGAATCTTTGATGCGACTAAAGCACACAATGGAGAATCATCCAGAACTTCGTCCAAGAATCATCCAAGAACAACATGAGGAATGTTCAATATAATCTACGTGGATTCTCGAGACCAAACTCAAGCCAAAAATTTTTGCCATATTGGCTCTTGAATGGAATTCATACATTGATGACAACATTGGATACACACACCAATGTGATCTGGTAGAGTTCAGTAGTCACTGCAGTCTGAAGTGGACGTAAGGTTATGAAACATAAAATAAGGTGCGCTCCTTTCTGCAAAAGTCTAATTAAGGCAGCACTAAATTTCAGGCATATTTCATCTCAAAACTACTTTCTCTCTTACACAACTCCTTTCATGAATGCAGAGTAAAGCGGAAACTATTGAACGAAGCATTGATTGTGTCTGCATTTTCGAAACAACACTAATTATATCTGCGGTTTTTTTTTTTTTGAAACAACGTTGATTGTGTCTGCATTTTCGAAACAACACTAATTATATTTGCGGTTTTTTTTTTGAAACAACGTTGATTGTGTCTGCATTTTCGAAACAACACTAATTATATCTGCGGGTTTTTTTTTTTGAAACAACGTTGATTGTATCTGCGGTTTTTTTTTAAAAAAACAAACAAACTAAGGGCCTCAATGAAATATAAATCCAGCAGTATATTTACACACCCGTGATATGACTGCTAATTATATATATATATGTTTTTTATAAATACAGAACATCATGGGACGAATGCACGAGTGTGACTTACGTATGTATAGGCCTATGAAAATAATTTCTTGGATTAACTTTTAATTAAATGCTAAATCAAGTCAGTTTAGCTTCATCCGTGAAATGCATTTCTATAGGTCTAAACTACCCCTTCAGCATTGTAGACCACAACACTTAGCGCTGCCCTGAATCGGTAATGTTGGCGATGGTCGTCGCAATGGTGGAGGTGGATGATGTTGTTGCGGTGGGGAAGTACAATAATTGGAAATATAAAGTTATGATGATATTACGCTGCCTGTAAGTCTAATAGTCTCCGAATCGAGGGGGTTTTCCCCCTTTAAATAATTTTATTAACGACGAACGAGTAGCGATGGTAAAAATTTCCAATCAGATATTTTAAACAGAAATCTTGATTGAAGAGGAAAATTGGATATTATCTTTTTTTTTTTTTTTTTTTTAAATAGTGTATGTTTGTAGTTCGTCGGAGAATGGAGGAAGCGAAGGGGACTGAAGATATTAGGACACAAATTCCCAAATAATAATAATAACGTGATTTATAACATTTTGTATTTGGCATATTGAAGGGAAGACTGTACTTAAATTGAAGTTGTTTGACAGGTATTTAAAATAAATATGGACAATATGTATCGAAAAAAAAATGGTAAGGTTTCTCCGCTCTCGGCACTGACAAAGAGAGATAACTCTGTTAAAGTTAACACGAAGAAAACCAAAGTAAAGTTCTCTTGCACATTGCTTTTGTTTTCTAGTTGGACGAAGTAAATCGAATTACCAGACGTGCCTTCGAGAGCGTACAACGATGGCCGCAAAAGCTATTCTCACTGGAATACCCCCTCGAGAGTTTATTCATGTTCTTGATACGGTAATACAGTTCTTAGCTTAATTTCTCTCGGACTGGCTACATATTTTATTGACAGAATTATACAGTGTTATTATGGACACTTCCGTGTTTGCTAGTTTGCTTCACTGGAATTGTTGGTTATCTCTCTGCCATCAGACGGTTATTGTTTATGCATTGTGCATGTATACTTTCTTGTAATTTTGTCCATCAGTAACAATAAGTGTAATTATTTCTTGGTTATGCCACGCAACAAATCTTTAAAGCGTTTTGTTTTGTTTTTAAAAATATTTTAATTTTAATTAGTGTTATCTACCACTACCAGCCTTTATTATTTTACTTTCGCTCTCCATTATTCCAAACACATAATAAAAACTCATGACTGTAAGGAACGTAACAAATTCTTTAATTTTATAGACACCCACACACATACATCATACACAGTTGTGACACATATATACATATTAATTAACTATCATTGCTAAGTCTTGGACAGTCAGAATTCACATTTGAAATGTATTACTTCATTAGGAACGTTTGTCCTGTGAGAGCTAGTTATTTTAAGAATACGAAACTAAATGCTTACAAATCCACTAACAAACAAACTAAAAACAAATAAGAAGACTTTTGTCTATACCCGTCTACGAAACTAAGAAAGCTCACATTATAAAATGTCAATGCAAAGATTTATGACATATTGATAATTTTTAATTATTATAGATTATTCACTTTTACAGTTTTAGTTTTAACCTGTAAGTTGTATAACAATTAACAGATGTCCCATAATATGAAAGTATCTTTGTTTGAATGGTTTATAAATAGATAGATAGTTATTATGACATATTTCTTTTTAAAAGTTAGTTAATAATTTAAACAGACTTACATTTTTTACAAAATATTTAGGAGAATAAATAAAGCAAGAAAAAAATACTTTCAGCTGGTTAGATTAAGGGTTAGAGATTAGGGCCAAGTTTAAAATATTGTTGAGATTACAGATAGTGTTAGTATGAACTCTAGGTAAGCTTCAGATGTCAGTTAGCTTTGTCTGCACTATATTATTTTTTACACTTTAACATATAATTTAGACTAGTCACTATCAGTGAAGAGAATCCAGCGACTTTCCAAACAAACATATAGATTTACAGTTACATGTTCATTTGTTTGTTTTAAATACAGCTAAAAACTTACTAACAAGGTCCACACATATTTTTTTTTAATTCCTCAAAATAAATAAATGAATAGAGGCTAAAATTGTATATAGTTCCTTGTAATTTGGTGAAGAAAGTTACCTAAAAAGTAAAAGCATTTTGTTTATAATTTATTGTAGGTAATTATGAATACTTTTAAAAAAATTAAATTCCTCAAAATAAATAAATGAATAGAGGCTAAAAAAAAATGTATATAGCTCCTTGTAATTTGGTGAAGAAAGTTACCTATCTCTGTATAAAGGCATTTTGTTTATAATTTATTGTAGGTAATTATGAATACTTTTATCTATATTTGATGAATAAAACTGTCATTTGCAATTACCTGGATTCATAATGGAGACAAGTGGGTGGATGGATTAATTAGAAATACTTATATCTAATATATGTTTGTTTACTCAGTTACTGATATTTTGCAGAATACAAATATCACACGGTTAGAGACGGGACCACAGACATTTCATCTGCAGGCCAATGAAGAGATTGTCTTAGGTCCTGTCCCAATGATATGCATTCCACCTGGCCATTTTTGCATCATCTCCAATCCTGTCAAGTTTGTTTCTTACTCAGATTTAATATTTCAATAATAATATCAAGTCATCTGTTTACGAATTTACTATATTTGGATAACTGTCTTAC
Source organism: Sinotaia quadrata (assembly GCA_028829895.1). Taxonomy (NCBI): domain Eukaryota; kingdom Metazoa; phylum Mollusca; class Gastropoda; order Architaenioglossa; family Viviparidae; genus Sinotaia; species Sinotaia quadrata. The sequence continues at coordinate 18,333,196 of CM054180.1, forward strand.
TCTTTCAGTCTTGTTTTGTAATGCTTATAGTCAGTAAACATTGAATCAGTTCTTGGTGTTTATTCATCAGGGGTTCTTCTAGAAGTAGAACATTGCAAATTGATGAGAATCTGCATGTCAGCCTTGTGTTTTCACATTTATTATTGAAAATACATTATTTATTGACTCTGTTGTGTGTGTGTGTGTGTGTGTGTGTGTGTGTGTGTGTGTGTGTGTGTGTGTGTGTGTGTGTGTGTGTGTGCAGTGCCATCTTAAAGCATGGGCAAAGTGGGCAGTTGTCTGGGGCCCCACTAATCTATGTTTGTGATTTGCTGTCTGTATTCCTGTGAGTGGCTGTGTAGGTAGGGGCTGCCCATGGGCCTATAAATTTGTATAAAGCTATTAAGATGGCCCTGTGTGTGTGTGTGTGTGTGTGTGTGTGTGTGTGTGTGTGTGTGTGTGTGTGTGTGTGTGTGTGTGTGTGTGTGTGTGTATTTTGGCCCATTTCCAAAGCAATATTAATTCACACTTTCAAAACAGTTTTCTTAAATGTTAATTACAGTCATATAAACACTAACAAGTTATTAAAACAGTAATATAATAAATTCATTTCATTAAATAGCCATCTCATCAAAAGTTAAAAACCCAACCATTCAGTAACTGTCAGCTCAAAAATAATAATACATCACTTTAATAATGCTTATTATTGAAGACCATAAAATAATATTAGAATTTATCATTTTTATATTTGTATATTTTAATAGATTATCATCATTAGAAGTTATGCACCTTTATTTGTAAGTAGACAAAATAATTTTTTATTCCATAAGAAATTAAAATTATAGCAAGTTAATTATTTAGAAAATTGTGCATCTTAACACATAATTTTACAAAATTATCATTTAAAAAAAAATAATATTATAATGATTATTGTTCCATAAACTATTATCATTAGCAAATTCATCACACATCTTATCTTTTCAGAGAATATGTATCTGGAAAAATGTGCACCATCAGGCATGGAGAGAGAGTCATCAAATTCTATGGAGTAAACTGTTTTTCACTTTTTAATTCTCTCTAATACCATGATAATATAATTAAGCATTACTTAAATATATTTTCCTTTTGTTTTTCTTTCTGTTATTTTCTGATAAAATTTATTTATTTTTTGTTTAGGCAATAAAAGTTGTGGGTCATCTTTGCTTACTTTATATTAATGAGCCATCTCATCTTAATAATAATTATGTCAAAGTGTAATTTTTTTCCCTCTCATATTTATTTGTTTTGTTTAGGCAATAAAAGTTGTGGGTCATCTTTGCTTACTTTATATTATTGAACCATCTCATCTTAATAATATAATAATAATTATGTCAAAGTGTTTTTTTTTTCACTCTCATATTTATTTTTTTTGTTTAGGCAATAAAAGTTGTGGGTCATCTTTGTCTATCTTATATTAATGAACCATCTCATCTTATGTCATTGTGTAATTTTTTTTCACTCATACATTCATTCCTCATTGTTTTCTCTTTTTCAACTCTCTCAGTTCACTGTCACCTCACATCCCTGCCATCTCTCCCTCTCTCTCTCTCTCTCTCTTTATTTGCTCTTTCTCTGTGTCAGGGAGTCCTTAAAAAAAATTGTTTATATAACAATCCCTTTATTAAAATTGATTTTAAAATTGGAATATTGAAACACAAAGTTTCAGAATCTTTAATTCAGAATTAGAAAAATGTGTAAGTAATTGAAAACTTGGTTTTTTTTCTTGCTAATCTTTGCTTGTAGGAACCTTTTCCACTCTATCCGGGTGAGGAACTTCTCCTTGCTCCAGACTTTGGAAAGGCTCTGCGTGACTACTCAAAGGCTGTACAGCCTTTGCCCCAAATTCCATTTAACTCTGCTCTCCGACTAAAAGCTCTGCTTGACTTTGAGAGCAGCAGTGGAGAGAAGAGACTTGCAGGTGACACCTGGCAAGTGGAAGGCCCTTTGACTTACATCCCTCGTCCTGAAGTGGTATGTTTGGCTTTCATGCAGAAATACAGAAATATTCTACATTGTTCAAAGCACCTGCATGCCATTCTTATGCTTCCAAATGTTACACCCTTGGGCAACCACATCACTTGGGTGATTTCACCTTTGAACAATCACATCACTTGGGTGATTTCACCCTTGAGCAATCACATCACTTGGGTGATAAAACCATTGTGTTGACCATGCCACTTGGGCAATCTCACCACTTGGATGATCATGCCACTTGGGTTACTTAGGTGAAGGAGCAGATAACTCAGCATCACATTGGATGGCACATTAGAGACATAATAGTATTTTGTTTTAATTTATTAAAGGAAACACTATATATATTTTTTTTTTTTTTTTTTTTAAATTTTTATCCAGCTAATCTTTATTTCAACACATTTTCTTATGCTATTGACTGTAACATTTTTAGTAATACTTCAAATAGAATTAGTTGAATTTCTTTCTAATTTTACTAAGCAGAATAATAGGTCATTGTAATCAACTAAACTGTAATAGTATTGCAGAGTTGTCTGTTTTTTCACTGTGGGCTGCTGCCTTTCACAGTATGCCTGAAATAGAGAGTCACTAATCTGGTTTGAACAGGTTTCCCTCTCTCTCTCCCATGAAAGGGTACATTTGTTGTGTAAATATTTATGATGGGAGCTGGGAGTTTTTCTTTAAGACTGACTGGTGTTTCTTGAGAATGATTTTTAACACTGGCATTACCTATTGCTAATTCTCATGGCAGCTGATGTATGCTACTCCATCCTTCATAGCACTGCCATGCTGGTTATTTATTGTTGTAACATTTACTTGTTGTTTATGGATTTGTTTTCTAAATTATACATTAACTTTGATTTAATATTTGTAGTAACACATGTATTTTCCTTTAAATTCATTATTAGATTTAACATTTGCAAGATTTCCTTTAAAATCAACTACTGATTCAATTTTTGCTGTAACATAGATGTATTGTCTTTCAAATTCATTTCTCTTCTTTTGTAGCTTTGTCTGCTGGAACTCAATTTTTTCCAGTAATTCTGATTTTCTTTCTTAGGCCATTGTTGAGCTCATCCAGCCTCAGATTATTAGGCTTGGTGAGGTGCTTCGACTGAAGGCCATTCAAGACACAGAAGATAAGGATGGAAAGTGAGGAAACTTTTACATGTATTGGAGTTTGAAAGAACATTTTTTTTTTAAACAGGAAAGAAATTAATTACACACTTGCATATCTGTCTTGCACTAGCATTGCCTTTAGAGTATCGTTTCTTCTAACTATTTTTATGACGATAGACTATTTGCTTAATTGTAACTATTTTCAGTGAACGCGTAACTGGTGAAGAATGGTTGGTGACACGTCCAGGTGCCTACCTTCCAGGTGTGTGGGAAGAGGTAATGGCAGTCTTATTTTCTGCTTAATGTTTGTAGATAAGAACAACAATTTTGCGTGCGTGCGTGTGTGATAACATATGGGAGTAATCCAACTAAAATCTATATATATTTTGTTTTGTGCTTTTGTTAATTTTATATATATATAAAGTTAAAGAAATTTGTAAAGAGACTTATACCTTCAGGGGCTTTTGAAAAGTGAAGCATAATACTATTTATTTAATTTCTTTTTCTTGAACAGCAACATTTGTCGAGAACATTTTTATTAATTGAATGATTTTGCATGCATCTTGCACTTGTGTTAAGTTGTTCAATACTGAAGAATAAATGCAACATATTTTGCATGCCAGCTGCTACCACTCCTAAACCTCCCATTCTTATTTACGGTACTGGCAGGTTGTGGGCATTGAAAAGAAGCAGACCCTAACGGTGAACATGGGCCTGCATCTCAGGGCAACGCAGACAATCATGGATAACGATGGGGTCACCAGGTAAATTGATTTGATAGGCATTTGCTAACATAAAACTTCAGTTAAGAGGAAAAATAAATGATTCTTAGTTCATATTAAGAAAATCGGAATTTAGAACAACAGAGGTTATTTAATAACAACTAAAGTTAATAATATGCTTCCTCAACTCATTATAATGTCAAAGAACATGGAGGTTAATATTTGTTAATGACTTTCTTCCACCCATTATAATATCTAAGAACATTGGAGGTTAATATTTGCTCTTGCCCTGCTTCAACTCATTATAATATTGTAACAAAAATAATGTCAGCAATTTAGGTTGTGATTAGATTTTGTTGTAAGTTAGATGTGGGTATTTTGTGTGCACGCATAATTAGCTGCCAGTCCTGTCTGTATTTTGTCATGGCATTTGTTTCACACGTCTTGTGGAGGCATGAGAGCGCTGAGTGCATATATCATGCAGGTCAGTTCAGGAACAGTAATAAATCAGGGTGGGCTGGCAAGGGAAAGGGAAAAACTGAGAGAGTTACATCAATTATACACATGTCGTGATTAATGTCAGAGACAGGTGGCCAACCACAGAAATAGCATATATAGTCTTTCTCCACCTACCATGAGTTGTCTGACTTGAAATTGTCTCTGGACACTTGAGTAGACCCGGTTTCACGTTCTTAGCTATAACATTATAATGGGAACAGGGGACATTGTGATGTAGCATTCTTTGGAATGGAACTCTGGGCATTATTGGACTTTTAGGATCGTTGTGTGAGTATGAATGAATATTGAATGAAGCCTTCATTTTGTCTTGTCATCTTGCTTGTCTTTTTCTTTGATTGATATAATAGTAAATTAGAATGATTAATAATTGAAACTTGATTTGTTGTTTGATTAATTAGTAATCAGCTACAGAATTCTGTAACATTTTTCAATTAGTTAGATTTAGGAATTATTTCAAGCCACAGATTTTATCAGAGCATCTGATAAATAGGAAGATAGGTCCCCTGGGAGGAAAATTAGAACTCTAGAACTATTTATGTTAACAATGAGCCAAGTGTAACATCACGTTCTAGCCTTACAAATATAATACATAAAACCAATGGAGGTTAATATTTGTCAATGTCCTCTCTCAACACATTATAATATAATATATTAAACAATTGAGGTTAATATTTGTTAATGTCCTTTCTCAACTCATTATAATACTTTAAAGTAATGGAGGTTAGTATTTGTTAATGCTTGTCTCAGCTCATTGTGTCATCATAATTGCTAACTATTTGCTAACTTTACATATACATTTTGTAGCATCTCTCACTTTGCTACAGTAGATGTGTTGTAACCAGTTTGAAATTGAAATTATGCATTGACTCAAGAATGTCTGAAGAAAATTTTAATTTTATATTCCTTTCTACTTGGACTTTTACAGACTTGCTGGCGATGAGTGGCTTGTGACCGGAGAGCAGATAGAGGAGTATACACCACAAGTTGGCATTGTGAGTGTCAGATTTTCTGCTGGAAAAATGTTTTATTTTTATGTACAATTGTTTATGAATATTCATTAATTCCATGAATGTAAGTGTGTTTAAATGTGCATCTATTCAATAATTTACATACCGTCTCTTAGCACAAGCACACTACACTGAGAAACATGACTATTTTGAGTGATGATTGTTTCTTTTGTTTAGTTATAAAGATTTTTTTATAAAAAAATCACTTTGCAATAGTGCTTAGAGTTGAGATCATTTGTTTAGTTTTTTAATAGTTTATTTACATTTTGATGTTTTTATTTTTACTTGTTTTAAAAATTCACATTCACTTGTATCAATTTTGGAAATGGCCATGCTGTTAAGGTATTTACACACTTCCTAGTACTGGTCAGTGGAAATTTTTGCCATTAATTGAAAGGTCTTGACTCCCTTTCTGATTTTAATTAAATTTTCCCAGATATTTTTCCGTTTTCTTGGTGTCCTAAGCTGATATATGACATTATGCATGCCATATTCTATATAGGAAACAAAACTGCACAAATGTAACTAAAATAAGTTAGAATCACTATAATTTGATGGTATTGTTTTTTTCTTTATAACTTTGTTTTCCTTGCTGAAGACTCGGAAGAGCATCCTTTACCTTTACAATACAATTGTTTTCTTCAGAATCTTCCTGAAAATCATTTTGCTCTTTATTTTTGGTATGCTTGACTAGCATGGAAAACAGGTCATGAAAGTAACATGGTAAAGAACGTTTAGGCTCCAGTAAATACATAGATTTAGATTCTTAGATTATTAGCATATTTTACAAATAACATTACTGTAAATAATTTGTAAATATTTAAAACAAATTAAGAAAAGGTAACTAAATATTCCATGGTTGTACAAATTATTGTTGTAGTTTGGGTAGGGAGGATGTTAGTATGGAGATTCAAGTGCATTTTGCAACTGTAGTGGGATTCACAACAAGATTCATTATCACACTTTTGTGCACTTATCATGGCTGGTGACCAATTGGGATTCAGAAAAGGACTAATTATAATGCATGATATCAGACCTTTGTGCACAGGATATGGTTGTTGATTAGTTGGGATTTACAAGACTCATTATAATATGTGGTATCAGATCTTCATGTGTTAGATATGACTGATGACCAGGAATTTACAACAGGACAACTTAATATATCTGATATAAGATATTTGTGCAATTGGCTTGTGACCAGTTAAGATTCATAATAGGACTAATTACAATACATGATATCAGATCTTTGTGCAACTGACATGGCTGGCGATCAAATAGTATTCATAAGACTAATTATAATGCATGATATCAGATCTTTGTGCACTGGACATCACTTGTGATCAAATAGGATTCATGAAAGAATTAATCATAAGGTATGATGTCAGACATTTGTGTGTACAAAATGCCTTGTGGCTAGTTGGGATTCCTAATGGGATTTATTATAATATGTAATAGTAGACTTCTATTGATTCCTTCGTTTGTACTTTTTTCCATATATTCCTGTTTAATTTTCATGCTTACTGCTCAAGTATTTTTGAATAAGTACATAGATTGTACTGCCATTAATGAAGTTTGAGGAACTTATGTGAACATAATTCTGTTATGTGTGTTCTATGCTTGCTACTTTAATTTTTTTTTTTGTCCTTGTAACAAGGAAGTTGTGAAGGCAGTCAAAAAGTATGTTGTGAACAAGGGACAATATGCCATAGTTGTGAATCCAGTCGGACCTAAAGGCAAGAATCTGCTTGGCCAGAAAGTACTAAGAAAAGGCCTTTGTGACTTTTTTCTTCAACCCGGTAACAATGCAGTTTGACATTTTATTCTTTTTAATATTATTTAAAGTCGACTTTTGTTGTTGCCAACTAAAGCTGTGCATTTGGAAGTTGACAGAAATAGATTTTTATCTCATTAAAGAGCAGGTGTGAATGGCTAATGTTGTTTGCCTTATGCCTTTTTAATGTATGTGATTATGCATGCACTCATCCGTCCAGCCACCCATCCAACTATTGTCTGTATATCTATCTATCCTGCTAGCTGTCTGCCCCTCTCCCTTTGTCTCTCTTTGTTTCAGTCTATCTGTTTTGATGTTTGTTTAGTTTTTGTCTATGTCTAAAATGCTTTAGGTGAAGAACTAGAGGAAGGAAAAATTCAGAATGCCCCTATCCTGACAGAGGATGAATCTCTTGTTCTACAAGCCAATGAAGAGTTTACGGACATCATGTGCAAAGGTTAGTTTTCATAAATTGTGAGAGCAATAGCTACTTTTTACATACAATTTATTTGTCTTCTGATTTAATTTATCTAAACTCTCTAATTAAAATGGTACCTTTGCATCAAAACTTAGAAGACTGCATAGTCTTGTGCACTTCAGCATAAAAACTATTTAAAATGTGACTAGGATCATGAGTTATTTGATAAGCATTGTTTCCTTTTATGGAACTGAATCTTAAATTCCATTTTAATCCAGGAATTAAGCGGAAGGCTGGTGAGAGATGGATGATTTGTGGACCTCTCTCCTACATTCCACCAATTGCTGTCACAATAATTAAGAAGCGGTATTGTGAATATGCTCATTTGTTTTCTCTTTTGGAAAAAAATATTATTCTCTTCAAAATTGTTTTGGTGTAAATATGATTTATATATTTTGTATAGAGTGAGAGAGGTGTGTGTGCTTGCATATGCGTGTGCATGTGTGATTTTGTTCTTATGTGGTAATCACTTAATGAGTCTTTGGAGTAACGATGTGGGTATTTCTAATTATAGTGATGTGGTACAAAAATTGTACTGGCATAGGATATTTAGTACATGCCTCACTGCTCTTATGACCTATTGATTTCTGTAGTGCCATCATTGATCATAAAGTCATGCTGTTCAATTTTCAAAGCTGTAATTTCCATAGGCATTTATATAAAAGTGGTAAATTTAACTACAAGCAAACATTCAGTTAACATAAAGATAAATATGTTTTGAATTTCTTAAATATCATTGTAATAATCACAATATTGTTTGTCTCAAAATTAGCATGTATGTCTATATAATGAGTTTTTCTCCCTACTGCTATTAATGTTTTTCTGATATCTCATTTTCATATTCATTCTTTTCTCACAGGAAAACCATTCCACTTAGCAAGAATGAAGGCATTTATGTCCAAAATACCAAAACAGGAAAGGTATTAGCATCCCTGTTTCAGAATTCAAATATAAAGCACTAAAAAGAGTTGATGTTATCTTATATTTATTGCTAATTATGCTTTTACTGTTTTGTTACTTAAGTCAGTTTAAATATTCAGCAATGCATAAGAACACACACACAATAAAAACTAGAATTTAAATTTAATGTTTTTTAGAATATTTTAATTTAATTAAGTTTTTTTTTTTAAAAACCAAAGTGTGGTTTTTATATATGTAAATATTTGCGCCAAGTATTCTGTTCCACTAGATTTTAATGTATTTATGGGATTTTGTATAGATTGTTGTTTTCATTTTACTAAAATTTAATTTATTTCAGCAGGTGCTGAAATTTAATTAATAGGTGTGCACAGTAATGGGATTTTATATGGGATTGTTGTTGTCATTGTGCTGAAATTTAATTAATAGGTGCGCGCAGTAATGGGACCATGTGCATACATGCTGACAGCTTTTGAAGAGCTCTGGGAAAAGCATTTACGACCAGAAACTGAACTACTTCTTTGGTATGTATGTCCTGTGACATATTGTGACGTGAAGGGGAAAGATGGTAGTGAGTGTGGAGAAAGTCTTCCTTACCTCTCTCTTTGTCATTTCTTCATTTCTATTTTCTGTCTGCTTTGTTCCAGTTTCAATCCTACTCAACTTTTTCTTCCTCTCATCTTTTTCACCTTTAATTTCTTTGAATCTCTCTCCTTTCCTTTCTTTTACTTTTCTGTTCTTCTCTTATTTCATTTTTCACTCCTTTCCTGTTCTCTCTTTTTTCTTTTTTTCCTTCATTAATTTCAGTTCTCTTTCCTTTATTTCCATTCCTTCTCTTCCCATCTTTCATGCCCTTCCTCTTCTCTGTGTCCCTTCTTCCTTTCCTTTCCTTTCCTTTCCTTTCCTTTCCTTTCCTTTCCTTTCCTTTCCTTTCCTTTCCTTTCTTTTCCTTTCCTTTCCATATCACTTATGTTTTCTTTCACTTTCCTTCAGTTTCCTTGCTTTCTTTTTTCCATTCCTTTCAGTCTCCTCCTCCACACCATGAGCTAATTTGTATCTGTGGCATAAGACAATCAGTTAATTTGTATCTGTGGCATAAGACAATCAGTTAATTTGTATCTGTGGCATAAGACAATCAGTTAATTTGTATCTGTGGCATAAGACAATCAGTTAATTTGTATCTGTGGCATAAGACAATCAGTTAATTTGTATCTGTGGCATAAGACAATCAGTTAATTTGTATCTGTGGCATAAGACAATCAGTTAATTTGTATCTGTGGCATAAGACAATCAGTTAATTTGTATCTGTGGTAAAGACAGTTAATGCATATTTATGTCATAAGACAGATAATCATTTAATTCACATTTTGTTTCATAAGACAGTTAATCCCCAAGTAATGCAGTTTTGTGCCATAAGAGCTAATCATTGATGCAGATTTTATGCCATAAGACAGTAATGTAGATTTTATGCCATAAGACAGTTAATCAGTTAATGTGTGTCTGTGTCACATAGTCAAGGAGGAGGGGCTGGATCATCAGAAATAAGAAAGATGGCCTACTACGAGCAGTCCATTGACCCTGACATTTTGAAAGTAAGAAAAACTAAGATTGCATGATCTGGACAGCTTTGGAATTCTTAAGAATTAATTTGTTGATAAACATAATGAAACAGGTATACCATAGCAGATGAAAGGGTTTAGAAGTCTTATTCGTTCAATCAACTATAGCTAATGCCAAGGTAAGGCTATTTGCAGCATTCGTGAATTGGATTTATGTCACTTGATGGTTAACCTTTACATTGATAAATTTGATGAGTCCTTTAGTTTTATGTCTAAGTGGAGACCTTTTAAGTTATTTACTGGTCAACATATAAGCATTAGTTTGAAACAGGTGAGTACATTATTAAGTCTTTATTAGAAGTAAAGAGAGGTTTAGCTGGTTCATATTGTGCATAAAGTAAAAAATTATTTATTTGAATACCTAAAGCAGGCTTTCAACCTTTAACCCTTCATTTTCTATCTTTTTACACAAATAACTTCAAAAACAATTTAAACTTTGCATTTTAAATAAAGACATAAATTAGTAATATCATAACAAAATGTATATATTTAAAACTTCATTAAAACCATTTTACATTATATATTTGATTTTTTGCTTGGTCCTGGCATGTACATAACTGTTTCTAATAGCAAAACTAACTCATTGGTTTTTTTGGCAATAGGGGCGGGACAAGACAAGAGTTGTTACTTATCGCTGTCCTGGCAACACAGCAGTTCAGGTAAGTGTGATTTAGAAAACTTGGCTTTTAGTTTCAATGTTCCATTTGATTTTCCAGTAACATTTTAATAATAGTGCCTTTAGTTCTCAGGCTGGCTTGGAATGCTTTGTGGGGGTTCCATTTTCAAATACTTACAGTTACCATTTACATTATCAGCTTACAGTTTAACCTATTACTTTGTTAAGTTTTAATCTGGTGTTTTTTAATAGTTAGGGTACATTTTAAAAATGTTCCAAAAAATTTTGATGGCTGTGTGCTTGAATGTTATGCATAAGGTGTAAAGTATTATCATATATAATTGATTCATAAAATATAAAATATAATAAAGAATTTTAGAATATACCTCTAAAATTGAGGAAAATCTCTTTATGGAGAAATGAGATTGATCATTTAAAATATTCATTATTTGTAAGAAATAATTATTGCTTCATGAAATTTTATTTGAAATAAAATGAATATTCAGATTTAATGGACTTGATTTGTTGTTTTCTTGTAAGAACATCACAGTAAACAATTTTTTTTTGTGACAGTGAGCTAGAGGCCTATGTAAATTTCATTTTCTCATCTTGTTTTCTTGAATGGCCTTCTTCATGTTGTGAAATTGTAATTCTCAAAATCTTAGTATATTTTTCTTTTTTTTGAGGTGGCATCATGTTGTGTTCTGTTTATTACTACATCTTCAACTTTATATACTTTTGATACATTCTTTCTATAAACATCACAAATTTTGAATATTCTTTGTGAATAATATTTAATTCTGGTGGAAATCCCAGAGTAATTTTTGTTGCTATTAATTATTCCTAATGCTAATTCTTAATAAAATAGTAATTATTTCTTTTCTTTTTTTTAAAAATATTATATGCTTTAGAGGTAAAGTTTGGTAATTTATATTGTTGTAACTGTTATCACTCTTATTATCTAATAAGACTGCTTCAGATTTTAGTGAAAAGTGTTAATAATAAATTAGAAAATATTTTTTATGAACTGTATGCAACGCTACTATCTTTTTTGAAGATTAGAAAGAAAATATTGACTCAAGTTATTTAAAAACAATAATTGTAATCAAATTGAAAACATAAAGTAGGAAAATTCACATTATTTAGCTAATTCAATTATAAGTATGTCTTTATGTATGCAACAATGATGTAAAAGCTTACAAAATGATTTTTAAAAATTCATTTTTGCCAACGTTTCGGAAAATGCAAATTATGAGATGTTAAGAATCAACAAGACTCTTGCTAGTTAAAACTTAACATGACTAGAGAAATACATTATATGAATAAAATTTATAGTGTTCTATACTTTGTCATGTTGAGATGTGTGTGTGTGTGTGTGTTTATGTGTGCATGCCTGTGTTGTGTGTGTATCTGTACAAGTCTGTATGTTTTTGTGCCTTTGAATGTATGTGTGTTTGTATGACTGTGATGTGTGCCTTTGCATGTATATGTGTGTTTGTATGACTGTGAAGTGTGCCTTTGCATGTATATGTGTGTTTGTGTGACTGTAATGTGTGCCTTTGCATGTATATGTGTGTTTGTGTGACTGTGATGTGTGTCTTTGCATTTAAATTTGCATATATATATATATATATATGTGTGTGTGTGTGTGTGTTTGTTTGTGTGACTGTGATATGTGCCTTTTCTGGTTTGAATGTACACATGTGTATGTGCATGTCTATGTGTATACCTTTATGCTTGTGTATGGTGTGTGTTTTAGAGATTGAGACAGGAAGAAAAATTGTTAGTTTCTAATTGAAAGAAACTAAAAATCGGTTTAATAAAGAAAATCTTTAACTGTTTATATCATTATTAAATTGTTCTGACTTTTAAATATCTTTTCATAGGTGAACAATTTTGAAAAAAAGACATCTCGAGTCATTTTTGGACCAGATCTTGTAATTCTTGACCCAGAGGAAGATTTTAATGTACTGAGTCTGAGTGGTAAGACCTGTGCTAGTTATTAAAAACATATTTCAATGCAGATTTTAAAATAATTGCACAGTTTGAATTATGTGTAAAATGTTGTTAATACCATTTACACGTTTGTTATGCATTCTTTTTTTTTTTATTTTTCATTTAAGGACAATGCATTTAATTACTTTATATTACTATTGATTACAGTCATGTTGTGTAAATTACAGTTATAACAGATGCATGATATTATTTTTTTAGTAATATTATATGTATTGTTTACTTAAAGATATTTTATTTCCAAACTTTAATTTGTTTTGTTCAGTTCCTTTTCTGGTTTCATACTTTTTAATACTGGCTTTTAAAATTCTAGACTTTTTTCATGCATATACAAAAATATGTTTAGCAGGCTTTGTACACATTATTACTGAAAATAGATAAGTGTAACTGACTTTGTATATTTTAAATTATTGATATGTTATTGTATTATGTCAGAAATATATGTATTTTAGAAATACAAATCTGATTTTAAATGTGTGTCAGTGTTCTAGATTAAAGTAGATGGGCTTTTTCCTTTCTTTGATAAACACAGCTGGCAAGCCAAAGCGAGAGAATTCATTACAGTCAATGTGTCTCATGCTTGGCCCAGACTTCATTACCGAAATCCTGGAAGTAAGCTTGACAGGTTTTTTTTCCACTTATCAACATTTTGTGTAACTGAAAGTGAAAAATATTTATAAATACTTCAACATGTATAAGAGTCATTCTTTAGATGACAGTTATCTACAAAAATATTTTCTTTAATATTTATTTGATTATTTGAGTGACTGCAGCCAAATCTTTCTGTGAGGATGTATTTATAATAATTTTTTTAAATGTATTAACTGACTACTGCCGAACTTTTAATAAAGGAGACATTTAATTTTGTATTTTTGTATAAATTGGGGAATGGGAGTATTGCTTTTATGTCATTTTCTTTACTGTATATTTTAAAAACTCCCTAACAAAATTATCTTTCTTATCATTTTTGCATGTTCAAATATATATCTGAATGTTTTTCTTTGCATTGAACAATTACTTTTCTTTTCCTGCAATATTTTTATTAAAAGGTGGAGACATTAGATCATGCTAGACTTCGACTTCAAGTGTCCTTCAATAATTACTTTGAAGTAAGTGTGCAAAAGTTTGATTAGCTTTTTCATGTTAAATTGTCTCTCTCTCTCTCAATATGTGTGTGTGTGTGTGTGTGTGTGTGTGTGTGTGTGTGTGAAAATGTGTTCTAGTAAACATTTAGTGACCTCCATGACACTATATTTAATGTGAAAGTGTGTTTTAGTGGTTTCACATCTTGTGATCACTGTGATACTGTATTTAATGTGAGTGTGTTTTAGTGGTTTCACATTGTGTGTTCACTGTGATACTGTATTTAATGTGAAAGTGTGTTTTAGTGATTTCACATCTTTTGTTCTCATTGATACTGTATTTAATGTGGAAGTGTTTTCTAGTGATTTCATATCTTGTGTTCTCAGTGATACTATATTTAATGTGGAAGTGTTTTCTAGTGATTTCACAATTTTAGTTGTTTGATGAGTGTTTGCATCATTGTGTTTTACCTTTAATAATTTTATAATTTAATAATTTCTTGATAATTTTTGTATTTCTAACTGATTTGAACCTTTTTAAAAACTATTTCATAAGTGGGTGAATATTTCATCATTTCCTTTCAAGACATGACATGTGAATGCGCCTGTGTTCTTGGGCTCATTCACTTTGTGTATAAGCGCATAGTTTGATTAGCAGTTTGTTGCCATGGAAATGTCAGTGCCCCTCACTTCAGATGATTTGTCAGATACCAGTGTAGGTATCTTCTTTGTGCAGGTGGACAAAATGGACAAGAATAGTGCCAAGAAAATATTTTCTGTTCCAGACTTCATTGGTTTTGTCTGTCGCCAGTTGAGTAAGTGAAGTATTCTTTTTGATTTTGTTTAGGAAAATCATGGCACTTGTCTTTCATGCCAGAATTACAAGAGATGCATCACTTAAGATTAATTTTGCTTGATGCAGACAAGATTACACTACTAATAAGCAGACAATTACACTACTAATAAGCAGACAATTACACTACTAATGAGCAGATGATTACACTACTAATGAGCAGACAAGATTACATGATGAATAAGCAGACAAAATGCTTTGAAGAGAGGTGACGTAATCTGTCGCGTCACTCATAAAGATGCTTTGAAGAAAAATTGACACACAATTTGTCGCATGGCTTCATGATGATGTTGAAGAGGGTGACACGCCCATAGTATCGTTTGCAACGGAAGATTCGTCGTTGCATTCCAGATTTCCCGTGCATGGGCAAATCTGTAAATTACATAGCCGCTGATTTCTCTGGTCCCCATGAAGATGGCCAAGACCCCCAATCATGCTATCACATAGTTTCGTCAATAGAAATATTGCCCTCTGTGAAGTTACTGCCATCATGCAAAATTCCAGTCTTCTCCTTATCTCCCCTGATGAACACTGCATTCTTGGACAAAGTCTGCTGTTACAAAAGCTTGGTGTTGCATAGAGAGAAATGCTTCTATGTCACCAGATGAATGCCACGGCGGCATGATCTATGTCATACTGCAGGTGGGTATCTCAAAATGTTCCCATAGTTTGTAGTCTGCGTTGTTTGATGTTATAATTTTCTCTCAGATCTAGCCTTCAGTCCTTCATATTTATACTTTAGCTGAGAACTGTAGAAGCTTCTGGAAGGTTTTAACCTTGTGACTAATAATTTAGTGAAGCATGCATTTTAACTGCATGCATCTTGCTAGCTAGGTAAAATACTACTGAGCATTTCTGTTTAGCTTGTCAACAAGTACATTCATGCATACACACTCATCTATAAATATAACTTTCATTCAACATAAATATATTTCTCCATAAATGCATATATATTTATCTATGAGATAATATGCACATATTGTGTCCACAAACTTCTGTCTTATCTAGATGAGACTGGGCGAACAAATTAGCATTTACATATTATGGTTATCTTTGCGTTAGAGCATCCGGTGTTATCAAAATCACGTTTTTAACCACGGATTACCTCCCTTAGTCCGTGTTTTTCTTGCGTGATTGAGCGAAATAAAAATCTTAATCTTAATCTTAATCCTTGCCTTCCCCGTGACACTTACTAAAGACTTAAAGAGACAAACAAAATTAATCCTATTTGTTTTACAAAGTTGAAACTATGCTTTTATCTGTATTGTGCATTTCATTTTTCTTTCTTTCATAACTTTTTGCAAGTTTTGCTGCAGCATTTTTAATCTTTCTTTAATGTATGCCCTATAGAAACATGCCTGAGTTGTGGTTTGTTTGTTTTTCTGTTGCCAGGCAGCAAAATCAGAGCAGCAGTAGCTCTGACCCCATTTGATGACTTCCACCGCCATTCTGCTGCTATCATTCAAACAGCAGTGTTTGGATTAGATGAAGAGGGTAACCTTAATCCCCTCCTCAAGTTTCATGTGAATAACTTGGTGAGTGACTGCCTGTTTTTAAAACTGGTTGTTTGATTGAAAACAAAAAGAATTCCTTTTCTTTCCTTTCCTTTCCCTTTCCCTTTCCCTTTGTTTTCCTTTCCTTTCCTTTCCTTTCCTTTCCTCCCTAATTCCTTCCTTCTTTTGTTTGTTCTTTCATTCATTCCTTTTTAATTCATTCTTTATATCTTTCATCTTTTAAATGTTTGTGTTTTATGCTTGCTTGATTCTTCCAACCCTTTTATTCACTCTTTCCTTTATTCTTACTCCTTCTTGCCTTTACTTTTCTTCCTTCCTTGCAGCTGTTGTTAATCAAAAGAAATCCATTGATGCTTTAACTGTACATTTTGTAGCCTGGATTATTTTACACCCAAACTGGTTATTTGTTTAGCCTACCATTCAAAAGATAACAAACAAAATTAAATATGTAGTGGTACATAACTAAACAATGTATGTTGACCACTTTAGGAATACGTTTTCAAGGGGAAATTTTCTTAAACATCTAAATCTGTGGATACAATTTATATTCATACTGTTAGAACAACTGTCGTACTCTCATTTTAAGGTCATATCTGGAATAGACATTCATAGTATAGAGCCTGTGGACACCAAGATGCGAGACAGCTTATCCAAGTCAGTACAGCAAGCAATAGAGATCTCCACAAAGTAAGGATTTAAATCTGTATGTACAGTTAATCAAATAGATAGCTTTATAACGTACATATTTTCTGAAAAATATTTATTGTTTTCTTCATGTTCTTTAATGAGGTGAAATGTGTATATACATTCTAGTCATATATGTACATCTTAAATTAATAATGATAATTATATCCCTATCATTTGATTAATTACAACGTATTTTATGCACTTTCAGGAAGTAGATGTTTATTGGTTGTTTCATTAAAATGCATTGACTATAAATGTTCAAGTTGAGCAAGAAAATGAATTACGTAATAACACATTTGCACACAAAGAATGAATTTGCATTTAAGTTTACACACACACACACACACACACACAAAACCATAAACATGTGCACACACAACCAAATGCACAAGCATATGAAGGACATATGCATGCATATGCACTGACATGCACAGACAGGCAAAAAGCACATGTGCACTCAGACACACCCTACAGACATACATCATCACACAATTTCCATTTAAAAAATGAGAAAGTGAGGCATATTCAAACTCTGCAGTTCTATTATTTCTTTATAGACTTTGTCATTTTCATTGTTGAAATGATTTTTGAAAATATTTTAATGGAGGTTTTATATAAACACAGGCTAGATAATAAAATAATTTTCTGTACTTTCGCTGTTGTTGACTTGTCCGTATGCTAGCTCTGTAGAAGCATTTGCCGCTCATGAAGCAAGACGGAGAGAGCAAGTTGCTCAGGGAGAGATCTTGCGGCAGGGTCTAAAGAATGAAATAGAGGCCGAGAAAGAGAGAACAAAGTTGTATGAACTCAGAGCTGCTGCAGCCGCTGTGGAGTCCACTGGGCAAGCCATAGCTGAAGCTCAGGCACACGCTGAAAAAACTCTTATTGAATGCCAGAGTGAGATTGAAGGTAAACTATTTGTTATTAGTGCATCATCACCACTACCTTCATCATTATTGTCAACAAGTATCAACATCTTTATCATCATCATCATCATTTTCATTTAAAATCTGCACTATAATTACTATAATTAACATATTTTTACAACATTTTTATTTTTTATTGGTGCTACATTTATTTTTCTTTCAGTTTTGCATTTGATCGAAGCTGAAGCTATTCCCAAGCCAAATTTTCTTCCTTTCTGTTTATTGAAGAGCTGCATTGCATAATTAATAATTTAAATATTTTTAAAGTCATTATATCCACTTTTATTGTTTGAACTCTCTGTGGCATAGAGTGAAGTATATGGTTCTACATGCTGCTGGTTCATTTTACATTTAAGGTTTTGCTAATGATGAGTGGTGAATGGATTGATCAACGTGTGTGTGTCCATTCTCATTGCATGTTATTGACCATTCTCATTAGATGTGCAAGTGTCCATATTCACTGTGTGTGTTTGTGTCTATTCTCTTTGAGTGTGTGTGTGTGTGTGTGTGTGTGTGTGTGTGTGTGTGTGTGTGTGTGTGTGTCCATTCTTATTGTGTATGTGATTGTCCATTCTTATTGCATATAATTGTTTATTCATTATTTATTTTGCTCATTATATTATTCAGAAAATGGTTTGATTTCAAACTTTTCTTCAGTTTTGTCTCAGAAAGACAAAATCCAGTTCAGTTTTATTATGTCACATTTTGTATGATTATTTTTCTATTGTTTAAATTCATGACATATTCGTCATCAAAAAATGATTTGTTTGTATTGATTAGCTGTCACCCTCAAAGTAGAAGCAGAAGAAATAGAACACAGTTGCAAACTGGAAACCCAGTCCTTGGTGAGTATGAATAAAAGCAGACATATATGCATGCACACACATGCGCATGCACACACACACACACACACACACACACACACACACACGTGTACATAAACACATGCACACACACACACATGCTCATACACTCATGTGCACACATATACAGGTAAGCATACAATCACAGGAGTAAAATATACAAGAAAATTTATTAATGAAAAGAGATAAATAAATGGAAGGTATTGCAGGCCAAACTAGTGTGCTGGATTTCAACACAAAAGTGTTTGGGCTAATAGTAAACCCCAGTTGTTTTTTTATTTCTGCTTACAAAAAAATGGAACACTTCTGCAAATCTGAGGCTGTGTTAGTGAGATTAGAAAAATTTAACAATTAATTAAAAGATTTATGATTATTGTGTTTCATGTTTTTGATTGAAGCCAACATTATACAGTCAAGTTTGAGGTCCATTTGATTGGAGATATGGACTAAAATTGCTACATTTCCCCACTGTTTATTTAAATTTTAAAATTAAGCCTCAATTGCTAGCAGTAATATAGAAAAGTTCTCATCATTTTAAAGATCTAAACAAAGTGGTAGTTCATTATACCAATTTTTTTCATAGTTTGTAATGTGTAGGTTGTTATAATGTATAGGATATTATAATGCAGGGGTCGGGAACCTTTTTGTCTGAGAGAGCCATGGACACCACATATTTTGAAAAGTAATTCTGTGAGAGCCATACATTATGTTTAAAAATAAAAATTCAAGTAAATGTGTGCATTTTGTATAATTTCAACACTAAAAGTACAATAATTATGTCTCTGAATTCTTTTTAATAACATTGTTATGCTGTTGCTAATCAATAATGAGTATTTCTTACCATTAATGCGACTTCTGGTGCTGCATGACTTTGCTGATGGCTCTGTAGTCTGGTTGATACGTGGTGAGGTTAAGCTTCATGAAGGCGTTGAGACTTTAGTAGACTTTAGCTCATGTGTAGAATGAAATATTGATATGCAATTAATATGTTGAGCAAAGGAGTCTAAAGAAACATTTCTTTTTATAATCGAACATTTGTCTGCGAGCCAGATGCAGCCATCAATAGAGCCACATCTGGCTCGCGAACCATAGGTTCCCGACCCCTGTTATAATGTGTAGGATGTTGTAATGCGTAGGATGTTGTAATGTGTAGGATGTTGTAATGTGTAGAATGTTGTAATGTGTAGGATGTTGTAATGTGTAGGATATTATAATATGTAGAATGTTGTAATGTGTAGGATGTTGTAATGTGTAGGATATTATAATATGTAGAATGTTGTAATGTGTGGGATGTTGTAATGTGTAGAATGTTGTAATGTGTAGGATGTTGTAATGTGTAGGATGTTGTAATGTGTAGAATGTTGTAATGTGTAGGATGTTGTAATGTGTAGGATATTGAAATGTGTAAGCTGTTGTATTGGTTAAAATATGTACTATTATTAGTAACCATTAAAACAGAAAACAGTTCTTTGGATATGGATGAAATGTTCTTTGCCAGCTGTCAACTAGTTATTGTACCATGTTGATTCTCAAGTTATTATTATTTTTAATTATTCGTTTTATAAACTATATCATTCTATGAAAAATACAGAAGTTCTTTTTTATGACTTGTTTTTCAGAAGTTGTTTGAGACTCAGATCTGAAATTATATTTTTGTTTGCTATGTTGCATTTCTGATGATTTATTTTTTAAACTGTTGGTTGCTAGATGCGGAAAACAGAAATGGAGTATAAGCGCAAAATGCAAGAACTTGAGTTAAAAAAACAGAAAAGCCTTGCTAACATTAAGGTAAATACTCTTATCTTTCATTAAAATGAAATTAATTGACCCATTACATTTTAGCAAGAATAAAGGCATATTGCATTGAATTGCTTAATTAAATTTATTAAATTTTATTCACATACACCCACTTTGGTATACTTCAGTCAAAAGCCTATCTAATAAATAATCTGGTGACACTTCTTGTTTTTCGGTTTAATAGTTGTTCATACTTTTACTGTGATGAATTCTATTCAAAAGATGCTGATGTTTTTGAAGGCTTAACCATAGATGTAATGACAAAGACTTAATATGCAGTCAGTATTTTGAAGTCTTAATGCTTGCAGTCTTGGATGAAGACTAATCAAAAGATGCTGATGTTGTTTATGAAGTTTTAACCATGGATGTAATGTCAAAGACTTAATAAGCAATCTATTTTTTAAAATCTTAATGTGTCTGTGTGTGTGGTCTTGGATAAAGAGTTAATTATGCACTTTCATTGATAAAGATTTAACCATGAATAATGTTGGAAGATAAAGGATGAATGCTAAAGAATAAGACTGAATCATTCATGTTTTTTGTTGAAGACTTAACCATGCATATTTCAATGACAGGGACTTAACCATAAATATTTTGATGACAAAGAATGAACCATGTAGGATGTAGCCCTGCAGGCTTTATTTTGAAGACTTAATGATTACCATAAATATTTCGATGACAAAGAATGAACCATGTAGGATGTAGCCCTGCAGGCTTTATGTTTAAGATTTAATGTTGAATGACAAAGACTTAATGTTGAATGACAAAGACTTAATGTTGAATGACAAAGACTTAGCTCTAAGAGAAAATGAAGAGGAGATGCAGTTTTATTGCTAATCTTAAAATGTACAACATTCAGTGAACTAGTTTAATGAAGTTGTAGTGAATTTTGATGCAGTAGTCTGGCATATTTGTTCCCATTTGAAATCTTGTATTAAGAATGCTCTAAGTGGCTGAAATTGATATTTGATACTATGAGAAAAGACAAAGAGCCAGGAATCCTTTATATTTTCTTACTATGCAATATCAGTACCTTCCTGTACCTTCAAAATCCCATAAGCCAGTAAAAGCAAAAGTGATGTTTTGATATTAACTTTTCATTGTCTAATAAGCAGTGATATGCCCAATCAAAGTCACATCTTAAGTGTTGTTCTGAAGTTAATTAAAAGGTTAACCTTTTCACTGCTGTCAGCATATATTTGCTCAGCCCAATAAAAATCTGTGTTATGGGCACATCCATTTACTCAACCAGGTGAAATATGTTGTGGGAATGTACATTTGCTCAGTCAGGTGAAACTCTATGTTGTGGGCTCATACATTTGCTCATCCAGGTGAAACTCTATGTTGTGGGTACATATATTTGCTCAGTCAGCTGAAACTCTGCATTGTGGGCTCATACATTTGCTTATCCAGGTGAAACTCTGTGTTGTGGGCTCATACAGATGATCATCCAGGTGAAACTCTATGTTGTGGGCTCATACATTTGCTCATCCAGTTGAAGATCTGTTTTGTGGGTATATATATTTTCTTAGCCAGTAAAACCCTATACATATATTTGCTCAGTCAGGTAAAACGTTGTGCAAGTATTGCTTTCCTTATATAGGGCTTTATGCTCAGCAAATATAGAAAACAATAATCTTCACATGGAATCACTGCATGGCCTTGTTCTGCTCTGGTTGGTAGTGGGTTAAAGTCACCTGTAAAATATACAAAAAACATTTCACTCTTCCACTAACCAATTTGCACAGTCAAAAAATAATTACAAATTTGAGATGATCTCAACATACTTAGATTTTGGACAAGATTGGGAACACCTGGCATAACTCTTAGTTGCTGAATGTTATCTCTAGTTGTTAGCATCATATTTGAGAAAATCTCCATTTTCCCCTCCATATTCAATAATCTTATTATGCTGTTATTAATTTGGTATCTTGAAAGTTGTGACTACACAAGGAAAGAAAATGATTCATCCACTGCAGAGACTTTTTTGGGGGATTATTGCTTGTTTTGTAGAACAATGTTATGAATTTAACTGATAATATAATTAATATCCTTTATTATTATTTTCAAAATGCATGGCCATAGGTGAAGTCTTTTGAAGATATGGTCAGTACACTTGGAACGGAAACAATTCTCACCATGGCAAGGGCTGGACCTCAGAACAAGGTACATGTTATATTTAATTTAATAGATCACCTTTATAGTAGTTCTAGGAAAAAACATCTCTTTACAGTAGTAAAATATCAAAGCGACATTCTTTTTCACAGTATAACAAAGCCACATATCTTGGTCACCATAATAATAAAGCCACATATCGTTACCAGAGTAATAATAGAGCTACATCTGTTGACCACAACACAATAAGAACAAAGATACGTTATCTTATCACAATAATAACAAAGCCACATATCTTTACTAAACTAATAACAAATCCACATATCTTTACTACACTAATAACAAAGTCACAAATCTTTACTACACTAATAACAAAGCCACATATCTTTACTACACTAATAACAAAGCCACATATCTTTACCACTAATAACAAAGCCACATATCTTTACCACACTAATAGCAAAGTCACATATCTTTACCACATTAATAACAAAGTCACATATCTTACTATATTAATAATAAAGCTGCACCTGTTGACCACAATAAGAACAAAGATACATGTCGCTTATCAATCAATAAGAAAACTTCATATCTTTACCACAGTAATAATAAAGCTACATCTGTCGACTACAGTGAAAACAAAGATATATGTCCTTATTACAGTAAGAGCAAAGATAATGGTTTTCGATCTTCTGAATTCCACCACTGAAATATAGTTGTTCTTTATGTTACTGTTTTCATTCTGGATTTTAGGTGCTTCTGGATTTCAAATATGGGTTCCATTCTTTAGTTCTGTTTCTTATAGATTTTTCACTTGTGTCAAATTTCCTGTTCCTGTTCTGTTTCTTATAGATTTTTCACTTGTGTCAAATTTGCTGTTCCTTTAGAAAGGTCTTTTATACGATAATGTATATTGTTTATTATTTTTTTATTTCTTGTGTTGTGGTCTTGTTTATAAAGACACACACATTGTTATTTTTTAATTTCTTGTGTTCTGGTCTTCTTTACAATGACTCACATTGTTTATTTTTTTAATTTCTTGTGTTCTTGTCTTGTTATAATGACTTGTATTGTTTATTTTTTTTATTTGTTATGTTCTGGTCTTGTTTATAATGACTCAGATTGTGGTTTTTTTCCATGTTCTGGTTTTGTTTAATGACTTAGATTGTTTATTATTTTATTTTGTGTTTTCTGGTCTAATCTGTAATGATATAGATTTTTCATTTTCTTTCTTTATTTTTTTTTTTGCATTCTGGCAAATGCATATAGTACTTCTTTCAGTTATTTATAGAAGCATGTTTGCTTTTATTTTAGAGCTCTTGATTTCAGCTAAACTGTCTCTTCAGACCACACCAGGCAGAGATTGGTTTATTTAATTTTGTATTTATTATTCTGTATTTCAGGTGAACCTACTGCAAGCATTGGGCATGGAGAGTATGCTGCTGACTGATGGTTCAAATCCTATCAATCTTTTCACTACAGCTTATGGTCTTGTTGGTGGTGAACCCAAGGCCTAAAGTATTACTTTGTTTTATTATCGAAAGTAAACATTATCTTTTGTTAAACAAATCAGTGACTTCTCACTCAATTTATAGTCTTGTTTGTATTATCAGTAGATTTAATTTTTTTTTTTTTATATTGGAAGTAAACATTATCTTTTGTTAAATGAATCAGTGACTTTTCATTGAACTTATAGTCTTGTTGGTATATCAGTAGATTTTTTTTTAATTTGTTTTAATATTTGAAGCAAACATTATCCATTGTTTTAAATCTATGAATGTCTTGCTATTGGCCACTGAAGCTTATGATTGTTTGGTTTTTTAACCCAAGGTCTACAATTAGATTAATTTGTTTTTAATATTGAAAGCAAACTCTCTTTTTTTCAAACTTTTAATTAATTTTAACTGCAGTTTATAATCTTATTAATTTTCCAAGGCCTGAAACTAGAATCTTTTATTTTGTATGTGTGCATGTCACATACTCACAACAAGCACATCTTGCAGGATTGTGATAATATTGGAACGTGAATTATTTGATAAACCTTGCATACGTGTAAAGTACCATGTACATACTCATATTATTTGATGTATGTATTGGATTGTGATAGTAGTGGAGTGTGAATAATTTGATAAGCAGTTTGCATGCATGCATGCAGTGAAAAATACCACTGAAGGAGACTAACAAGACAAATATTTTTACTTGAGATTTCTCATTTGCATAAACAAAACCATTGAATTATCTATAGTCATGGCAGATTTATTTGTGAACACTGGCAGTCTTAGAGGGAAAGCATCTGATGTACTACAGACCATAAATTTGTAAAGCAGTTTGTATTACAGTTTACTTGATAATGAGGTTATACACATTTGTTTGTTTGTTTTTTCAGTACAGAATTTGTTCGGATTAATTTTCTGTAAAGTCACCATGACAGTGAAGAAAGCATTAATGATTAGTTCATAGTTTTAGCCAAGTATGATTCTCTTATTAATAATAATTGCAGTTTTGTCTTGCAATTTACTTTTTAATTATTATTTTTAAAATGTTACTTTTACATAATAAGCCAGTGGCATGATTAAAAATGCCATATATTTCTTTACACCAGTCCAAACCAGACCTGGATTAGTAGTTTAAAAATGCTCTCACTAAGAAAGCCAAACAATACTCACACAAAGAAAGCCAAACAATGCTTACACTAAGAAAGCCAAACAATATCACACTAAGAAAGCCAAACAGTACTCACACAAAGAAAGCCAAACAATACTCACACAAAGAAAGCCAAACAATGCTTACACTAAGAAAGCCAAACAATATCACACAAAGAAAGCCAAACAATGCTTACACTAAGAAAGCCAAACAATATCACACTAAGAAGGCCAAACAATGCTCACGGCATCCATGATAAAATGCAAGAAGAAAATCTAGAGTTCAGAATCAGGGATTTTTTTTTTAAATTGAGGGTTACTTTCATGTTGCAAACTTCACTACATACCGTTCTATTTGTCTGATTGTGGATTACAGGATGACAACTAATCTAAGCACTGGTGGGTGAGTAGGGGGAGTGGTGATTTCATTTGCACTGGAAAAATGCATTTCTCATGTGTTACAACCCTGAACATGTACTCAGTCAGTACCACATGCAAACAATTAGTGCATAGATAAGAGCACAAAAAATTAATCATCATTGAACAAAATAATAAACAAGCAAATTACATTTTTACTTCTCATTCAAAGAACTGTTGTTATCAATTATATTATAGTAGTATTATATTGTATATTATTGTAGTATTATATTGATAGCACTAATTCTAGCACTCAGTAAAGGTGTCAGTATATTTTTTTAATATTTCTTAAAATTTTTAAAGAAATTTGTCTTTGCTTTTTTTCTTATCTTATTCATATATTGCTATTACAAATTCAGCTTAATCTTGAAATACGTATACATATGTAATCACATTTTGTCTACCTTTAGTTATTTCAGTTTGTGTGGAATTCACTTGTTTTTGGTCATTGCTAATCTTTTGCAAACTTTTTTGTGAGAGATTTATAAGAGTGATATGTATATATTTTATATATAAATAACATTATTGATGAAGATATATATCAATAATATTATTTTTATCACAATTTTGTTGTGTACATGTTAATTCTCTATAATGTTATAAAAAGTTCACCAAGAATAGTTTACTTATAAATTTCTATTTTTTTAATAAAATCTCCTAAAGAAGTTTTAAGGGTAAAGCTATTATTAATTAATTGTAGACATGGTCTGCATTTATGCATTGCTGTTTGTGATATTCCATTTATCATCCTTATGCATGTGATGCAGATTATTTAAGAGATGACTGGAGAATTTTTATATGTGATAATGATATTTTATTTAATGATAGGCTGTTATCCCATCCCATTAATTATGTGAATTAGATTTAATGGCCTATACTGAGACAAACATCTAACATCCATGATCTGAAATTATAGTTTGCTTGATAATGTAAATAGATTTTCCAGCATGTTATACAATTAGGAGTAGCACAATTTTGTGCCATTGAGCCAAGAGAAACAATGCCTTTAATGCGAATTAACTGAATTGAAAATAATGATGACAATCAGAACCATTTTAATTTTTATGTGATTTAATATCAATTATTAGAGTATCTCTCAGCAAGATAAAAATTACCCATCCATGAAAATGACATAACAGACTGAGCTCAACACCACAGCATTAAGAGGTGTGAAATCAACTGGGTTCCCAACTGGACAAAGATCACCACCGCAAAATGAAAGTGGGCTGAAAACATCATTTATTATAAACTGTACTGAGACTGTCATATTAAAACAAACTACTGAAACTTCACCCTATTACAAAACTGTGCTCAGAATGACAGCATAAAGCAAACTATACTCAGAACATCATCATATTATAAAACAGTTCATAATTTCATTGTAAAGCTCACTATGGCTCAAATATCAAAGAGTTACAAAACTGCTCATAAATTTCACTGTCAAAGAAACTGTACAGAAAATATCAATGAATAAAAAAACTGCGTAGCAAACTGTCTTCTTAATCTTAACACAAATCTACATTTACAATAGTTTTTTTTCTATCCTGCATTAGGCGTAGCAAATTGTCTTCTTAATTTTAACACAAATCTACATTTACAATAGTTTTTTTCTATCCTGCATTAGGCATAGCAAATTGTCTTCTTAATTTTAACACAAATCTACATTTACAATAGTATTTTCTATCCTACAGTAGTCCATATTTCAATCTGCACAAGTCCATCTGTCTCTCTGCATTATCTATCAGAATATAATCAAAAGAGCATTGACATTTACATCACTTCACAATGGTGTTCGATTAATGCTAAACAATTGTTCACTTTATCCTAGCATAGACAAAAGCAGTCAAATTAACATATAATCAAGTTCATTGATGTAATTCATCACAGAAATGAAAGTGGAGTTTCAGAGGGATAATTATTGTCAGTGTACATAACCTGTTCAATGATGCTCTTGTTCACAATCACACAGTTTACAACAAGTTACACACTCTTCCAGAATCTTCGTTGTTCTTCTTCGTTGTGCTCACAAAGCACACTATGGAGTATTGTCCCATAACTTCACACACGCTATCAAAGCACATCACGCAGAGTGTTCTAGAATTTTCATTTATGCTACCCAGCACACCAAGAGGAATATTCAAGAAACTTTCATGAATTCTTGAGATCAAACTGAAGCCTCAATTTTTGCTGTATTGGCTCTCGAATGGAATTCACAGGAATCAACATACAGCAACACGTTAAATTCAACGACTATACTGGATTCACACACCAATGCGATCCAGTACGGTACAGTAGTCACTGTAGTCTGAAGTGGGTAAAAGACTACAAAATTTTAAAAAGGCGTGCACTTTTCTGCAAAAGTCAAATTAAGGCAGTACTAAATTTTAGGCATATTTCATCTCTAAACTCCTTTATCTCTCACACACATTCTCAACTTACAAATCCTGCAATGATATTCATTAGCCCGATACATACGCAGCATAAGAAATATAGCATCGATTAAAATTTACAAGTGTAATGTACTATGTAATCAAATTAGAAACATAGAAATATAAGTTCAATTACATAAAGCATTCTCCAATTCAAAATTCAAATCATAGATCAATAGCAAATTGTACAAAATATTTCTAAATCCATTCTTCCTTTATCAGTCAGTTAATTTACCATAAGTTAACAATCGCCTTTATGACCGGATTCAAGTTATGTCAAAATCAAAGTGATTAGAATATAAGACTTTCTTCAACAAATAACTTTTGGACCATCCC
Source organism: Sinotaia quadrata (assembly GCA_028829895.1). Taxonomy (NCBI): domain Eukaryota; kingdom Metazoa; phylum Mollusca; class Gastropoda; order Architaenioglossa; family Viviparidae; genus Sinotaia; species Sinotaia quadrata. Next base: position 18,361,628 of record CM054180.1, read on the forward strand.
CTTTGAGTGAAGTTGTTATGAACATGTGTGAGACTATTAGAAAAACTATTCATCTGCTTGGAACTGTTTTGGATTGCATCAGCAAGTTCTAGGCAGCTTTGAGCTTGACTTCAAAGAAGTTATATATTTATTTATTGACAGAACACTGCTTTCTTTCCATTGTGGATTTGCTACAATTCTCATTTGTAAAGCAATTGTGAAAAAATATTTATATTGAAAGAGGAAAACCACTCTAAAGAAATGACACATAAACAATGAAATGGATTCACACAGCTTTGTTATGCCTCTCATTTGATGTCCCATGTACAAGGTCAGATCTCTATATTTACAATTTCTTCAAGATCACGTGATTTGCATGATTTTGAACTATCGAACAAACGTGGCCTGAATAACTGTATTTTTTTAACTTTTAAATAGGTAACAGATATTTTAAAAGTGGGTTTTATTTGATTGTTTCTTTTTAATTGGTTTAAGAGGGTTTAAAATGGATTGATAAGGCTTTAAGAAACCAATACTTAGGCCTACACTTTTATTGCACTAATGCATCATGGCACAACACAAAACTTGGCATTCGTGAGCTAGTGGTGGATGAGGACCACACACCACACACACACAAATCTAAAATACCATGACCTTGTTTTGACATGGATCTCCCCATGTGTTTAACTGTGTTGCTCATACTTCTACCCGAGGAAAAGCTTGTTACATCCTGAAGATCACTTTAAATGTATAAAATCTAATGGTTACCAGTTACAGCCCAAGCATGCTATAAATGATTAAACAAGTATATACATATATGTATCATTTAAACATGTACAGATGTGTGATTGTTAATTTATTGTTTTAACAATAAAACGTATGAATCAAACTGAACAAAAGCACTGTTCACATTGAAAGCATAAATCAAAAGATACCTTCACCTGTCTTGACTTTTTAAAAAAACTGCCTACTAAGTTTCAACACAATGGGGATATTCTGACTAATAATTTGTCAAAGGAAATTTATTCAGAATGAGATAACAAAAGAGTTTAATTGAAACAGCATAATTGACTTGGAGGTGTACACTTCATTGAATGAACCTTTATTTACCTTGTAGTAGACGTTTTTTCAGTAAAATCAGGTATGTATCTTTTTTTAAAAACACCATTAGTTATATATTTTAATTTTTTACAAATATTTTTGGCAGATTAAACTGTCTTATACTCTGCTTCTGCTGTGATACAGTTGTTTACACAGCTTATCCATTGATTATGGCAATAGAGATTGATATTTTTTATTTCTTTCCAGTTGAAAATAAATTATACTTTCAATCAAATTAAAGTGAGTTTGTAATTTGTACACCTAAACTTATATTTTAAATGCAGAGCAGTTTTATATGTGTTTTGTTTGTTGTTGTTTATAAATTGATAATTTTGAATGGTCATTTAATGAAATTATGTTACAGAGTTTGGATTGTAGCAGACCATGTACTGAGAGGACACAAACACACTTGCTCACATTTTCACACACACACACACACACACACACACACACATTCTATAAATATATGGGTATACGAACATTTTTGTAAGATTTGATGTATATCTCAGTTTTGAGTCTGCATCAGTTGACCAAGGCTTGCAATCAAATCATTTCTCTAGTGTCAGTATGTTCTCTGTAGACCAGGGCTTTTGCAATCAAATCATTTCTCTAGTGTCAGGATGTTCTCTGTAGACCAGGGCTTGCAATCAAATCATTTCTCTAGTGTCAGAATGTTCTCTGTAGACCAGAGCTTGCAATCAGACCATTTCTCTAGTGTCAGGATGTTCTCTGTAGAATTATCTGGCACTCTAAGAAATTATTTAAACATTATATTTTTTCCCCAAGAGGTTTGCACCAAGCAAATACTGTTAAAAATGTATTTATTCTATTTTATGAGTTTTTCCACATCAAAAACCCAGCAAAATATAATCTATTTGTGAAGACAATTTAATTTAGAAACATTATCAAAACAATAAGGGCCCAATTATTTTTTAAAATTTAACTACATTTGAGCCTTCTGGCTCGACAGTCCAAAATTAGGCCTGTTCATTTGTTTGACCTTGAATTCTCACCCTGCTCGAGTTCCTATACAATACCAGCCAGTTCCTGCCTATTCGACCATAGACAAAAATGACACTACTTTTCTAGAAAGTACTTCTATATCTGTCCTAGTAAATGCAAATCTACCTTCATTTAGCAAAACCAAGGATCCAAGTAATTTGTAACAATAGCCTACGGATTTCCTTAAAAATCTCATACACTATTTTTTCAAACCTTTTGGCTTATCATTCAAGCAGATTTTCAGATTTACATTACGTTGAAATCTGGAGTTTTGCTACACACATGGCATGTGTTTTTACTGTGGGAGGAAAAAGCACATGGCTTGGATTTACTCCCTATTTAAAGGCTATTTAGTTGACATAAGGATGCATCTAGGATTTCATTCACACATAGGATTAACAAAGCTTCCGACATCTTTCCATCCTTGTGTACACCAAACAACCCTCCCTTCCCCCTTTTCATTCAGGCACACTTAAGATCAAGGTCATCCCCTACATTGAGTGTTTACTATAATTGACTGGTTGGATTTCTGCTTGACCAGGTTCACAACAAGGTCTGACTTGCTGGGAAAAAATACACTAGTTACCTAACTTCTCTTTGACTCAGAAAAACGTCAGTTCTGTCATGGGTGATGCAATAGCTACGTCATATGTCTCTATATGATCTTATTAAACTTCACTTTGCATCTACATTTAGATTTTTATTTACTACTAATTTCTTACATCTAAATTTTATTCCTTTCTATATTTCTTTTTTAATATCCGGGAGAGATTTATAAATATCCTGACACTATGGTTATAGTGTCAAACACACCTCCTGTCTCGTTCATTCTGTTCTCTGGTTGTAGTGTGCCTGAGTTCTCAATAAACATTTTGAGTTTGAGGCTAGCTGGTTTTATTTTCCATGGGTCCCATGGGTAGGCTTGGGCAGGTGACCTCTAACTAAATATTTTTCTAGGTCAGTGTGCAGGAACAGGTTACCACAATCACCTGGTTACAATAAATAATAATAATAGTTGTATAATATTAACACTAGTATAAATATGTTGTTTAGATGTATAATGTTAATACCAGTAAATTTACTAGTATGAATAAGGTGTTTTACCATTTATAAAAATTTTAAATTGCTCCTTCCTGTCAAGAGGTTTCTACCAAAGAATTGAAAATTGTACTGTAGATATATTACCAAATACATATGCTACAGATAACATTTAATTAACTTAGATTGCTCGTCACACTAATCTACAAAGCATAATGTATGACTGTGTCACAATAACTCCTTAAACTAACTTGAATTAGTTTCATTTAACATTTTCCCCTAGATTAGCAAGGGTCATTACGAGCTTTTGTTCTTGAAGAAAAGTGAGAACAAAAATAAAATTATGAATAGAAAAGGAAACAGGAAATACTTATTAAATCTGATTGTAAATAATAGGACTCATAGTCTCCAGTCAATTTAATGTGTTCCAATCAATATATCTAAATTCAGACACAATCGTGTACCCATACGTACGTCTTTGTCTGCCGGACTGTGTGAAATATATTGTTTGAATGCAAATGAAACAACTCATGCTGGGTACAATAAAGAAAAAGTATATGCCTGATTATGCGAAAGCAATGCAACATGATATCCTAAACAGGAGTATTTAAACATAAAGACAGCCATATATCAAATATAGCATTCAACGCAAAAACCGATATACCCACCCACCCACACTTCATCGTTTCACCTCCTCCATCTTTGTCTCACATACACACACACAAACATGCACACAACACACATACACACTCAACCCACACATATACAAACATAACATAGACTCGCTCGCACACAAGTACAACACAAATCACACACGCACACATGCAAACAAGTCCTCACTCATCATACCTTCCCACAAACAACACACACTCGCTCGCACACAAATACTTCGCACTCAATCACACACACATACACTTATATAAACGCATGCATACAAACACACACACACACACATATACACATACACGCAAACACATACTCGTGTGCTCTTGCCTAACCTTTCTAATTGATGTTCAGTAATGTTCATCCCTCTCCTCGTGCGACGGTAATGGAACTCACTCGATATGCAAATGAAGGCGGCAATAAAAATGACATAAAGTCAATGTGCACTTAAAAGATGTTACGAAGCTGCTTTCTTCAGATTGTTATTTCGAGAAATTAGCAAATCTTAAACCATGTAGACAGCTTGTTATTAATCCATTTACATATTATTTTCAAATGTTCGCGATTTATTGAATTCTAGTAAATTCACCTCTTTCGTTGCTTATGACGCAAGACAACAGGTAATGTAGTATCCAAGACAACGCTAATGATTTATGCTTGAAATATTCGCTTAAAATAGATTATTAAAAACTATTCCTCAGAGGCATAATACTATGCACCCTGTAACACCTATGCCACCCCAGTTATGATTATTATAATTATTTATGCATTAATAACTAATTACAAGTGATGAAAATCTTCATTTAATTATTAATAATTCTCCAAGAGACACCACTCGTCTCTCTCACTTTGCGGATATGCGGGCGCTGTAAACGCTCTCTCTTTTCCACAAAATTAAGGACAAACATTTACGGTCACACAATATTTCTGTAGGTGGAAAATTTCTTAGCAAAGATAAATCCGTCTTTTAATCTATATTTAGCGAGACCCCATAAACCCCTATATATTTTCCAACATATGGTTATCAATATGTGTAAGAAGGCTTTGGGGTTTGCATTGGTAGAAGAACTCAGCCAGCCAGGGCCTGTTCTGTCCGGCTCTCAACCAGTGCAAAGAAGTGACGGGTACTTTGTGTACAGTGCGCCAATAGAGTGCTGATTGTAAAACAAAGAACTCTCTTTTTCCAAATTTCCAGTAGACAATAAAATAATAACAGATGCACCAGATGCACTTGATTCGTATATAGAAACAGGATGGGACATAACGATAGAGTGAAAGAAGAAACAGAAAAGAAGAAATCAAAATAAGAAATATATATGAATACGCATAAATGCACAAAAGTATAATCATAACTACTGTACACAGTTCAATAGTAAATTCATTCTGACTAACCTTTCTCAGAAACATTTTTACCATTTTGGGATCTGGGAGGGATTTTTAGGCATTTTCTTGAATGGTGGCAGGATTGACTTTGTTTTTTTTTTGACGATTTTGGTGCACACAAAGACAGAATGAGCTGAGCAAGTGGACAGACATGCTAAATATCTGGTGAAGCATTACAACCTGACCTACTAGGCCAGCCAAAATTGTTTAATATCGCCAGAGTCTCGGTAGGTGCAAAAGTGAGATCTCAAATCAGGTTCACTCTGACGAGTGTAACAGTGTTCTGAGGCATTGAGAATCTAAAGATAAATTCAATGTCTACTTCTCATATCATCACATGTATGGGAAATTAAAGTTGTGGACTGGACAATCAAAGTTAAAATTGTGGACTGGGCAATCAAGTAGTGGATTAGACAAAGACTTGGACTGGACAATCAATGCCATGGACTGGAAAATCAAAGTCCTGGACAGGACAATCAATGCCATGGACTGTGAAATCAAAGCCATCGACTGGACAATCAAAACCATGGACTGTGAAATCAAAGCCATGGACTGGGAAATCAAAGCATGGACTGGATAATCAAAGTCATTGACTGTGAAATCAAAATCCTGGGTGGGGTAATAATTGTCATGGACTGGGAAATCAAAATAAGGAACTGTCGTGGACCGGAAAAACATGGATTGGACCATCAAAATAATGGACTGGACAATCAAAGTAGTGGACTGGGAAATCAAAATGGTGGACTGGGAAATCAAAGTCATGGACTGGAAATCATTGTCGTGGACTGGGAAATCAAACTCGTGGATCTGAATATCAAAGTTATGGACTGGGAAATCAATGTTGAGGACTGAAAAATCAATGTCGTGGACTGGAAAATATATGTATATGTCGTGGACTGGAAATCATGTTATTGTCTGGGAAATCAAAGTCTTGGACTGGGAAATCAATGATATGGACTGGGACTGGGGAATCAGTGTTGTGGGATGAGACTATGATTATGCACGTTTAAGAAGAGAAACCCGATGGGCGTACCGTTCAGATATCTCCACAAATATCACAATGTTGAAGTTTATTTGTTAATGAAGAAAACTATCGACCTTTCGATCCCACAAAGTCGGTGCATTCCAAATAAAATTTAACCAAGCCTTTACACGTTTATAACACACACACACACACACACACACACACACACACACACACACACACACACACACACATACACACACACAAACACACAAACACACACACACACACACACAACAACAAAAACACACACACACACACAAATTATGATATATTATCTCTTTAAACATGCAAAACAGAAATCATATATTTACAATTTTGCAAATAAAAACCTATACAATTTTTTATTATCTCAAGGCTGACTTAGTATTACACACAATAAAGTCATATTTATTTTCCCAGTGGATGTTTATTAAAGTCTATTATCTCATGGCGTACTTAGTATTACACACAATAACGTCATATTTATTTTCCCAGTGGCTGTTTATTAAAGTCTATTATCTCAAGGCGTACTTAGTATTACAGAAAATAAAGTCAGATTTATTTTCCTCACACACAAAAGACTGAGGGAGACCTTTATGTGCATACTGAACATCATGATTATTGAGCTTTTCATTTTTATGGGTCTTCAAGCCAATACAAAGTAAACAGATTGTGCACGGGTTACCGCACTCAAACTGGTGTCATTAGCATCCTGAATACAACAATACTGGTCTATAAAAGTACCAGGTGAGAGAAATCCCACACCAATTGAGCTGCTTGCAGGCGTCCACTGTCACAGCCCCACAGAGAACTGGAGAATTCTCCAGTATCATCGTAAGTAAACGCTTTTAGAAAAGAAAACAGAAGAAGAAGAATGAAAATTAATTCCACAGACATATTAACCGACTATTTAATTACCTTTAGAATAACTGTCACGATCCAAAAGAATGTAGAATTATAGTTGAAAAATAGAAGAGATATACACCAGTTAGTTTAAAAACATATTTAACTCGTGTAATGCATACATAAAAGTTTACATTGCCAGAAAATTAAAGAATTTCAACTGAAGCAGTCTTCAGGTCCAAGAACAAATTGTGTTGAAGAGGTAAAGCCAGAAGAACCATGAATATATTTTGTTCACAAGGTAATACTTAAGAAGACCCATGAATATTTTCTGTTCAAGAGGTAATACTTAAGAAAACCCATGAATACATTCTTTTCAAGAGGTAATACTTTAAAAAAAAGATTCATGAATATATTCTGTTCAAGAGGTAATCTCCAAAAGAGCCCTGAATATATTCTGTTTAATCGGTAAAAGTTCAGAGGACCCATGAATATATTGGTTTAATAGGTCAAACTTCAGAGGGCCCATGAATATGTTGGTTTAAGAGGTCAAACTTCAGAGGGCCCATGAATATGTTGGTTTAAGAGGTAAAAGTTCAGAGGGCCCATGAATATATTGGTTTAAGAGGTAAAAGTTCAGAGAGCCCATGAATATGTTGGTTTAAGAGGTAAAAGTTCAGAGGGCCCATGAATATATTCTGTTTAAGAGGCAATACTCCAAAAGACTCATGAATATAATTTGTTTAAGAGATAAAATTCCAGAAAACCCAAGAATATATTGTGTTAAAGAGTTAATACTTTAGAAGACCCTACAACGCTGTCGAAGTAATAAGACATAAGGTCATCTCCATTACGCATAAAGGAACAGACAATCATAAAACAAAAAAATATGCAGTGTATATAGCCATAAACGTAGATGTATTTCAGTTTGTTACAAAGTCATAAAATAGAAATGATATTCTATATATGGCAGAATACATTTGCCTTTCCCTATTTCCAAACTTAATAATTATATATTTGTTTTCAATTTTACCATGCCCCAACCTTTGACACTGCTTATGATGATATTTTGTAACGACTGAGTTTATTTTTGCTTGCTGACGCAATTCAAACCAGTTCCAAGTGGATGCGTAGTTTTTTCTGACTATTAGTCTCACACTTGTTCATTAACAACTTCATCCAATGAAGATGGATCAAAAGTTACTTTGTTGAAGGAAATCTATATTCTAATCACTTCGATTTTGACGAATCAAGTCCGGTCAAAAAGGCGATCATTAGCTTATGAAAGGAGTGCGTGTTTTTGTTTTGTAACCTTGCATCCGCTTAAAACTGTACTGATTACCCTACTCGACCGGACCACATTAGTGTGTGTATCCAACATTGCTGTCAAACTTATCAGTAAACGTACGTGATTTATGAATGGGGGGAGTGTTTGAAAACAAAATATATAATCATCATCAGAAGGTAACGGTTGAACTAAGGGAATGAACTCATGAATAAGTGCAGAACACATTTATACATAATATGTTGTCAATCTGTTGCGATTGAATAGGAGTCTGAGAAATCACTCAGCACCATTTGACTTAGCTCACACATGGGAGAGTGACCCAACCCATGTAAGGGAGGTAATTTTATTTGGTTGTTTTGGATCATGCCAAGATCTGATCATCCAACACCAGAAGTGAGTGGAGAACAAGCCCAGATACAAGCTCCCCAGCAAATTCAGAGATCACAGAGTGGAGAACAAGCCCAGATACAAGCACCTCAGCAAGATTCAGAGATGACAGAGTGGGGAATAAGCCCAGATACAAGCACCTCAGCAAGATTCAGAGACGACAGAGTAAGAGACAGCCTACATCAACAACGTGTACACATTTTGTGGCCCTCGTCATTTTTCTGCATGAGATTTTCTACAGCCTAGCACTAACATGACATGTATAAATCTAATTGTCAATATTTTCTGAATGGGATTTTTTACAGCCTAGCACTGACATTACATGTATAAATCTAAACAATTGTCAATATTTTCTGAATGGGAATTAAAGAGCCAATTGTGAATCATTTGTACTCCCAAATTTATTTTTTGAGTGGCCCAAAGTTTCAGTAAGTGTTTAAAATTCAGATTAGTTTAAAAACCTCAGTGCATATAAAATTAATTATGAGTAAATACAATTATGTAGAACAAAGAAGTGAAATTTAAGATCGAAGTCTTCATATATTTTGTTATTAATGTGTGCAGGAACAATGTAGCACGAGGACTCTATTTTGACAGTTTAAGTAACTTTGTGTTATTTATTAGTTTCTTTTTCCTAGGGGTAATTTCCGCGATAAAGTAATTTGAAAATGTTGACAGTTTAAGTAACTTTGTGTTATTTATTAGTTTCTTTTTCCTAGGGGTAATTTCCGCGATAAAGTAATTTGAAAATTTGCTATTTCCTCTTTCTCATTTTCTTTATTCATTAATTTAGAAATTATCCCTTTATTTCTGGAATGAATTACTTGTGACTGAATGGCTAAATTTAAATAATCGAAATAGGTAAATTGCCTACTTTGTATCGAAAGGGTGGGTGTTAAATATATTGTCATGTCCTGTATTGTTTACATTCTTCATTCTATTTGCAATCTCACATACAAACACGTCTGCATAGGTAACCCTGCATGCATTAATAAAAAGAGCCAGACAAACATCCATGGTGCATGCATATCGGACGCTGTGATTAACAACAAACAAATCTGTACATAGGGTTGACAAATCACCGAAGGACCAAATAAAGTTGTGATTTTGTGATGACATTGACGTGGCGTTAGCAATGCGTTCAAATGACGTCCCCGATTGTTCATTTCTTTGTCTATATTTATTATCTCCCTTCTTCCCTCCTTCCCCCTCCGGTGACAACTAAAGGTACTAAACTAACCCAGTTTAAATAAATAATTCCTTTTCGCAGGCCATGGTGCTGGAATACCTCTTACTATTGCTGTCTATAGCCATTGTAGTGGGACAAAATGGTGAGTACTGAAGTTACTTTGGTGACTAACGAAGTTGAGAGGTGAGTGTGCTCAGTACTAATAAGTTATTTTATGCGAGTGTTCAGACCGTGTAATCTTTAATTTGCTGTTACGTGATATGGCTAGTATGGCGATTTTGTGGGGCGTATTGTTTCATATTTTCGAAGAGTGTATTACTTGCCGAAGATTTAAAATCCACTTTTATCAGTTATTTTAACCTTTTCTTTTATAAATTACATTTTCGAGCAATGTTATATTTATTTTAATTTGCATTTAAGTTATTGTGGAATATTTTGGAATATTTACATAACTTGGGATAGTACTTGCATGACTTTGGTTAGTATTTGACTGCTTGGATTAAATAACTATCTGAAACAGTTTTGTTAGAATTAAAGATATCAGTTATGGTTAAAGTTACTTGGTTATAATATTACTATATTTACTTAGTTTGGTTGCTAGTTCAAGTACTTTGTGTGTCTTTAAGTTACCTTAGCAATTATTTGCATTACAACTAGTAAGAAGTTTAAGTTACAATCAAGAGCATACTTAGCAAGTGTCCGCATTGCAACTTATAAGAGCTTTAGATTACAATCATGAGCACAGTTACTAGATTTTCGCATTACAACTTGTAAGAGCTTTGGATTACAATCATGAGCATAAAAACTGCTTCTGTCAATAATTTTGTTGTCTCTCGTGAGTGTTTAAATTGTTTTGGTGACTAATTTTTATCTCATGAAGTCTTCAAGAGAGGGAATAGTAAGAAATCACAATTGTCGACTTAATTAAATAGAACAAAATTTCTTATGGGTTGCAGTTTCGGTTTCTAATGCTATCCTATTTTTAAAATATATTTTTGTTTAATTACCTAGTCTATCTATTTTCGGACATAAAATGTCATAATCAAGTGAACAGCATAAATACCTACATTAGTTACGGTAATAATTCTTTGCAAGTAGTAGCATTCAGTTTGCACTGAAATTTACTTTTGCCTGAAAAGCCCGAACTTGCACGTTGGTAAACGTAGCAAACAGAGAAAGCAAAAGACAAATTGAGTTAAATGATTGCTAATCATATAAACAACTCACATTTTATTCTGTTTCCATAATTACGAATATACTGTTACTTCCGCTGCACCCACCTGCCCAACCGCCACTCTGCCCTTTTCTTCTCAGCAGCATAATGTGATTACGTCATGATGAAATATCGCTTATGTCTTTGTTCGTTCTTCTCTGATGGTTAATAGAAATTAAAAGTGGTGGCACACATTTATTGCATTCCATGTTAATTCCAAACATCAATTAAAATGTTGTCCTCGTCCTTTTTGTACAAACAATAAGCCGTCAAGATTGTTTGTATTGTTCGATGGAATAAGATTGACAAATATTATATAAATGTTGCGAAATGTGCAAGAATCGTTTTTAAAGTTTTAGCGATCAATGCAAGAATTGTCTGTTTCAGATGCTGTATGCAATGCAAGAATTGTTTCTTTCAGATGTGTGCAATGCTAGAATTGTATGTTTGGGATGTTGCAAGCAATGCAAGAATTAATGGTATATTTCAGAAGTTGTATGCAATGCAAGAATTAATTGCATATTTCAGATGTTGTATTTAACGCAATAAATTAATCTTCTATTTCAGATGTTGCATGCAAAACAAGAAATGTATGCTTTAGAATTTGCATGCAATGCATGAATTGTACTGGTAAATAGTCTTTTGTTTCCAGTTTCATGTATTGTAAGCAAGAAATATGTTGGTAAATAGTCTTTTGTTTCCAGTTTCATGTATTGTAAGCAAGAAATATGTTGGTAAATTCCTACTAAGCTGATGTATTATACAAATGTTTCTGAAATTATTTTACAGCTAAACCTTGCACGCAAGATGGCCGCTATTGTTATAAGCAAGCCTCCTGCGTTCAAAATAAATGTGTTTGCAATAACAATACAGTAGGATCTGGTCTCCTCGAGTGCGTGAGTCCACGTAAGTACTGAACGTAGACGCTAAACTTTGATATTTATGTGAACCTACGTCACCATCTTACATCGACACTGAATAATGCGTCTTCAGCCAGGGTAGAAAGCCCATATTTTCTCTCCATGGGAGTGTAATTAAATTCAGAGCAGGTTGTACTATATCAAATGTTGCAGCTTTAAAGTCAAATAGGTCCACTGTATAAGTTATTATACCTGAATCGAGTTCTAGAAGTGCCCTCGACGCATGCGTAGTTGAGGGGCGGGGGTGGGGACTTCCTCACTCGTGAGTGGAGATCAATCACAAAATCATGTCAACAGTATATTCGAGGATGACGATTGAATATCATTTGCTGCAACCTTCGTGTGACGTCATTTCCTGTCTGACCGTTTGCAGATGAACAACTATGTCAAGTGCGTGCCGACCCCCACATCGTTGCATTCGGACAGGCTAGGGGTAACCTTGAACTACCGTGCCGCTACCGGTTGTCGCGCTTTGCTACCCCAGTCCAAAACAAGAGCAACCCGACCGCTTTCTGCAGCTTTGAGGTCTTTGGATTTAATTTCCTCAGCGATAAAGGGAAGTATTTTGCCGCTGGCATCGAAATCAGTATAGCTGTATCTGACTCACTAAATCAAGTTTTCAAGCAAGCAGACGTGGTCAAATTCGAAATTAGTTCGGTAAGCTGAGTTGTACCGTTTTAAGTTCTTCTCTCTTTCCTTTTCTTCCTTTCACACATAAAAAAAATAAATGTTACGATTGAGAGGTTTCTTTTACCAATGATTATCACCACCACTACCAAACTATTATTACTAGAGCCACAAAATCCTCACCACCAACAAAACAACCAAACCAGCTCCATCCCACACTTAAAGAGTGTTATCAGTAAAAATACAAAAATAAAAATACATTCTCAAGAGGAATAAATAATTTAGTAATATTTATATTTATGATTTGGTAGGTTGGAAATGAAAACTCTATTTGACTTGATTAGGAGGGCTTGAGCAATTTAACTAGTATCGCTTTTATTAGTACACAGCGCTTTAAAGTTACTTCTGCTGGGTGCGACGGGGGGAGGGGGAGTTGTCGTGTTTGTTTAAATTAGTTTTTTCTTTTAGCACCCCTGATCTACCCACCCGCTGACAAATAAATAAACGCATCTTTTGAATATAAATAAGAAAATAACACGTCAGGAGTTGGACGCACCGCGAGGCTGTGGGGATCCCCCAGAAGCAGACCAAGACTGAGAACATCGTGAAGATGAAAGGTCTATTGCGGCTTCTGGGGTGTGTAAGAGAAACATGTCAGAAGTTATCGGCCCTTTATAACTTTACAAGAGGACATAATCGTGATCGTATTATTGCAGGGAAAAGGCTTTCCTTCGAAACTTAATGAATGCCTTTTACAAATTTATTTTTTAACCAATAGAATGGATTTTCTTCGAATATGGGAGGTGATGTAGAGTGGGGCACTGGCGCTCATGCGGACTTTCAGGGCGTGTCCATCTACTGCACCTTTGATATGGAAGACCAGTTCGCCATACTGAACGTCCCAGCGTGCAACACACGAATAAAGTTTCGACCCTATAATGCCAGCGACGAACCGGGGCCACAGACACGCATGCCCGGCATCAGCATTATGACAGGTCAAGATAGTTTGTTTAAGATGGGAACTAAGGACAAGTGAGTATTTGGAATATTATAACGAATCGGTTGGCGGGTCGTTAGCAACATAAACTGGACAGACAGATAGATAGATAGATAGATAGATAGATAGATAGATAGATAGATAGATAGATAGATAGATAGATAGATAGATAGATAGATGGATGGATGGATGGACGGACGGACGGACGGACAGATAGACAGGTAGAGAGAGAGAGAGATAGATAGATAGATAGATATGTTTGGTTTGTGTATCTGTAACTTATCAATATGTTTATTTTCACCTAATAATTCCATTAATTTTATTGGCTGAAAATGCTCCATGGGTCGCATTTAATTATGTTAAGCTGATTTTGGAGGCAAATATTAAGACTTTGTATAAAGTATAAACTTTGTCGAGCATAGCTATCGTTCAACCTGTAAATTTTATGTCTGAAAGGTTTCCTGAGTCTCTCTGTGGGGGGCCTTCGAGGAGTAATGATAACGAGTCACTATACACGAACCAAATGAAGGCGCTCGAGCTTCGAAGTACTAACGAGGTAACTCCAACTCTTTAAATGTATATGAAAAGATTTATTTCCCTTTCTTTCACCTCTCTCCCTCTATCTCACACACACGCACGCACGCACACACTATTTCTATTGGTTGATCAATTAACAACTTCTGTTTTGCATTTTTTTTAAACCTTAGTGTAATTGCTTGTTTAGCACATTCACACATTAGCTCTATTGAATGCACTTGCATATTAGATGTGTTGAAAATGCATTCACAAAATGCCTGTGAATATTTTTTCTCCATATATTTTATTTTATTGTTCACAGAAATGTTTCTATTTGTTTGTAGGTGCTTCTTTTTGCCATGTTGAACCAGTCCCTTCCTCAAGTGATGTGAGTATTTTAGTTCACTGTCGAAATAAGTGTTTATAGTGATGTGAGTATTTTAGTTCACTGTCGAAATAAGTGTTTATAGTGCTGTGGGGTTTTAGTTCACTGTCTAAAACAAAACAGTGCGTGTAAATTAAATCTCGTTAGTTAAATTTGATTGAAAGTTTGTTGTAATGTCTAAATAGTAACTTGTGTCCCTGAAGTCTCCTTAAATATTCGTGAGTTAAAATCTCGTTAGTTAAATGTGATTGAAAGTTTGTTGTAGTGTCTAAATAGTAACTCGTGTCCCTGAAACTTAAATAATTGCAGAATCTAAATATACTGCAAATTACTACATTCATAAATACTTAATTTGGTATATGCCTATGCAACAAATAAAGTTAGACATGAATAAAATAGCATAACTCTCCATAAAACCTAACCATTCACACAATACAGAGACATCTTTACCTTTTCCACCCAAGGTTCCACTGTTTTTTCTACAACCATTATAAATAAACTTTATACAACATTTCCAAATCATACAAGTTTCAAATAGCACCTCATTTAAAAAAATATATAAATCAGTATATGAAATTTAAATTAAAACTGTGTGGGAGAATTCACCATCTTATGACAAATATTTATTGACGTCATTTGTTAAATAAATTTATGTGCGTTTATTAAATTTTAACAAGACACAGTCCTGAGGTCACCGTACATTTTATTGTTTCGTTTTATTTTTGTTTCTTAAAAACAAATAATACATCGAGTATTAATTGTTAATCGAGATAATGTATTTTAACTACGTGTTTGTAGTACTTTTGGTAGTTAGGATACAGCTTCATAGGTTGTATTAGAACACTCAATGTATTTGAAACAATCTTAAAATTCCAGTTACCTGAATACACCCAAATGGACACGAAGTATAAAGGAACGTGGTTGTAATGCACCCTGGGAAATTTTACTTTACTTATTTTTCTAATTTCACAGGAGTTCTCTCACTTCTTATTTTTTCACCCAGAATTTCAAACCAACTGACGTCCAAACTCTTACCCTTTGCGACGGACTGTGAAGCGGCCATCAGGGCGTTCAACACTTGCAGCATACGCAGAAAGAACGAAGCTGTTAGATCCTGCAGCCCTATTCTGTCCAAAGCTCCCGTCATGCAGTGTCTGGGTACATCCGTCGTGAGGTTTTTCCAATTTTGTCTGGAGGTCAAATGCGGACTGACCAGCCGATGCGGAGATATGCTGTCTTACTCCAGCAACTGTCCCGTCGCCTACCAGATCTATAATGCCGTGTGTACGTTTTAACGCCAACACACAAACGACAGCTAGAAGTTCCAGTGGCTAACTAAGGATTCATGTGTGGATACTAAAATAAAACAAAATAAAATAAATAAATGATTTTTTTGTAATAAAGCAAATATTTGGGATTTTGTTTGGGTATTTCTAATAACTTCATGTCCTTCATGTTGTTCGTTTCTTTTTGGATAAATGCTTTTTAAAAATATTAATTTAATATAACAAGTATAAATTACAACTACGCGTAACTCTTTTAATGTTAGCTAAAATGCTGCAATAGAAATTTAAACTATTGCACGACAATTTTAGTGTAGAAACATCGTAATAAACGTAACAGCTTTAAAGAGAACATTACCACAAACTTTCTTAGAGTAAAAACAACTTTTAAACCTACAAGCATGATTCATAGGTCTACAATCGCTTATAAACACAATATCAGTAGGTCTACAATCACTTATAAACACAATATCAGTAGGCCTACAAACCCATCTAAATAGAGCGTCAGAAGATTTATAATCATGTGAATGATTCAATGGTCTACAATCACATATAAACACAACGTCAGTAGGCCTACAAACCCATCTAAATAAATTGAAGAGAAAATCTTAAATTCAAAGATCTAAAACCCCATCTAAACATAATGCAGATAGCCTACAGGCACATATAAGCATAAATATATCTAAACATAACTTCAGCAGCCGTATTAAAACAACAACAAAATATAATACCATTACCCATTTCAAGGAACGAGAACTTGAGTATATCAATATAAAACCAAGGTCATGTTAAAAATAGAACTAACACGTGACTCAAGCGATATCACTTAATAAAGTCGTCTCTCAGTTTGAGTTGCGATCAAATAATGAACGTGATTTTGCTGCCTGGAAAAAAAAAAATTTCAGGTGTCGAACATTTGGCTCTTGTAAATAAATAGGTGGAATAATATTTTTCCCTGAACAATTATCTTTGTTTACTGTAGTTACCATTGTTCTTCTTTTTTTTACTCTGAATTAATATCGCATTTAATGTATTAATTTAAAGAAGAGTATTGTAATTAAAGGAAAATTATATGTTTCAATTTTATTTATTTATCTGAGGGATTCTGGATTATGTTTGTTAGCATTTAGAGCAGATAGCATGTACCTGATTTGTATGGAAGTCACTGAAATCGTTTATTTCTGGGATGGTAATAAACATTTGACATGCTTAGTACGCGTAAGTGCATTTTTGTATGCGTGTGTTTATAAGCATTAGTGCGTGCACAGAGATATATGAATACGTTTGAATGTACGTGTGTGTGTGTGTGTGTGTGTGTGTGTGTGTGTGTGTGTGTGTGTGTGTGTGTGTGTGTGTGTGTGTGTGTGTGTGTGTGTGTGAGTGAGTGAGTGTGAGTGTGTGTGCATTTGCCTATGTATTATGTGCATGAATATTTATACGCATTGTTGAAGAGTTTCTTACGCTTTATAAGGACTAATCATTACAATTATTTAACCAATCAATACTACCTGTCTGTTCGCCGGAGCAATTCTAGTCACCCAAGTTCACCCAACTCCTTTCTTAAGAACGGTTACCCCAATACAATCACGCCGTCATGGTAACATGTAAGCAACTGAATAGGACACATCAGTCCATACTTGCCAAAAAAAAAAACAAAAAAAAATACTTTCACTGCAGTTTTCCAGCAATTCATTTCGACCAGATGATTCATTATATAATGTTACGTACCAGGACAACATAAGTTAATAAGAAAATGGCACGAAACAGCAACATTCCAAAACATTAATTTACACAGAAACATGTGAATGCACTACTGCTGTGAATTTACTTCGTCCTCTGCACTGAGTTGTCTCCCGCAAGCGAGTATTTTAAAAGCGGTTTGCTGCTGAACTGCATCAAGAGTTAAAATCAAACGTTTTAGATCATGATTTGTTGATTGAAGTCTGCTTACTGTCTCCTAATAAAATTATTCGATTTCACGGACAGTTTGTGTTTTACTTATGTGGGGTGCAGCTGCACGGCGCATGTGTCAGAGTTATTTCCCTTGTGAAGTCCATTAACTGTTCGCTCAAATAAATGATGGCTTGTCTCCCTCAGGACGACTCTGTTTTCACCTCCTCTCGGAAATAACTTAGCAGTCGTGTAGATTTTGTAACAAACCGAAAATAGAAATTGAAATGCCATTTTTTGAAAAAAAGTACATTTTAAAACACTTTCCACCATTAAGTCCATGAAGTGAAAACTAAATTAAGCGCACTCAGATCCCACCTTGACAATTACTTAAGCCTATTTTTTCAAATTAATACATTACTTTTCACACTTATAATTACATTATTCCCGCTGTGTAATCGCAAAAACGTTTTGCGTTGTAACATTATGCTGTCGTTGAGCGCGTTAATGCGTATCACACTCTAGTTCAAATAGCTCTGTTCATATCACACTCTAGTTAACTAGCTCTGTTCATTAATTAATAAAACGAATGATCAAACACTCTAGTTCAAATAGCGCTGTTCATTAATTATAAAACGAATGATCAAACACTCTAGTTCAAATAGCTCTGTTCATTAATTAATAAAACGAATAATCAAACTGGGAGAGAGAGATTTGAATATGTCATAGAAATGTACAAGTAACACATAATACATTTACATCCTGTTAAAATAATAGCCACGGTGCGCCCTACACCACATTAATTACTGGTTATGATTATTATTTATTAATAATCCATAACTAAACTACAAGTTATGATAATCTTAATTTATGTTATTACTGTACTGATTCTCCAGAAGACACCAATTGTCTCTCTCACCTGGCGGGCGTTGTGAACGTTTTCTCTCTTCCACAACCTTAAAGACAAAAATTTACCATCACACACTATTTCCGTAGATGGAATACTTCTTACTAATGGTGAAGACAAATCAATCATTTAATCTATATTTAGCAAGCCCCCAGCCGCCCAAGGTCTTTCCAATATATGGTTATCAATATGTCTAAGAAGGTCAATAAATGTATTAAATCAACAATAAAATATACAACATATGAATATAATCAAAGAGTGGTGACATTTACATCACAACAATGTTCAATTAATGCTGGACATTCATTCATTTTATCCTAGCCAAGACATTAGCAGTCAATTAAGGTAAATATATAACCAAGTTCATCATAGAAATCATCATGGACTTGAGTAGAGTTTAAGAGAAATAATTAGAGTCAATATAACCTTATCAAAGATGGCAGCTGTCGTTGGCATGTGCTCACAATCATGCGATTTGCAATGAGTCACTGTCTTTCTCATTTAGGTGACGGCCCCCATGTGTCCCTTCCAGGCACGTTACACAACTGTTCCAGAATCTTCAATGAGCTCACAAAGCACAGAGTAGAGAAACGTACTGAATTTTACATGCGCTATCAAGCACATCATGAGGAATTTTCTCGAATTTTTTGTGCGTTTACTCAGCACACAATGGGGAACATTCAAAATAATCTTCAAGAATTCTTGAGACCAAACTGAAGCTGCAATTTCTACTGTATTGGCTCTCGAATGGAATTCACAGGAATCAACTTACAGCAACACGTTTTACTGCTAAGTTGACGATAACGCTGGACACACACACCAATGTAATCAAGTAAAGTAGAGTGGTCACTGCAGCATGATGTGACAAAAGAAAAGGGCTTGCTCTGCTCTGCAAAAGTCAAATTAATGTAGCACTAAATTTCAGGCATATTTCATCTCTAAACTCCTTTTTCTTTTACATACATTCTCAACTTACAAATCCTACAACAATTTCATTAGCCTGTTACAGACATGGACTAAGAAATGTAGTAGCGATCAAAATTCACAAGTATAATGTCCAGCGTAATCAAATTAGTGAACATAGAAATAATGGTTTCATTACATAAGTCTTTCTCCATTTTAAATCATAGATCAATAGCAAACATGTACGAAATATCACAAAGTCCATTTTTTCTTCATTTGTCAGTTAACTTACGATAAGCAAACGATCGCCTTTATGACCAGACTAGCGTTATGTCAAACAAGTTATGCATTTTCTACAGTTCTATAAATTGCAAAAGAAATGCCTTAAGTGATAAAACTTTCAGAGGTAAAAAAAATACCACATACAGTCCTTCTTTGAGTAGTCCACCTCATATGTCCCTTCTTTGAGTGGTCTGGTGTGATCGGAACCCAAGAATACATTGAAAGGAACTATGTCCCTCCAAGGCCAACCCATAAAACGAGAACATCTATTTTGGAGAAAAAATTTCGAAAGACATACAGGTGAAACTACTCTAGCAAAACACACACACACGTACACACAGCACACAGTCTGTTACGTATTGGGTTTGTATATGACCATGATAGTATATTGATCATGAAAGTTATTGGTTTGGATTATTGATGTTAATACTACGAACAGCCCTACAACCTAATCTACTCCTTCAATCACTATATTAATACCGGTTACAGAAGCTCTACAGGAGAGCAACCCAGCACAGCAACAAGCAAGCTATTTAACGTTGCCTCTAGGACTCTCCACCTATTATTCATACCTCTTAATTAAATTAACATCACATTCATCAAGTCTGCAGCATGCCTCCATCCGATCCCAATTACCAGTCATCCAAAGAAATTAATTAAGATATGGTGAAAATAAGAAACAATTTAATAATTTTAAAAAAAAACTATTTACAATGATTTCACAAAGTTACATTAATGAAATAGCGAAACTCGCACTACGATACCCCATATACGTCATTTCCTATGAATATCAATAGCTAGTCAGCTTTGTCAAAATCAACATGGTGGAAACGTCTACTCCCGCCAGCGCACCAAGCGGATGACAGCCCGACACTTCTTTTGTTGTCTTCTCTTGCATGGCAGATCGACTAACTCTCGTGACCTTTGCAGACGCTAGCTGTTGCAGCTCATTAAAAAGAACATGTCATTTGCTTTGACTGGGTAATTTATTACAATCGTTTATCTCTTTCTTTGCGTCATGTTGAACTTTTCGCATAGCGTTACACCCAACCACTTTCTCTGGCTTCTTTTCTAAGCGGCTTGTCGACCGTTTTCAGTTTTGTTTGTAATTTTCGTGATTTTTGTTGTGTTTGTTGTTCATTCAATGTTATATGTTATGCTTCAGAATAAAATTTAATTGCATAAAATCAAAAAATACAGCAACAGTAATTTATGAAGCTCAAATGGTTATGTGTAAATAACTTTCTACAAATTTTAGAATCAAGTTTTTGTTGTTGTTGAGGGAAATGATTCTTGCAAAGATTTTTGCTGGCCACGTGAGTTATGTCTGCTTGCTTGTGTAATGTGCTACAGTACACTGAGTCCACTGAATTTAGTAGAATAACAACATTTATTTTTTATAATTAGTACCACCAGTTAAAATATGTTTCTATTTTTTTCACTTATTACCACTTAAAATGTCTCTCACTTTGTAACTTTTTACCAGTTAAAATATGACTCTCATTTCGTCACTTATTATAAATTATCAGTTAAAATATTCCGTTCATAGTGTCACTTGTTATCAGTTAAAATATGACTCTCATTTTGTCACTTATTATCAGTTAAAACAAACTTCCCACAGGGTCACTTATTACTAGTTAAAATATGCCTCTCATTTTATAACTTATCACTACTTAAAATATGCCTCTCATTTCGATATTTATTATCGGTTAATTATGCCTCTCAATGTGTCACTTATTATCAGTTAAAATATGCCCCTAATAGAGTCACTTATTATCAGTGAAAATATGCCTCTCATAGAGTCATTTATTATCAGTTAAAATATGCCTCTCATTTCGATACTTATTATCGGTTAAAATATGCCTCTCATAGCGTCACATTATCAGTTATAATATGCCTCTTATTTTCTCATTTATTACAAGTTAAAATATGCCTCTCATAGCGTCACTTATTATCAGTTAAAATATGCCTGCCATAGCGTCTTTTATCATCACTTAAAATATCTTTCATAGAGTCACTTATTATCAGTTAAAATATGAATCTCATAGCGTCAGTTATTATTAGTTAAAATATGCCTCTTATCTCAATGCATTATAAAGTTGTTTATTTCACCCCACCAGCACCGTACACAGTTTTCGAAATTCAACAGCGTGATTGCCTTTCCCTACCCACCCATTCTATACACACAGAGAGACACATTTAGACACACACAGACACACAGAGACACACCCAGACGCACAGAAACACAGAGAGACGCATACACAGAAACACACAGATAGACACACAGAGACACATATACAAGGACACTCCTCATAATTAAACAATGCACATAAGTAGAATCTGTAGAAATTATACAATATAAGTTTAATCGCCATATTACCTTTGGCACATATTAACGGGAGGTGACGCGGGGGGTGGGGAAATGATCAGCGACAAACTGAAATCTCTGCTATTTTTTAATTGTAAAATTGCAGATAATCTTGCCGCCGATTACGGGTCTAGTCGTGCCTTTGTTTTGTGGAGAAAGATTTATTGCAAGCAAGATTGTAGTGGAGTTACGTTTCCTTTCTTCTAGTAAATTCCTTTCATCTCAATTTGAAATCCTTGGTTTAATGTCTTCAGTACTTTTGCACTTGTAAATTCCTTTCATCTCAGTTTGAAATTCTTGCTGCAATGTCTTCAGTACTGTTGCACCTTTGAAAACCGGCTGCAGTTGAAATCGGATCGGGTTATCCTTGCAATAAAAAAGTTGTTTCTCTCGTTCTCAATCAGAGCTGTAGCCATTTTCTTTTCTTTTGTAAAAAGTGATGGCTTGTGTTTTGTAGCAGGTATGTTTGGTAGGCATTTAAGCACGGTCATCTTTCCTCGTTATGCGTGAATGCCTACTGAAGGCGAAAAATCATTCGTCCGCAACATAAAATTAAGACAAAATAAAGGCGTGTGTTATCGATCGCCGAGCTAGTTAGAATTCATGGGGAAGTCTTTAATGAGTGTCTCTTTTTTCTCCAGGCAAATCGATCTTGAAATTTTTCAAAAAATAAAGAAAATAAAATGCAATAATAATAATAATTTTGTGCTAATTCCCTTAGTGCTGTACAATCACGACCGCTAAGCTCGACACTGATGAGATGGTAGGCATATAACATAAGGAGTGTGCGAGGTACGATAAAAAAAAATATCAAAGAACTGGGCTCGAACTCATGACCTTTTACTTCAGAATCATCGATGCTCCACTTTCGGAAATAAGTCAAGTTAGATGTAACTTATTTATCGCGATGGTCTCCTTTGAGTTGTTGTTATTGTTATTATTATTGGTGGTGGTCTATGACGGTGGTGATCTATGACGGTGGTGGGTGATAAGGGGATGATGACGGGCGGAGTGATGATTATGTAGCGCTGACGCAACTGCTGATGACGACTGCACGCAATTTATTTCAGTTTTCCTGTTTCCTGTTTCCCAAACCACTAGACATAATGGCTGTGTGCGAAATGACCTCTGCTAATTACTTAATTCACTCACTTCATTCATTAAATAACGTATAAATTAGTATTTAATATTTATAACAAGCAGCCTATGGTTTGTCAATTATCAACAAGTTACCGGGTCCCAAACACAACGGGGAAAAGTGCTTAGTCTGTTTGTCCTCAACACACTGGGAAAAATATTTGGTCTCCTGGTCCCACACTCACTGGGAAATATGCTTGGACCCCACTGGTCCCATCGGGAACAGTTCTTTGTCCCCTGGTCCCGAACACATCGGGATCAATGCTTAGCTACGTGGTTCCGAACACATCAAGTTCGATTGTCCAACATTAGTACACCAACACAGCAAGGCGCAATGCTTGTGCTGAACATACGTACCATCTCCATGGAACTGACTGACGTAACAAATGACGTATAAATAAAAAATTAACAATCAATAGATGCAAGAAAGCAGCTCCATGATTTACTGGCTTCGTGCACACAGTAGGGACTTTGGTCTCTATGTCAACGGATTTGCGATGCTTCCATCATTTTGGACCCTCATAAGTGGGATTTTTTCCTTCAGTGCACATCGCGTGAACAGCAACTACTCTCGCCTTATATTCATATGATAGCTATGTATGGTATGTCTTGGTCACTACGTTATTAAGTCTGATTTAATTCAGTGTTGTCAGCTGAATGACCTTCACTCCTGGCTGGCATTGTTCCATCTACCTGGTCAGTGGCAAACTCATGAGTTCGTAATCTTGCAATCTAAATTCTTAACCCCCTTTCCTGGAACTCGTATAAGATATAATGACTTGTGAACATTTCTACTGCACAAATATGTATAAGATATATAGACAGTCAGAAATTAGTTAAATGTAATGAAACAGACACCTTATGTTAATATATTAATAAATACTTTTTACATATGCTAATTTAGATTTCCTTTTAAGAGTTTGCTCTGCGACTACATCGTCATACATCCTACGTCAGTTTTAGACAGCCAGGCATTTTTTAAAATTATTTCGCTGACACCTTCTGAACTAGTCTGCATGGCCAGGAATTAGTACTGATATAGCTAGAGGCTGGTTTCTGGAACGGCATCACCCTAACCTTTGTTTTCGGGCTCGGTAACCGCGATCAGCAGAGGACGGTGTCTTTCTCGTCTAATGGTTGTCGGTATCCTGCTGCTGTTCTGTTGTTGGCAGGTCGTAACTCACAAACACATTTAGCGATTAAGCAATCGGCAGTGGTCATTAGTGAGAAATCTATACACTCATGTTATTGACCACTCAGGCTGTCTTGTGCCGATATGAGGGGGGAGGGGGGTATGAGAGACGTCGCGATGGCAGTTTGGTTAACAACGCTTCAGTTGTGTGATCTGACCGCGGAGATGAATCGATCTCATTCACAGTGCACCCTCCTTCGTTCATTTCTGTCAACCGTCAAATATTCATTTTGGACTCGTTTTGTGCTGCATTTCAAAATACTACACTTTCTTGTCTTTTTTACTTTACAGAATGCCTCATTCCTGCTCAACAGTAACTCTGTAGCAAGTACAGCTTAGAGTCTTGAACGATATGTTCGACTTTTAACCGGAAACAGTTTTGTTATTACTTTGAATACTAGATGAAAACACTTTTATCTTGAAATTATTTCGATTCATGACGTCACTGTGCTCTGTGTGACGCTGGGCATAATGATGCAGCATGCTGATATATTACTTGGCATTCGAGTTTATTTATGTCCCACTTCCCCCACCCTCTCAACAGGGAACCCATTTGTATAAGTAATAGGAATGTAATGTTTCATTGATTCGTGAACAAATTCGATTCTATTTATCATGCATTTATTTAGTTACTCTTTTGTAATTTTTAGTTCCTTTTTTTTTTTGGTTGAAAATGTATCCTCTCTCATGTGTTTTTTCTAAGTGAATCACTTCACTTTCTCTTGTAAGAAAAAAATCTTGGTATTCCTTTAAAATAAGCCATATTTGTAAGTTAATTTATTTCCTTTCATTTAAATTACAATTCCTTTATTCGTTCAATCCTTATTGTATTTTTTCCATATTTATTTTCTTATTAAATAATCATTTTATTGTTGAAGTAGTTAAAATTTTCCATTCAATTATTCCACAATTATGATATGTTTTCTTATTTGTCATTTTATTTTCATTATAATTTAGATAGTCTCCCCTCGCCATCCCCGTGCCTTCGTTGTTTACAATTCAATCCTCATTTAGAGCAAACAGGATAGGGAAAGGAAATCACGCTGTTGAATTTCGAAAACTGTGTACGGTGCTGGTGGGGTGAAATAAACAACTTTATAATAAGGCATATTTTAACTGGTAATACTTGACATTGTTTTGATATGCTGTATTTATTATGCTGTGTGTGTGCGTGTGCACGTGTGTGTGTGTGTGTGTGTGTGTGTGTGTGTGTGTGTGTGTGTGTGTGTGTGTGTGTTGAGCTAATAAATACTGTTGCAGGAAAATGTAAGCTGATACTGGAATGTAAGAAAGAATGGAGTTATAAAGCAATAAACCGGAAACTTAGGTTTACTCTCTGATTATATTTTACAGTGAGTAAGCAGCCTTTCACGAGTTATTTGAATCTACTGGTTCACTGACTGTAAACCACTGACTGTAAACCACTATGACAGGGGAGACGCAGGAATCGTCTGCTGTAGTGTGGTAAGTGTAAAGAATACACTATACTCCTTTGATGTATGGTGGTAAAGTATGATGACTACATCCAGAACATTTCTGGATCAGAGAAGTACTAGAAATTACTACTATGACTGTTCTGCTTGAATGAAGTGTTTGGTGGAAAAGGCCAGGTTGGCTTCAAGAGAACAAGCAGTGAATCCATTTTAATGTGAGGTGAGGAATATGTGGAAATTGAACTGAATTATAATTTGTGACTTTGTTGCAAAAATGGCATGAAAGACTATTGAGACAGTGCCTAACCCAGGTTATGTAAATACTATTATCGCTTATCTCTAATAACTTCATTTCTATTCTCTCATAAGAACTATTCTGTGATATATATTGGATTGTGTATTTTAATCATAACACACTGTAAGGAAATTATTCGAGCATGGTTTCATGGAAGTATTGATGTCAAGTAATCTATTTCATTATATTTGTCATATGTATATTTGATTGTTGATTTAATATATTTATTGTTAAATTTATTGACCTTCTTATGCATATTGAAAACCTTATGTTGGAGAAGAAAGTGGGTGGATGGGGGCTCGCTAGATTAAAGACGAATTTGTCTTCTCCTTTATAAGACGTTTTCCACCTACGAAATACTGTGTGACATAAATATTTATCTTTAATGTTGTGGAAGAGATAAAATGTTTACAGCGCCCGTATACCGCCAAGTGAGACGAGTGGTGTCTGCTGGAGGATCATTAAAAAAATAAATTAAGGTTTTCATAACTTGTAATTAGTTTTGGATGATTAATTAATTAATAATAATATCCATTAACTAAGTGGCGTTGGCTTCATACAGTCCATCTATTGCGGACTCCTTGTGAAAATGGATGCCTGCAGGTTTTTGTCATGACATTTCTTGTAATGATGTTCGAAAGGTTACTCCCGTAAAACGGCAGAAAAACAGAGTACTTATCGATGAAATAACAATAAGACCGTGTACTTAGGAAGATAATGATCACGTGGTAATATCGTTTAAATGACACTGGGGTTTAGATTACCATGAATCCAACACGCACACATCCAAAAAAAAAGGAAAAGTAAAAAAGCATAAATCAACCTTGATTGCGCTAAAGTTTTTTCTCTTCCGGGTAATTTGGTTTTAAAAAAAGAAAAAAGCGAAATTTCGAACTAGTGCGCAAATAACAGGCCTGGAAATAATATCAAGATTTGTTGTAGAACATTTCCGAAGGGAGACATTTCTAAGTAAATTAATACTGTAATGAAACAGTTATATAGCTCATTTGATCCATTTGGTTTCATTCTGAATGTCAGCAGCCCCTACTACACCTCGCACCCCATTTCTTTACTTTCCGAAATGTCTGTTGGAAGATGCATTAAGAATTCTCCATCAATACAATCATGAGGTCATTTATTGTTTTGGAACGTGTTGATTCTCTCAAATCACATTGAATTGTTGTTACATTGCATTAGCTGTGTTTCACAGATACACTAAGGTCATTAATCACGTGACTTTTGTATAAGACAAATGCTATGCAACCACAATTCAACGTCTAAAAGTTCAACTGGCCTAACAGTGCAAAGTACTGCTAACAGAGACTGACATACTTCCACTGACCTAACAGTGCAACGTACTGCTAACAGAGACTGACATACTTCCACTGGCCTAAAAGTGTGTAGTCCGTGGTTAATCATGAGTGGTAAGTCATACAGAGCGGCAGTCACGTCAACACGCAGAGAGAGAGAGTGTTGGGGACATAGACATAAGGTGCGTTGCTACTAGCACAAGTCTCATTTATTTGCAGGCATTCACACAAAGTCACATAATAAGTAAACAAATTACAACACTTCTCAACGCCGTGTGTTCACACTCACACTCTGCAGTAGGCTTTTAAACAATGCATCACAAACATGGCTCGAGAATGGTGAATGTCCATGAACATGGCAGAGTTTCAAACAAAGAGCAAGAAACATGAATCTTTCACACATCAAAGCATCGCAGCATGTCCACGAAAGTTCCTTATCAGTTCTGCTGTTAATATGACATATAGCTTCTAATCGGAGCGTGAGTGGGTCTGTCTTGAGCCGCTATCAATAAAACAGCATCCGCAACTATCACAACAATTCAAATGTCTATCTCCTCTCTAACTGGCTCTTGCTCTAAGCGACTGGCAGACTCTGACTTTGTCGGACTGGCTGGTCGCCTCTCTTTACAACAATCCAAAATGAATATATTCTCCTCTTCTGGTGGTAGTTACGCTAATAAATTTAACGTCACCTCTGGAGCTTTCGTGGATCATTTCGTCATAAGACGTTCTCTGATCTGTACTGCTCCAGTGGGACTTGCTCCCCTCACGAGTATTCGGGGAGCGCTGGTGGTGGTGTTGCTGTGGGAGTTTTGTCTTGATGCTTGCTTGATACTGTCGACAGTTTTTCTATCGTTGAGTAGTGTTCCTCTGTCATCTGTTTCTTGTGTCTGTGTCATTGAAGTTGTATCTTGTTCCTGTAGAAGTGTGTAATTTTTATTTCTTAGGTCTTCGAACTAGAGCGTTGAGTGCTGTTATTGTGGCAAGTTGCACGAAGGGTTGTTAAGATCACGCTGAATCATGTTACCTAAAGACTATAATTACTTATCTCTAATAACTCCATTTCTATCCTCTGATAGGACTATCCTGTGATTTGTATTGACAAGTGGCTGTCAGTTGTGGCTGCTGTTATCATTGCTGTTGTTGTTGCTCTTGGTGAGGTCTCTGGTAATGGTGACAGAGGGGAGCCTCAAGCAGTCTTGTGTATTCATTGAAGGGGGGCCTCGATCTCTGTTGGTGTGTCCTCCTGTTTGGTGTGGTTTTGTTTGTACGAATTTTTCTTTCCTTGCTCCAGTTGTAGTCTGTGTATTTGGTGATTTCGACATTTTGTCCCTTTGTTGTCTTCTCTGTTGATTGCGGGCATTGTTTGAACATTCTTTTCCTCTGTGGTGATAATTTTTGTCTGGTTCTTTTTAACTCCATGATAGTAGTTGGGGGTTATGAGAAACCTGTTTCTTTTCTTCTTTGGGAGTCTGGGTAAAGCCGGTTTTCTTTTCTGGCAGAATTGACCAAATTATATTGGTTTGAGTTTCACAGTCTTTCAGTGTGTGTTTGCGTTATTGTCGGAGGTTATTTCGAAAGATCTTGTGAAGATTCAAGGAGCTAACAATAGCTTGCTGAATTAATTCCTTATTTTCTTCTTCACCTCCATTGTTTTTATGAAAGAGTAGATGTTTGAAGGCATTGTTGATCACTTCATTTTCTGTTGCAAGTGAAAAATTTATAAGGTGTGAATATTTTTCGTGTGAACATGTTTTCACTTTTTTGTTCTATCTGAACTATTCCACAAATCGTGTTCTGCCCAGTCGTCATCATGCATTTCTTTCTTTGTCTCTCTTCCTTTGTTCCTGTGCCTGCATCTTAGATAGGAGTTCGGGGTCAAACACATGGGGTTCATCCCACTTTTTTTGATCTGAAGTAGCGCTGGGAGTGGGCAATAAAGGTATTTTCCAGCCTACCATGAAAAGGGTTTAGGCATGTACTGGCTGTGTAGCTCGGGTGGATCGCTTCGACATGTCTTCTTTCCTGGTAATCCGAAGGATGAAATTACTCTGGATGATGTGTGAGTATTCTGACTGGTGGTGGTGGTTACAATAACAATTTTACGTCACCACTGGAGCTTTCGTGGATCCTTTCATCATAAGACGTATAGGCAGTTGGGTGTGAGGATTGCTGCACCTGTGCCTGTATCTTTTTTGGATCCATGTGCATATATTTTCATGTGGTCAGAATAATCTGTTGAAAGTGATTTCTAAAGTTATAAAACAAAGATTCTGACAAATGAACTCTCCAAGAATTTCTATAGAAACACTAATTTGCAGCATTAAACCAAACCCAATGCACTAGCTCTGACGTCATCGCTGATCTTTTCAACGTTCGATCAGCTAAGCTGATATTCTCTGCAATTCATTTTCTGCGCAAAACATTACGAAATCAGCATCTTTAATTGCCTTTCTTAATACCTCGTTTCTAGGCCAAAGAAATATCGTTGTGTTTTAATGTCTCGATACAAATATTAATTGTCAATTAGCACTGAGTTATCAAGTTAATCGAGTTATATTTGCCTTCGGTTTCGGTTCGTTGTTCAAAAAATAATTGTGGGGAGTGGACTTCGGTAAACTGGGGAACATTTTAACATATTTTATGTTATCTGCAATAGAACTAGGATAAAATCCTATAGTGTTTATAAAGAATCTGTATTAGTTTATCTGTTACAATTACGGGCCATCATTTACTGTTTGTAAGAAATCGAAAAAGAAATAAATTTGAATGTAAACGCTATTTATTTATAGCTAGTACCTATATACCTATATTGCTTTTTATCATTGAGCACACTAAAATAGAGAACACTTATGTAATACTCTATTTTATACGCAGGCCTTTAACACTAAGCACACTAAAATAACACTTATGTAATACTCTATTTTATACGCAGGCCTTTAACACTAAGCACACTAAAATGGATAACACTTATGTAATACCCTATTTTATACGCAGGCCTTTAACACTAAGCACACTAAATGGATAAAACGTATATGTATTAGTACTATTGTAAAAATAATTTAGCTTCAATGGAAAATAATTTCCTTCTTTACCCGTACCTCCCCCCACCATTCATTGGCGCAAAACTAAAAATGTCTGAAAACAATTTGTAAGCCGACTTTATTAAAGGGGCGACAAATGTTATATTATACCATGTGCGTGCTAACGCTACTGAAGCCGTCTACAGAAACGTCTGTCTTTGGAAGAAAGGTAATGTGTTCTTTAAAGTGGAGTTGAACGTTATACCTTGTGCGTGCGCAGCAGTTGAGGTTGTCAGAAATCATGCCTGCCATTGAAAGAACATAATTTTCTAGTTTAAAGAGGCGTTGATTGTTACTTTACATCTTGTGCGTGCACAGCAAACGGGGTCATTAGGAAACACATCTACCAATGAAAACTTTTTCTTTATTTTAAAGAGGCATAGAACGTCATTTTATACTGTTTGCGTGCTAACCAGTGGAGGCCATAAAAACGCGTCTTCCTTTGAAAGAACATCATTTATTCTAATTTATTCTCTGATAGTGACGCGGAGCGCCAGATTAAATTTTTAATTATAAAGTTAAGAATGTCAAGGATCAAGCAGTCTCCTTTTGGGGAAAAGAAAAGAAAAACAGCATTTTTAAAGTGGCTCTGTACGTTACTTTACACTGTGTGAATGCCAAGCAAATGAATCCACAGAAAAATACGTCAGCCCTTGAAGTAATATAATGCATTCCTTTAAAGTATCAATGAGCGATAGCTTATTATCTTTGATTGTAAAGTGAAGGCTGTCAAAAGTTGTCTTTTTACCTTTGAAGTGACATTGAAAGTTACTTCCCATTATACATGGATGGAAATCAAATTCGTCTATTGAGAAACACGTCTGCCTTTGAAATAAAGCAATTACTTCTTTTTTAAGGAACACTGGTTGTTTATGTACACTGTTTGCTTGTAAATAGGAGGAAGTCAGATGTACTCTATATGTGAAAGAAACCGCTTCTAAATTGGTGCTGTTTGCAGCTTTACCCTATGTTTATGCAAAGCAAATGTCAGTAAAGTCTTGTCTCTGAGAGCGTAGTTCGGTGGACGTTATTTCAAAAGATGTGCACGGAAAGTATGTAAAAACAACTGGTCTGTCCTAGAAACTATTTTATTTCCTTAAAGAGGCATTCACCGGTGCTTTGTACAAATGCGATTGATAACAGGGGCCGGTAAGAAACACGCAAAGGCTGTCGATCGAGAGAGAGAGAGAGAGAGAGAGAGAGAGAGAGAGAGAGAGAGAGAGAGAGAGAGAATGCCTTTGAAAGAGATTGCTTTTAAAGTTGCACTGAACATTACTTTCTACTGCAATTAGGTAAAGCTAGGGACAATCTAGCATTAAAAGGAAACTTGAGTCTAGCTTTAGAAGTCAACTCTAGCTTTAGAAGACACTTAACTCTCTAGCTTTAGAAGACCCTTAACTCTAGCTTTAGAAGACACTTAACTCTAGCTTTAGAAGACACTTAACTCTAGCTTTAGAAGACACTTAACTCTCTAGCTTTAGAAGACATTTAACTCTAGCTTTAGAAGACATTTAACTCTAGCTTTAGAAGACACTTAACTCTCTACCTTTAAAAGACACTTAACTCTAGTTTTAGAAGTCACTTAGCACTAGCTTTAGAAGACACATAAAGTAGTCCATGGCTTCTGGAGTCGTGGAGTTGGTTGTTCTTGAGTGGAATCAGAGTCGGATAATTTTTACCGACTCCGACTCCAAATTTTACGAGACAAGGCTAAGGCTAAGGCAGATCTACGTTTGATCCGTGCAAGGAGTTACAACATAAATCTTTTAGAAAAATGAAATAACGTTTCAAGGCAGCTGTTTATTATTAATTTAGACATTTTAAGCAACAGAAGTAAAAGGTACTTCGCGAAGTTTTTGAAATAGTCAGCAAAAAATATTTTCTGCTGTATTAGAAGTTCGTATGAAAGGTTAAGGAGAGAAAGATGAGGCTTTAAATGCATCTCTTCTTAACATCATTCAATCACCGTCTTCATCTTAATTAATAATAACAATGAAAATGAATATTTTGAAAAATACCTAGACATATAGGATTGGTCAAAACTCTGGCGCTTAAATTTAAAAAATAGGAGAAAGAGAAACTCATCATATCTAAGTAAATTCAAAATAAACTTTTAACAAGTACTGAAAGAGGTTGAGAAATTTGACTAAACTTCTGAACTCAACTCTAAAAATGTAATACTCTGTTACCTCGAGATTATTCAAGATGGCGCTTTGACCGTCAGACTCAAATCATGCGGCACGCTTCTTTTCAACCCTCAGAAATTTGAGACCGGCAATGAAGCCGGACCTATTTGAAGCGATCTTTTTAAAGGACCGATTCAATTTAGATAAACAATTTCATGTTAAGTATATTTTGAGGGGTATTTTGTATTAAAGTATTGTACAATTGAAAAATAGTTTTAAAATGGAATCTATGAAAGCCGCGTCTTCATTTATTTACACCTCATTTATTTACACACTCAAACGTAGAACTCCATAGAAG
The DNA here is from genome assembly GCA_028829895.1 of Sinotaia quadrata. Taxonomy (NCBI): domain Eukaryota; kingdom Metazoa; phylum Mollusca; class Gastropoda; order Architaenioglossa; family Viviparidae; genus Sinotaia; species Sinotaia quadrata. The sequence goes on from CM054180.1 coordinate 18,394,732, forward strand.
TATATCATTTTATACTTTAGTAATAAACAACACTCAAACATAGAACTCCATAGAAGTATATCATTTTATACTATATGACTTTAGTAATAAACAACACTCAAACATACAACTCCATAGAAGTATATCATTTTATACTTTAGTAATAAACAACACTCAAACATATAACTCCATAGAAGTATATCATTTTATACTATATGACTTTAGTAATGAACAACACTCAAACATATAACTCCATAGAAGTATATCATTTTATACTATATGACTTTAATAATAAACAACAGTCGTAGTCGGGGGTCAGATTTCTAAAATTTCACGAATAGAAAAATGAACGGTAACTCGTACAATGATGTTTATTCTTCCAAAATTTCCCCAAATCCTTTGAAAGGAGAAAATAACTCTATTCCCAAGTTCGAATGATCTTTGGCGTGTTTCTTTTTGGAATCAGTTGTGGACCATCAATTGTAGATTTCAGTTTATCTTTTTTCTCTTCACCCCCCAAATAAAATATAAATAAATAAATAAATAAAACAAAGCAACAGCTTTGTTTATTTTAATAATATTTTATTATTATAGCTGAGTTTATTTTAATAATATTTTATTATTGTTTTAGTTGTATTAGTTTTCATACTAATTAATTAATATGTCTGATTTTTAAGAATGTTTTACTAATACAGCTGTATTTATTTTAAGAATGTTTTACTAATACAGCTGTATTTATTTTAAGAATGTTTTACTAATGCAGCTGTATTTATTTTAAGAATGTTTTACTAATACAGCTGTATTTATTTTAAGAATGTTTTACTAATACAGCTGTATTTATTTTAAGAATGTTTTACTAATGCAGCTGTATTTATTTTAAGAATGTTTTACTAATGCAGCTGTATTTATTTTAAGAATGTTTTACTAATACAGCTGCATTTATTTTAAGAATGTTTTACTAATACAGCTGTATTTATTTTAAGAATGTTTTACTAATACAGCTGTATTTATTTTAAGAATGTTGTACTATGTTGTACTGTGTTTATTTATTTCAACGTTTTATTGTTCCAATATTTGCCCCAGATCCTCCCAACCTTTTGCAAAGAATCATTCAGGGAAAATTATTTAAAACCATTAAATAAAATTAAAGTAATAAGTGAAAATATTGTTTTATATATCATAATTCACATAATTTGCTGTCTATAAATGTTTTTGTAGGGTATTTACAGAATACCAACTGCTGACATTTGCACTTTTGTTACACTTCATGTTGTGTACTTCATTTTGCCACGCATGTTGTATACCTCTTTGTTGTCCTCGTATGTTGTGTACCCTTGGTTGTTCTTCATGCTGTGTACATTGTTTTTCTTCTTCATGTTGTGTACCTTATTTTGCCATGCAATTGTATACTGCTTTGTTGTCCTTGTATGTTGGTATGTTTTATACCTCTTGTATGTTGTGTACCTCTTTGTTGTTCTGCATTGTACATTTCGTTGTCATTCATGTTGTGTACTTCTCTGTTGTCATTCGTCTTGTATGTTCCTTGTAGTCATTCATGTTGTGTACTTCTCTGTCATTCATGTTGTGTACTTCTCTGTTGTCATTCGTCTTGTATGTTCCTTGTAGTCATTCATGTTGTGTACTTCTCTGTTGTCATTCGTCTTGTATGTTCCTTGTAGTCATTCATGTTGTGTACTTTTTGCTATCTTTCATTTTGTGGTGTCCTTCTTGTTCTGTACCTCTTTTGTAAAGTTTTATGTCGTGCGCTCTATGGTATAAGTCAAATTGTTGACGTCTTTCATAACCCTTTGTTGTGCAGTGTTTGATGTACTTCATGCCTTTTGCTGACTTTCATATATGTTTACCTCTTTCTATTCCATGCTAAGTATATGTTTACTGTTCTTCATGATGAGTACATTTAGTTGTCTTTCATGTCGCGTACCTCTTTGCTTTTCATGTTGTTACTTCGTTACGTCATTACGTCAACAGACATACAAATCTACAGAAAAATACAGCTGCATATGTTTTTGTTCTGGATTGTAAATATATTATTACTCCAACGCTCTTGCAAGAATAATCTAGATACATGAAATAGAAAACAGGCACACACACTCACACAAATATACACATATACAATCACACGCAGGACCACAAATATACACACATACACAATCATACAAACTCATACAAATATACACACATACACAATCACACGCACGACCACAAATATACACACATAAATAATCACACACACAATCACAAACACACACTCACACAATCACAAACACGCACACACAATCACAAACACACTCACATAAATATACACACATTCACAAACACACTCACAAATATAAACACATATACAATCTCATACACATACACAAATATACAACATGCACGATCACACACACACACACACGAGCATAAATATACATACACACAAAATCACACACACACACACACACACACACACACACACACACACACACACACACACACACAGGAGCACGCATAAAATATCACAAATGGATGGAAACCTCTTGTGACGTCACCGCAAAAAATTACGACGTGAACATCGAAGGAAAAAAAGAAACAACATGTAAATTTTACAAACTTTACAAACTTTACAAATACATTTCTCTAGCATTAATATTAATTTTGGAGTAAACATACTGCAAACACCATTTCCCTCGTATATCGACCCAGATCTCTGGAACATTTTAAGAAAAAGCTAACTTTCATCAGATGATCGTAAGAAATGCTTTTATGATTGAAAATCAAATATTTGTGTAAACCAAGTCGGTGTTATTCAGCGTTTAACAGTGCGTGAATTAAAACGGCTATGCGGATTCTGCAATGAATTAGTGACACAGGTTGGGCGAAGGAAAACATTAATTTAGATTTCTTGTCTCACTTTATCCAAAACCGACAAAAGGGCGCTTGAACACATTAATCATGTGACCCGCTTTTGATCCGACTGCCAATATTCCAGGCGCATGACTTGCACAAAAAAAATTTAATAAATATAAAGTAACCATCCATAAAAATTAAATGCATGTGATAACTTTAGCTTAATGTCTAAACTAGTTTGGCTAGTGTTTAGTGCACAGACGTGAATTAAGTTCAGGCACTATCGGTCTTTTGAATCGGCCTCTTGGTCCAATCGCTGAGACGCTTACACCAGAAATGATTCAATCAAAATCTTCAATAGAAAAGATATGTATTTGATCTTGAAGGTTGCATGTTAGCAAATCGTGACTGATAACAAATTGTTAGCCCCTTCATTGCGCACTAATTAAGATTTGGAGTACAAAAAAGCCAACATTGTATTTTAAGATCAGCGGACACCACAAAGTTCAATTAATTGTCTTTTAATGTAATTTACGTGATATAAAAAGTATGTTTGTATTCATAGTAAGTGTGTAGGTAAGGACACTCATGAACGAATTATGCAAAACTTACTTCTGGTCACTTTTGCATATTCACTATAGAGCATTGGGTATAGTGTGCATCCTCCTATCTGTATTATATACAATATGTCTCATTGCTTACTTCATCAGATATATACAATATTGCTTACTTCATCAGATATATTATTTCTCAATACGTATTGCTTACTTCATCAGATATATTATGTCTCAATACGTATTGCTTACTTCATCAGATATATTATGTCTCAATACGTATTGCTTACTTCATCAGATATATTATGTCTCAATACGTATTGCTTACTTCATCAGATATATTATGTCTCAATACGTATTGCTTACTTCATCAGATATATTATGTCTCAATACGTATTGCTTACTTCATCAGATATATTATGTCTCAATACGTATTGCTTACTTCATCAGATATATTATGTCTCAATACGTATTGCTTACTTCATCAGATATATTATGTCTCATTTACTGCAGCATTCACAATACAACAGATTGTGTACAGAATTATTTCAGCCTGATTAGTGCAACACGCCTATGTATCCCACGCACTGCAGCATGCATAGTGTATCCCATTCAGTGCACCATGCATAGTGTATCCCACGCACTGCAGCATGCATAGTGTATCCCATTCAGTGCACCATGCATAGTGTATCCCACTCACTGCAGCATGCATAGTGTATCCCATTCAGTGCAGCATGATTAGTGTAAACCCACTCAGCACAGCATATTTAGTGTATCCCTCTCGGTGCAGCATGTTCAGTGTATCCCACTCAGCACAGCATGCTTAGTGTATCCCTCTCAGTGCGGCATGCTTAGTGTATCCCACAGTGCAACATGCTTAGAGTATCCACTCCACTCAGTTCATCCTTGCAGCGAACGTCTTGCAACCAAATCATTGCAATCTATTTAATGCAGCAGACTTACTCCAGGCTAAACGATTGCAACATACAGCAGCTTAAAGGGGGGTGGGGTAACTAATAGTAAAGGTTCACATCGTTTGTCGAAATATTTGCCTGTAGCCATTGCATAGGTCGCAGTGACTTTATATAAGTCAGAAATTCTCGGTTTCCTATGATCTACACTACAGTGTCCTTTACGAACTGTCCTGCCCATGCTTTGAACCCAGACTGCCTCTTGCTTTGTGTATTTTATTAACGACAAGAAAACTGGGCACTTTGTAGCGTGTGATGAAGAGAGATATATATTTTAATTCCCAACAACTCAAGTAAAATCTTGGTGAGGTACCTAATATTTCAACACTTTTTTAATCATTAAATTCAAAATTAATTTCACATTTACCCACAATCTCCACTCCCTATTTGTTTTTAATGTACTAAAGGGCGGCTACTCGTATTTTGCTTAGTAATATAGAGATGACGTACTTGGGTTATCAAGCGAAAGTGAGGGGAGACTACTGGTATCTCGGCTAGCATCGATAGCATTGCTGGACAAAAAGAGCAGTTATACGAGGTGTCTGAAGATCCACAGAGAAGCAGATGATGTAAATAGGAAATGAAAAGACAATGTTTGCGAGATAGCATTCTTTTCGGAGTATGAAATACACGGGAAATGCAAATATGCTTTTTTTTCTTGCCCCACTTCTGTTTCTTTTTCTTGCCCCACTCCAGTTTCTCTTTCTTGCCCCACTCCTGTTTCTCTTTCTTGCCCCACTCCTGTTTCTTTTTCTTGCCTCACTCCTGTTTCTTTTTCTTGCCTCATTCCTGTTTCTCTTTCTTGGCCCATTCCTGTTTCTCTTTCTTGCTCCACTCCTGTTTCTCTTTCTTGCCCCACTCCTGTTTCTCTTTCTGCTTTGATTCAGTTGCGAATGCTAAAGGTTAACATCCAAAAAAGAGAGTTGGTGGGATCTTAATGCCGGATTTCTAAATCGATCCACTTTCAGAGACTGTAGACAGAAATGCAGAAAAGAAGTATGCAACAAAAATAAAATAGATGATTGATCTGAAATTTATGCAGGCTCCGGAATGGAAGGAGAGATAAATGAATTGACTTATGGATAAATAACTGAATGATTGCTGGAATGAACTAATGGCTGAATAAGTGAGTGGATAAATGGATGGATGGTAGATATAATTAATATTTGAGTAGATAGTAGACTAAAGGAAAGAAAGAAAGAAAGAAAGAAAGAAAGAAAGAAAGAAAGAAAGAAAGAAAGAAAGAAAGAAAGAAAGAAAGAAAGAAAGAAAGAAAGAAAGAAAGAAAGAAAGAAAGAAAGAAAGAAAGAAAGAAAGAAAAGAAAAGAAAGAAAGAAAGAAAGAAAGAAGTGGTTGTTTGTGTGGATGAATAGGGAGGTGAAAAGGATGGGCTTATCAATGGAAGAAGATAGAATATTAAACCAATGATTAAGTTTACTTTTTCTTTGAACCATTGAATCTAAATGAATATTTTATCTTAGTATAAATTTTCAATCAGAAACAAACTAGCATAACTGGAAAGGTATTTGTATGCTGACTGAAACTCTGAACAGTCCGGAAATTATGGAAGTGACATTGAAAACAAAAAAAAATGTTGTGAATATTTTTATTTATAATTGATGTCATATACACAGGGATCAATTGATTTGTATTTATGGTTTATTTATTTATTTGATTAGTTATTAGTGTGATTTCTGCTGTGTGTGAAGAACTTTCTTTGACGTTTGCCCACTTCATTGTTTCTAGCGTCCAGTCACGTCAAGGTATGACTGTATTCGTGCCCAAGCTGCGGGGGTGTTTGGAGTGAGTATGGCACATGACATCAACATGTATGGTTGCATTTTCACCCCTCCCGTTATTTGTCACTTATTTCAATATATTTTTACTTACGAAATATTTTTTGTGATATAACTGTGGACTACTATATTAATGTTAACGAAATTTATTCAGTAAGATTTAAAAGTAGACTTTGTGCACTGCACATGAAGCAAAAACATTGTGCACTGCACATGAAGCAAAAACATTGTGCACTGCACATGAAGCAAAAACATTGCGCACTGCACATGAAGCAAAAACATTGTACACTGCACATGAAGCAAAAACATTGTGTACTGCACATGAAGCAGAAACATTGTACACTGCACATGAAGCAAAAACATTGTGTACTGCACATGAAGCAAAAACATTGTGTACTGCACATGAAGCAAAAACATTGTACACTGCACAAATGTTTAATGAAAAATCGCAACAGTGTCTCCAAAACAGATTACTAGACATTGCCTGAAGTAACATTTATGGTAGGCCGAAACTGTGTGAAATTCTATTGTCAAGTTTGACGGAATGCTTGGGTCCACTTCTTCAATCTTATTATAGATAAATGATTTATCCAATGATTCAACCAGTCAAATACAACGTTCTGTAGTTAGAAAATGCAGTCAAGCAGAACTTATATTTTTAGCAACTGTTATAATGTCAAAATAAATAAAAGTCAATACAAACATCCATGCTGTGTAGTTAGAACTTTTATTTTTTTTTAATTAAATGAAAAAGATAAATCTTTTCCCTTGCGTTCAAAGAAACCCGCGTGAATCGGCTCCACGAGTTTGCCTTTGACTTGCATGATATAAATGTTCCCATTATTTCTAAATAATTCAATCTAAATTGAACTTAGTGCAAAGGTTACCAATAATGTGGTGAAAAGATTACGAATCTTTCAATTCTCTGATCTTGAGGAAAGAATCTAACTCGAATCAAGTGCAGAAGTTACTTGTTATTTGGAAAAAATGGCTAAACTGTCGCTTAACTTCCATGTTAAACATTTGCAAAATTTGCAGTTTTGTAAAGAGAGCAAATGTAGCAGCATGGCAATAAAATACCTTATTGCATGAGCGTTAGCTATACAGTAGGAGTTTTGCTAAATGCCATGTTTAAACTTTCAGATTTGTTGTGATCAAAAGATTTTCGAGAGAGCTGCTTGCAGAATTTGCAGTCTCTTCATCCGACGAATTCAACATTAACTTGGAGTATCACAGTGAGTCATAAATGGTTAAGATTCACTCGAAAGATTTTGCCACTTCTTTGTCTCGAAGAAAGAAGCTAATTAGCACATTTTGAAAGTATAAATATGGCTTCGTCAGTCATGCTTTAACTAACATAGTATTTCTTTGTGTAAAAACACTATCGATTCTCTTTGACAGCCATATTGAAAGTGGTAAAGCAACTTCTGGATAGTGTGAGTGTCTTACTTTCAACAGATCAACTTCTGGATAGTGTGTGTGTCTTACTTTCAACAGAGCAACTTCTGGATAGTGTGAGTGTCTTACTTTCAACAGATCAACTTCTGGATAGTGTGAGTGTCTTACTTTCAACAGATCAACTTCTGGATAGTGTGTGTGTCTTACTTTCAACAGATCAACTTCTGGATAGTGTGAGTGTCTTACTTTCAACAGATCAACTTCTGGATATTGTGTGTGTCTTACTTTCAACAGATCAACTTCTGGATAGTGTGAGTGTCTTACTTTCAACAGATCAACACTACCTCAAAATAATTTCATGGGTGGCTGACTTTCTATTAAGTTTCCTTGCAAGATGATCTGTTATCAGAGGAGAAAGATAGACCTAACAGTGAATTAGTTTAATTAAAGTTGACACAACAAATTATTTTATCCACTCGATATATTATTTTCCTTCAAAGTGATTTTCTTATTCAGGTGAGAAGAAAGTCCTAGCCTTAAGCTAAAGAGTTAGCTTGGGACGAAATTTATTTTATCCAATCCCAAAATATTACCTCTGTTCAACATGACCGCGTGACTGCGAAGATAGTTATAGCCCTAAATCTAAATTAACGCAAGAAAGGGGAGGCAAACGAATGAATTTATGTCCCTTTTGCTGATTCTGCGTAATAAATCAATGTAATTCTCGCACTGGCAGGAATGGAGTCAACGGGACTTTGTGTCGGGGGGGGGGGGGGTGCTGACCATAGTCTGTATCTCTTGGCATTTTGGGGTGTGTCAACAGAAAATAGACGGAGCAGAACACACGCATCTCCTTGCGTACGCGATACGCTGCAGGGTAGGAAGATAGTTGCCACAGGCGCACACAACTCTTGCACATATCTATGATAAATGCTTTTGCCTATCCTTCAATATCTATGATAAATGCTTTTGCCTATTCTTCAATATCTATGATAAATGCTTTTGCCTATCTTTCAATATCTATGATAAATGCTTTTTGCCTATCCTTCAATATCTATGATAAATGCTTTTTGCCTATCTTTCAATATCTATGATAAATGCTTTTTGCCTATCTTTCAATATCTATGATAAATGCTTTTTGCCTATCTTTCAATATCTATGATAAATGCTTTTTGCCTATCTTTCAATATCTACGATAAATACGTTTGCCTATCTTTCAATATCTATGATAAATACGTTTGCCTATTCTTCAATATCTATGATAAATGCTTTTTGCCTATCTTTCAATATCTATGATAAATGCTTTTTGCCTATCTTTCAATATCTATGATAAATGCTTTTTGCCTATCTTTCAATATCTATGATAAATACGTTTGCCTATCTTTCAAATGTAAATGGAAATATTTTGTTATATCAGGTGTGTGGTTTGGAACAGCAGTTTACCATGTGCAGATAACTGAGGTACATCCTACGAATGTGAAATTAATTCCACACTACGCCTGACTTTTGCATTGAGAAGCAGAGGTGTATAACAGTGGGTAACTTTTTATGTGCACATTTTCGGAAAACACTTTTAATAGTATGTTGATGTTTTTTATTTTAACTCTCAGAAATAATTTAAAGCGTACATCTTTACATTTTATTTTAAATTAATGTCTCTGTGGAGTGATTTTGCGTTTGAGTGTTTGATTGTTCGCACGCAAGCGCTTTGTATAAATGTTAATGCGCGAATCAATAATTTAGTAATTCGATGAATGATGCTGATAAATGTGTCTTCTAGCAGGAATCAATCGAACACAGTCTGTTATCGAATTCAATTCCCGCCAAGTAAGTTCGAAAGTTAAGATCTTAAGGCACTGTCAAAATTATGGATAAGTAGATAACTCTCACACAGAGTAAGAGTTACTTGTTCTTGCCCACTACGAAATTTCTCCGAGACATCGTCAGCTTCAAGTATAAAAAATTAAGTCATGGAAAGTTAAATTTCAGAAAAATTTGACGTCTAACTTGTTATATTTTGCAGAAATAAATTATTAAAGTAAAACAGATTTTTCATGTTTTCCTTAGGATAATGGTACTTAAACTTATAAAGTTGGGTCAGACGTTTACGATTTTTTGTCTGAGTGGCACAAATAGTTTAAGTTCCCATTTGTATCGAAGTTCTGTATTCCATACCGGATATATTCTATATTCAATTAAACTACTCTGACATACAGAAGTTCTGTAATCCATGCCGGATATATTCTAACCCAATTAAATTACTCTGACACACAGAAGTTCTGTATTCCATACCGAATATATTCTATATTATATTAACTTACTCTGACATACAGAAGTTCTGTATACCATGCCGGATATATTCTAACCCAATTAAATTGCTCTGACGCAAAGAAGTTCAGTATACAATGACGGATATATTCTATATTCAATTAAATTACTCTGACATACAGATTGTCTGTATCCCATGCCGGATATATTCTATATTATATTAACTTACTCTGACAAAAAGAAGTTCTGTATACCATGCCGGATATATTCTAACCCAATTAAATTACTCTGACGCAAAGATGTTTAGTATACCATGACGGCCATATCATATATTCAATTGAATTACTCCGACATGTAGAATGATAAAATTTTACATCAAACTGCACGCATTTTTTTAAACTGTACAAATCGCATGTTTATGTAAACGGCGTTTAAGTAAACATTTATGTTTATAAGCGACTATACACGTTCATTTGTACATAAATACAAGTATACAGGTGAGTTGATTTGTATACGAGTGTATGTAGGTGAGTTCATTTGTATACGTGAGTGTAAGCATGTATGTGAGCAAGTGAATGCATGTCTATATATGATATATATGACCTTTATGTATGTGCATTCATGCCTTGACTGTTTATGTTATATATTTTTTTTTATTCTTTGCGGAAAATATCCAAGAGTGTCTGAATAGAAGTAGATGCTAAGGCCTTTTATTTCCTTTTTAGCATTTCTCGTTTGGGATTCCCTTTGACTAGTATCTTTGTTCTTTGCTTGTATGGCAGTGTAAACGACGCTTAAATACGAATTTAACAAAGGTGCATGAGAATGTCGATTGTTGCAATGCAAACCAGAAATCTCCCATATTCGTTTCCTAAAGATAGCTAGCATTTCACAGAAAGCTGGTATTACATTTGAAAAGTTATAGAAATCAAGTTTTATTATTTTGTTGGTGGTGGTTCTATTCTTTTCTCCCATTTGTCTACATTTTCAAACTGGAATTGGTCCCGACTGTTAGATGAAATCTTGTAATTGCTAAACGTTTTGCTTTTCAATCTTTTCACATTCTTTTCTTATTGAAGTAAAGCAGTGTGGTGGGGCTTTTCAATCTTTTCACATTATTTTCTTATTGAAGTAAAGCAGTGTGGTGGGGCTTTCGTTTAGAATTGTCTCATTTTAATCTCTAAGCTTACGTTTGCATATATTTCTTCTTCTATATCCGTGTTGTTTCATCCACATCCATGTCACGTTTCGTCTACATCCATGTCACGTTTCGTCTACATCCATGTCACGTTTCGTCTACATCCATGTCATGTTTCGACTACATCCATGTCATGTTTCGTCCACAAACACTAAGTTTATTCATTAAAGTTACAATGGCAGACAGGATGTTTTTCAGTTGGAGTCCAGTGTAGGGCAAACGGAAATAATTAAAGTAAACTATCTAGACAGATTTGACCCCGACCTCCAGTAGTGAGAAAAATCTCTGACAGTATCAATGAAAAGTCAGAAGTAAAATTAGTCAACTGTAGCCACGAACCAGAAAATCTCATGTGCGCTTCCATCTGTGAATGAAGGGGGATTAAAAAATCTCATTAGTGTGAGCGACTCACGAGTCAAAGTGTGAAATAGGCATCACATGACAAAAGTGACATTGTTACGTTTTTGTACTGAACATACAGATACAGTTTGAACGAGTTCTACCCTTGTTTGCCTAAGTCTTTTGTACGTTACGAAACGTTGTTTACAATCCATTTTTGTTATTATAATTTTTAAAAAATAAAAGTACCCTCCTTTTTCTCATATTTCTAATGAAATAATCAATATTCAACGCTGAGTTGTTTCCTGCTGACTGAATACTTAATAACTGTTACAGGTTGTTTCAAAGAAAACTTGTTGAAAAAAAAGAATATGCCGTTGTTAAACAAGAAAATAAAATCTGTAATACTCATAATTACATAAGTGCTTGAAAATCTAAGTAGAGCTATTATTATAATTCTCTGTAAACAAATATGACCGTTTTAATTTTGTGTGTTTATCAGTATGAGAGTAAGTTAACGAGACATTACTGTTATTATCGTTTGATGTGAACATTTAGCGTCTGCATACCTGTACATATTCTACCATTGACAGAATCTCTCTCTCTCTCTCTCTCTCTCTCTCTCTCTCTCTCTCTCTCTCTCTCTCTCTCATATTTCTAAATATAGATAGAGTCAACGTGATTTGTTCTAGTGACTGTTGTTGCAGCTTTCTTTCCCTTTTGTTCTTTTGTTTTCTTTAAGTATTTGTAATTCTTTTTCCTTTCCAGTCCACGAGAACGCTGGCAATAATATTTTGATGTATGTTGTTAATAATCAATGCTTACGCTGAAGACTGCCTTAAAATAAATACTGGCAATAATATTTTGATGTATGTTGTTAATAATCAATGCTTACGCTGAAGACTGCCTTAAAATAAATACTTTTAAAGAAACCAACGTCCTGGATTTTGCAAACTTCATCTTGACCTTTTCTTTAGAGCAACATTAGTTATATAAGCAGGCAATTGGGGAGGGGGGCGCTTCCAGCTTACGTCGATTTCGCGCGGGAGCACAGGGGTGTCGGGGTGGATGGGCAGTGAGACTCTTAATAGAACTCTGCTAGAACGCTTCATTCTGTTTCTTTCTCTGTTGACTGTTGATTTTTTTATTTTTTGTTTTTTCCTTTTCTTCACTCGCATGTATTTCTTTTCTTTGGTTATCTTCGTCACTTTGCAGTGGCTGGTGGTGTTTGCACATTGGTAAGGAGGCGGGTGGGGGACGTTACAGAGCCCAGGCTAGTATCACACCAAGCCTGGCTTAGTAGATAAGTACGCCCGAGATGTTCAGCCCCCCCCCCCCTTCCCCAAACATCCCCTGCCGCTGATGATTTTGGATATTACTGATGTTTCCTGTACTGTTGTTGTTGCTCTTGTTTTTTTTGTTACTGATTATTATCTCCCCTTCACCGTTTGGTTCTATGGGGCCGGTTGTTGTATCTCCACTGGTGGTGGTGATGAGGCACGTACAAGTCGAATGTATAATTCAAAGCTGGTTGAAAGGACCTCACTCTTGATAGATTGTCCTTTGTTGTTTTTCTTTTTGGTGTTTTATTTGGGGGGGGGGGAGGAAGGTCAGCACAGTTTTGTCCTCTTTTGTGTGGTTATAGTAAAGGTTGTTATTTGCTGCTGTTGATGTTGTTGTTGTCTTATTATTTTCATTTTAATTCTTATTTACATTAGATCACTTAGAGGATGATTAATTATAAATTATACAAGCTGTTTAAGGCACTGGTGCCATTTATCTTTTGAAGGTTTATGATATCCATAATATTTAATAGTATAGTATTTTCTACTATATACATTGTGAAGCTGTATCTCTCGCTGCTAAGTAGGTTATAGACTCTACTACTATCTTCTAAGATTAGTCTTTGACTACATTGACGTCTCATTTGATTATATTTGCTCATTTCGCTACCTAATTTTAGTTTAGTTATTAACGTTTGGTTTCTTCTATTGCTATTTACTTATTAACATTTGATCTCTTCTATTGCTATTTAGGTATTAACGTTTGATCTCTTCTATCGCTATTTAGTTATTAACGTTTGATCTCTTCTATTGCTATTTACTTATTAACATTTGATCTCTTCTATTGCTATTTAGGTATTTACATTTGATCTCTTCTATTGCTATTTAGTTATTAACATTTGATCTCTTCTATTGCTATTTAGTTATTAACATTTGATCTCTTCTATTGCTATTTAGTCATTAACATTTGATCTCTTCTATTGCTATTTAGTTATTAACATTTTGATCTCTTCTATTGCTATTTAGTTATTAGCATTTGATCTCTTCTAATGCTATTTAGGTATTAACATTTGATCTCTTCTATTGCTATTTAGGTATTTAGGTTTAGCGCTTGAATATCTATCACATTTTTATCCTTCTATCCGTTGCTTCATTGTAGTATTGTTTTTCCCAATTTTTTTAAAATAGCTCTTTCGAATGCTTCTACTTGTCCGTTGTGTGTTGGATTATATTGTACTTCTTGTGCTGACAGGCTGTTGTATTCTAGTGCATCTGCTTGTTCATTACCTGTTATGCCATCTTGTGATGGAACCTACATTATTTTTATTTTTTCTGGGTTTTTTTTTACGTATATCTGTTTCATATATAAGGTCTAATGTATTTCCACGTGTGTACTTAAAGCATGCTATTGCTAATATCGAATCTGCTATTACTAGGAATTATGTAAAACTTTATTATTTGAACTTTTTTAAGAGCAACATTATTTATACAAAACTACAATTTTTACCTTTTTAAGAGCAACATTATTCGTACAAAACTACATTATTTCACCATTATAAAAGCAATATTAATTGTACAAAACTACATTATTTCACATTTTTTAAGAGCAACATTATTTATACAAAAGTACATTATTTGACCGTTATAAGAGCAACATTATTCGTACAAAACTACATTATTTGACCATTTTAAGAGCAACATTATTTACATAAAACTACATTGTTAGATATTACGTCAGTATTAGGCATTGCGATACGAAAGACGGGGGGGGGGGGGGGGTAAGAGATGGGAAAGTTTAGGGTGGCTGGTGTGAAAGAGGTGAGATAAGAGTGATAAAAGAGTGGCTGAGTGAGATAATAGTGATAAAATATTGGCTGAGTGAGATAAGACGTTAGTAATTAGTTAACGGGACAGTGATTGATGGATATCAATAGGGATGGTGGTTAAAGAGATGGCTTGAATTGTAGGGTTCTGTAAGTGGACAGTGTTTGGTGGTTTATAATTGGGTGTTTGATGGCTTATAATTGGGTGTTTGGTGGTTTATAATTGGGTATTTGGTAAGTGGATGGTGCTTGATTGTGCTTGTAGTTGGGTGTTATGTACGTGGGCAGTGTTTGCTGGTTTGTAGTTGGTATTAGGTAAGTGAACAGTATTTTTAATGTTTGGGAGACGTAATCTTGGTTAGTAGTTGGTATTAGATAAGTGAACAGTATTTTTAATGTTTGGGAGACGTAATCTTGGTTAGTAGTTGGATGTTAGTTAAGTGGAAATTGTTTGATGGTTTTGTGCGAATTTAGTTGGTAGATGGGTGTTAGGTAAGTTGGAAAAGTTTGATGGTTGCATGTAAATTTGATTTGGTAGATGGGCGTTAGGTAAGTGAAGAGTGTTTGGTGTTTGGTTGAAGTCAACGTATTTTGTGGTTAAGCGTGAGATACGTGGATATGATGGATGCTTGGTGAAGTATAATAGGTTGGCACTTAGTGAGGAAAATATGAATGGGGGTAGTCCGGGGGGGGGGTGGCTGGTGAGGGGAAGATGGTTGATGATTGGGTGAAGAAAGGGTGTTAGGCAGTTGAGAGAGGAGATTAGTGGATTGGCAAAGAGAGACTAGTTTGTAATTAGGTGATGGAGATGTGGTTGGTGGCTGGATTGATGGATGGGTGAAAGTCAAATAAGGAAGCGTGTTCCAGTAATGGTGAAGAGAGGTATGATGATGTAGGTATGGAAATAGTGGACAGATGAGTGGGGAGTAACTGGCGGTTGGATGATGAGAGGTTGGATGCATTCCTTCTACCTCTAGTTTGCGGTAGAAACTTTTTCTTTGAATGTTTTATTTTGTATTGAACATTTGTCATGTCTGCCATTTTTATTGTATCGTCTAACATTTTTTTTACTTTAGTTTATTTCCCCTTTTGCATCTTTATTATCGATTTCGCTTGTTCTTAGGTCTGTAGTTCTTTGGTACGCTGTGTTTGCGTGTGTTGTTCTTTGGTCTGCGGCATGTTTACTTGTGACGTTTACTTGTGACGTTTCCCATTTGGCAAACCATAGAGTACCTTCAGATCTTTCTTGCTGGTCAAAGATTAGTCGGATATTCCGTTAAATGAACAAAGACAGCGCATTGATTGCCGTGCT
The DNA here is from genome assembly GCA_028829895.1 of Sinotaia quadrata. Lineage (NCBI taxonomy): Eukaryota > Metazoa > Mollusca > Gastropoda > Architaenioglossa > Viviparidae > Sinotaia > Sinotaia quadrata. Next base: position 18,410,503 of record CM054180.1, read on the forward strand.
GCTAGACTCGTGTCTAGAGCTCTCAGACTTCTACTGAACACTGCACTTCTGAGCTGCAGCAGCAGCAGCAAAATGGTTTCATTGAAAACGGTCTTTTATTTTTTCGTTTTAGCCAGAAGCAAAATTTGTCTGATGTCGGATGTCTGTGTTTGAAATGCATTATTTTAGGTTTGTGTGCACCTGCATGCGTATATGGGTGATTTGTATATTTGTGTGTAAGTGAGTGCGTGTATATACATATGTGTAATAGCATTTATGCGTACGTAGGTTAAAAAGATTTCAATTAAAATGTTTTAGTTTAGGTAACCGTTTTGAATGACATGTTGAAGTACACTTTCTTAAAAGTGCAATCAAATGAGACAATCACATTTATGGAGAGAATGACGTCAGCCAAGCAAGACAATGATAGAGTAAATATTAAATAGCAGACATGTTTTGTTATTGTTATTTAAAATTTAGATACCAGAAATACACCCCTGCGCTACTGTCTGTTTCTTTGTTGTTATTTATGAAGCATGAAACGCCTATAAATCAATATTGTGACATCCACACATTTTTGTTGCATGAACCCCCACTCCATCCCCCTTAATCACCCTACCCTTCTTTACTCACCCCTCTCCTCCGTCCGCTCACCCCGAGGACAGAACTGCTACATCTATTTTAAAATGTGCAAGTGTAATGGTTTTGTAAATCATTCTACTTTGGGTTACAGTGCTGTGAAGTGAAGCAAAACAACACAAACCACAACACATACACACACACACAAAGAGGTAATTTATAATTTCACGTGAATATTTTAACAAACTGTGTGAATCCGTTTGCAAGGTGTGGCGTCAGAGAAAGTGTAATTCAGGCTTGCAATTAAAATGTCAGTCTTTTATTCCATTTAATTTCTGTCTGAACTTGCAAAATACTAACTCGCTGAGAAAAGATGAAATGCAAAATGAAAGATTCAGAGTTACCCGAAAACGCTTCAAATAACCAGTGAACTAAGAAGAGTTTTTGCGTGTGGTCAGGAATGCCCACTGCCATTTTTAAATTTATGACACTTAACGCCATTCTGTCGCTGTGCAAAGTGTAGAATCAACGCCGTTGTTTTGACTACAGATTGAGACAGAATTATCTTTCCTTCGGAAATGAGCAGTAACCGGTACTATGGAGTCCCCGTCCGGTGTTTCACTGCAATGCGTGTGACTATTGAGCTCTCTCTCTATATATATATATATATATGTGTGTGTGTGTGTGTGTGTGTGTGTGTGTGTGTGTGTGTGTGTGTGTGTGTGTGTGTGTGTGTGTGTGTGTGTGTGTGTGTGTAATATGTCTACCTGTTTAAATCACATCTTTAAAACTGAGAAACTTAGGAAGTCGATGCTACGTGTTTATTTTAGGTGGTTATGGGTTTCACACAATACCACACAAAAATACGTGCAAACAGATATAAACGTGTGATTTATTTATTTTTAAAAACATCAATACAGATTGATTTATAAGTCCATTCTTTAGCGCTTTATGGATTTATTTGTTCAGTTCTGCTTTTAATGAATATTAGGTTGGTTTCGCGTTTCTATTTTTCTTTTTAATTGCTTAACACGAAGGAAGAAAACAGCTTCCACTGAGGTGATTAAGTTACTGATATTTTTCACTTACAAATTTTTCAGGATCTGCACCGCCACGCTGACCAACTATAGAGCACGACAGTATCAATGGCCAATCAGACAAACGAAATTTGCTTAGAAGTGAAGTTAGTGTCTGTTGTCCTTGAATCTATATTGTCTGCGTGACCGCTAACACATTCTAATCTGCGACTATTTTTCTATTAAGGCCGTCCATAACATTGCCCGATTCCTGCAATATGCATAAATGCAGTTTGAGGAGATTTAGTTCACGAGAGTGAACACTTCCTTCGACAATAGAAGAAAAAAAACTGGCGCGTCCCGTAAGAGTTACATCCCTTTATAATTAGAAGCAAATAATTCAGAATACCTTCTATTGAGCATCAGGATAATAGTTTTTGTTGCTGTTGTTGTTGTAATTTACCACCTCGTGTAGGCTCTCAGTAACAAATCCGATATTCATCTCTGCGGTCAGCGCGAATTGTTATTTTTCAAACACGCAAGGGACCAGTTGGAATGTTATGCTAATTTCGCTTATTTTTAACGAGACGCGGTGTTGATTGCAACAAGAGGACATTATCCACACGTTAGCATAAATACTGCACGACTAGGATCTGTCATTATATTTCCGCTGGTTAAATATTCACGTTGTCTTCTCTATTTTCTTTTTTATTTTGTTCTTATTTCGGTGATTTACATTTGCCTTGTGGGGGTTATTTGTCTGGAGACTACTGTCGACTGTTTATTTAATGACTCTGGCTTTATGCTTATTCATTTATGAAATGGTGGTAGTGGCGACCTCCGCCGATCACAGAAAGGTACTTAAACACAGATCCTACCATTCTGACGCACTCAAAACCTAATTACTTTTGCTAATGTTCTCCACCATAACTACACGCGCACAAATACAAATGCTCTCATGCATTTATGCAAATGCAAATAAACAATCATTCAAAAACATCCAAATTCCTAGCAAACCACTCGTGAACATATTTTTTTTTCTTAGAAAAAAACAGAAAATGCTTAGAATTCTGGCAAGCGCTAATTTCTGTTTTCGTACTGTCCGGATTCTTGCTTTAGTTGCAAAATTTACAGTTACACATAATTCTCACTTGCAGTTCACGATGTACGTCATCAGCTTTGCTTATGAATTATTCACTTAAAAGGTTTATCAACCGGAAGTGACATTAATACAATATCTTAAATTACAGACTTTGACGTCATCATGCATTTTATGCTTTATAAAAACGTTTTTGTTATGCAACACGATAATACGTGAAATATTACAGTCCTGGTGTTTACGTTATCTGATAACGGATGAAATATTACACAGTCCAGCTGTTTACGTTATCCGATAACTGATGAAATATTACACAATCCAGCTGTTTAATTTAAGAAATTTTACATTATCCACCATCCAACTTTTACTGCCATGCAATCAAAGTTCACAGGAGATAGGTTAAAAACCAAGTAAAATTCTTACAGTTACAAATAAGCAGTTATTTCAAAAGCAAACTGAAATATAACTAGGAGTGCTTATTTGCACAAAAGATATTAAAGAAACCCCAAAATCTTATGATTATTACATCATTATGAATAATGTTGACATGAACACTGTGAAAAACATTGTATAAATACATCACTTTAGGTTTGCCTGACGTGTTGTCTAGGGTCCCAGTGAATGTTGTAGCAGACATGCACGTGGTCATTACGCTCTGTGTTGTTTTGCAGTTCAACACTCGTCAAAGTCGTCATCCAAGATAAGGTGGTTCTGTTCTGGCATTGTTACTATTGTTACTGGTACTAGTATGCCTGTCCGATGCATGAGAGATGCTACATGATACGTTTTTAGCTGACCTGTTGGCTGCCCTTACTTTCTCAAGCTCAATTCAATTAGAATTCAAAATTTTGAGTCTATCCTGCATCTCTCTGTCATGTGCTTTTTCTCTTTTTTAATCTCTTTTATGTGCACTTTCCTTCTCTTTCCTTTCTACTTCTGTCTCTTTATCCTTCTTTTCTTCCTCCTGTCTCTCTCAAGCACTCTTTCTTTTTCTTTTTCTTCCTTTTTCCTCTCCATTTCTTCCCTTGGTATGTAGAGAGATCAGCACCAGTTAAACCTAATTCTTCACCAAACATTTTGAGTTGGTACCTCCTCAAGCTTCAATGTTGTTAAATAGTTACAGTCAATAGCTCTTTCTCTGAAGTCATTTCTACTTTCTATTATAGAAGCCATTTCTACTTTCTCTTATATAAGTCATTTCTACTTTATCTTATAGAAGCAATTTCTACTTTCTCTTAAAGAAGTCATTTCTACTTTCTCTTATATAAGTCATTTCTAATTTCTCTTATATAAGTCATTTCTAATTTCTCTTATATAAGTCATTTCTACTTTCTCTTATATAAGTCATTTCTACTTTCTCTTATATAAGTCATTTCTACTTTCTCTTATATAAGTCATTTCTACTTTCTCTTATATAAGTCATTTCTACTTTCTCTTATATAAGTCATTTCTAATTTCTCTTATATAAGTCATTTCTACTTTCTCTTATATAAGTCATTTCTACTTTCTCTTATAAGCCTATTAGGAACAATTAAAACATTGTTTGTCCTTTGAACTTTAAAGTAAGTATCTCTAAAACACAACTTTAACTCTGAGTTAACTCTCTGTATTGTACAACTTTTAAAATTACATAAAGTCATGGCTTATCAAAAGACAGCGCATTCTCACAAGCATGCACATGTATATATATACACACACACACACACACACACACACACACACACACACACACACACACACACACACACAATAATGGATAAACCCACGGGCGCACGGTTTTTACAATTAATTCTCAGTGGGAGTTTAAAACAACAGCACGTTTCCTAGGGGCCAACGTGAACGCATTCAATTGCTAAACACCTCGTTAAGTTTTAATTCAATGTCGTCCAAGCATTTCTCCCGTTGTTGCCGCCCTTACTATTTTTAGAACTATCAATACGTCTGCGTACTCAACGACTGTTTCACTTTCAAATGCTTTATTTTTCTTATAAATAATAGTAACAGCTACATTAGTAGAAGCAGTAATAGTTTTACAATTATTATGCTGATGATGATGGTAGTTATAGCGATGGAGGTGATTGATTGATTGATTGGTTGGTGAAGAGGATTTTCTTGCTTTGAGCATTGTTTTGTTTCATCCCGTTCTAAAGAGGTTGCCTGATTGCGGGCGCCGAACTGAAGTGACGAAAAGTCAACGTTGGGTCTTTGTCATGCTGCGCTGGTTTTACCTGTCAATCAAGGCTTCTACATTTTTCAGACAGACCCTGCTGTCCATATTGAACACGCAATCCAAGTTCGATAACTTTAATTACTGATGAGTGAGTGTCGTCGACTGGTGTGACGCTCGTATTATATATGTATCAAGTTAAAGTACAGTGGTAGAGCGAGAGATTCAAAGAAAGGTCAAGAATGAATTACGTTTTAATTAATTTATGACTAGGTATTACGAGTTTAAATGATGTATATGTGTTAATTCCATATGGTGAGTGCTTCATGCATCTAAGTTCTAAATGTGGAGTTAGGTATTGATGTTGCTGATACTTTATTACTGCTACTATCACTACCGCTATACTTACCACGTTACTACTACTACTACATTTATTGCTACTACTATCACTACCACTATTACTATCACTTTGCTACTACTACTGCTACCTATACTTTAGTGCTGCAAATATCGCTACTGCAATAACTACCACTTTACTACAGCTATTGCTACTACATTTTAGCTGCTAGTATCACTGCCACTAATATTACCCCTTTACTACTGCTACTACTTTAATACTGCTGTTATCACTACCACTTTATTATTAGTGCTACTACCACGTTATTGCTGTTACTACCACTACCACTACAAAACTGTGAAGCACTTCATTTGTGCTGCTAATATTTATATAGTAGAAGTTTTAAAAGTAGACATCGTGTGCTGCACGTTAAGCTTAATATGTAGTGAAAAGTATAGAAATTTCCCAAAACAGATAACTATAGTATACCCTGAGGTAACACCTAAAGAATACTGGTGTCATTTATTGTGAACTCAATAGGCAAATTTCTCACTGAAGTAGGAAACCAACAGCTAGGACCTTGTTATTAATAAATGGTTTACCTGTGACACTAATTGGTTCTAAGGTGATGACAAGTTAATGTGCACTGCAGCAGGACTCATCAATGGCCTGATGCTAGCCAGTCATGATTGACTAATTGCCTGATGCTGGACACTGCAAGTGACCAATAGGAGTTAGGGAAGTATAGGGAACAACATCTTGTTAGGAAAATCCCTCGTTACTCATCACTTGTCGAAGTGTGGTTCAAGCTTAAGGAGTATACGCTTGTTCTTAAAAGTCCCCACTTTTTTGACGTACATTTGTTTAAGTGTGGTTCAAGCTTAAGGAGTATACGCTTGTTCTTAAAAGTCCCCACTTTTTTGACGTACATATGTTTAAGTGTGGTTCAAGCTTAAGGAGTATACGCTTGTTCTTAAAAGTCCCCACTTTTTTGACGTACATATGTGAGTAGATTTGAGAGTTGTAAATTCTACTTGTCGTTTCCATGCTTTTCTTTCGGCTAAATAGAAATGTAATTTTCAAGGGTTCCAAGGAGGTCTGGAATTCTAGAAAAAGTATGAAATTTGATTTTAACTTTTCCACACCTGGAAAAGCTCTGCAAAAATCAGTAATGTTTGAAAATAGTCTTGATAAAGTGTTAAATTTGATGGTTTTAACTGTTGTAATATTTCAGTCGTCCCGCAGACTAAAAATCGGAAACCTGAACAATGGACTTGTCTTTTTTCATTCGGAGTAATTGCCCTTTTCAGATAATGTATGCATAATAAAATAACGGGGGGAGAGTGCATCCATTGTGACTTTCCAATTTCCGCTGTGCTTAATTGGCAAGAGAGGTCGGATTACATTAAAATCAAACCATTAGAGATATCGATCTGAAACTAATTGCAATCGATAGAAAAAGTTGTCACGCCCTATATGGTCAAACTATGGTGCACATACCTCAACTCAACAACGTTCGGACTTGTATTGATTTGGTTATGAAATAATGCGATCCGTACATCTTTATTTGACTAATCTCAATATTTACAAATCTATTTCCTCAAAAATAACAGTTTTCGGCGTTTTATCACCATCTTTCGAAAAATATTTGTTTCATTTCAATATTCCTATAACATTATAACATTATATATAAAAAAAAAACACCGATTTTGATTTTGTTAAAATCAAGATAACTTCATAATTCACAAAACCGACCCTCGTCCCCCAAGAGGTTTTCATACATTTTTTTTATCGAAAATTAGTTTCAGAAATACACCAACCTTTGAAGAAAACATGATGAATCCATCCTGAATCAGAAACATAAATAAAAATTCAAATATCTTACATTACTTCTGGAGATATTTACATTCCCCACCCTTACCCCTAAGATTGGGGTGGCGCAATTTTCGCAATATACAACTCGGGAATCATTTGTCCGATTCCAACCAAATTTGGAAATGTTCCATGCACGCCCTTTTTCTACAAATCGAAATTATTTCACCATTTCCATTTATAATGTACAGAGTTAATTATTTTCTTTAGCGCTAAATAGGCACATTTTCCGTTACCAACATCTTGCGTGACGTCCCTTGCGTAATTTTGTACGTTATACTAACATCTTGCGTGACGTCCCTTAAGTATTTTGTACATTGTACTAACATCTTGCGTGACGTCCCTTGCGTAGTTTTGTACGTTGTACTAACATCTTGCGTGACGTCCCTTATGTAGTTTTGTACATTGTACTAACATCTTGCGTGACGTCCCTTGCGTAGTTTTGTACATTGTACTAACATCTTGCGTGACGTCCCTTAAGTAGTTTTGTACATTGTACTAACATCTTGCGTGACGTCCCTTAAGTAGTTTTGTACATTGTACTAACATTTTGCGTGACGTCCCTTGCATAGTTTTGTACGTTGTACTAACATCTTGCGTGACGTCCCTTACGTAGTTTTGTACATTGTACTAACACTCTTGGCAGTATTCGAAACAGGCCATCCATATCCAATTGCTGGACATCAATTGCAAATCTGTCTGGAATACTTTTAGGATAGCATGGAAAAGAAAAAAATGTTACTTCAACAATAAACCACACTTATCAATGAAGGAAATACACTATTTTTGTGAAATTTCCTACCATTTAATTCATATTTAAATATCTGCACGTCAGAAAGCAACCACAAGTGACACGCATCAAACTGAATGTATTTTTAAACAGAAACGAAGGACAGATTTCAAATGGCCTTGTTAATTCCGGAGATATTTCTTTAGCCAACACCCCCAAAATAAAAATCCGGATGTGAAATTTTCAACGTTGTACAACGTCATAACGCGAGAACAGTTGGTCTGATGGTAACTAAATTTGGTTATGTTGTAGGCATGCACATCCTCTACAAGCTTGAAATATTTGATAAGTATTTTTACATTACTTCCTATGATATAATTAGTTTCATTTTTTGTAGCTCAAAAATAGCTCATTTTCCTTGACCGTCATTTTCAGTGACGTCTCTCGCGTATTATTGTAAATTGTATTTCACTCTCTTCAATATTTTAAAAAAGCGAAAATCAATTTCCGATCTTCCAACAGTAAAAGCAAACTTGTAAAGTTAAAATTGTTAATCAAGGTCATCCATTTCTGCATTTTGCCACAAAAAAATACTCGGTCAAACTTTTTAAACCGCGGCAATATTATATATGGTTCATTGAACAAATGAAATATCATTTGGTGCGCTGAGCACGATTTCTAAGTTAATTTTTAAAAGAAAAATCGATATTTTAAGTTCAGCTTTCAAACTCTACTAGAACTTGCAACTTTCTGTGATTGTCAACTGATTCATTTTCATTGACTTTTGTATTTGTACATAGTGCTGTATGTTATATTTTTAAACATCTATCAGGTGTGATTTTAATTTGTGACTTTCAATATTTTTATTTTTAATTTGGGTGCTACCAGTCTGAAGAAAGTTTATGTTCAGATTTTACAGGTAATTATTTTTTTAAAATTACTTTTATATGTCTTTACAAATTTATGTATTAATTGTATCATCAGAATCTTGGTTATAATTGTATCATCAGTGTTTAGCGCGTTGCTAATCACTGTTCACAGGATAGATCTGCAATTTGTTTTATAAAATTGGTCTGGAAAATCATTTTAAACTTGGAGGAACTTCGTTTGTAATATTTTGATGATTTTCTTGTGTGAATTTCTATGATATCTTATGTTTCCAATATTCAAAATAACGCAATGTGATTTAATATTGACTCATTTATTTGTAACTAACACGTGTAAGCCTTTATTTGGGAACTTTGTCACAGTTGACTCAGCAGACCTAAATCTCTATGTGCCTCGTCATAACAGTGATTGAGAGATTTTTTCATAGCATAAATTTGATCCATGAAATACAACTTTGTTCAAATTATTTTTGATTGTGTCTGAACATGTAGGCCTAAGTAACTGATATTTATCAAAGAACGTGATAGTGATGACAAGTTAATGTGCACTGCAGCAGGACTCATCAATGGCCTGATGCTAGAAATATTTAGAACGTATTTATTCAAAAGTAGAGTGAAAGTGTAATGTCTGCAAGTCAAAGGCAGAGAGTAAGATGATTGAGTTCATAACCCTTAACGTGTATCTTCTCATTTGAAAAGTGTCTTTGTTATGAAAACAATGACGCAGACGACAGTTGGTGCATTTCTTACATAGATTTATATTAATGAAGAAAGGCTTACATCGCTCGATATTCATTTAAAACGAGTGCTAAAAATGCCATCTTGAGCACGAACGTTAAACGTAAAATTTCCCTTCAAATACATCCGGGATGCTGCATACATACTTTCATGACAATGATCGTAGTCTAGTTAGAGTGATTTCCCTTTGTTCAGGCACAGTCGTCGTGAACGAATGCTTTGCTTTGTTTTTCGTTGTTTTTGGAAGAAACGGATCACGTACCAAAGTGACGAATAAAAGGAGTACCTTCTATTCAGTCCCAAAAAATACATTTTAGCCAAATCCCACCCAAAGAGACAGTGAGATGATGCTTTCCTTGACAACACGATTGCAGCAAGAAATCATAGGAGAGCTAGAAGAGCGATCGTGAAAGTACATCGCAAACGTCATCTTGGTGACGTTTTTCTTCATTGAAGTCTGCACGCAGTAGTCCTACATTTACTTTATTCAAGTCTGCATACAGTAGGCCTACATCTACTTTATTCAAGTCTGCATACAGTAGGCCTACATCTACTTTATTCAAGTCTGCACACAGTAGGCCTACATCTACTTTATTCAAGTCTGCACGCAGTAGTCCTACATTTACTTTATTCAAGTCTGCACGCAGTAGGCCTACATCTACTTTATTCAAGTCTGCACACAGTAGACCTACATTTACTTTATTCAAGTCTGCACACAGTAGGCCTACATCTACTTTATTCAAGTCTGCACACAGTAGGCCTATATTTACTTTATTCAAGTCTGCACACAGTAGGCCTACATCTACTCATTGTCAATAAACTAAATAAAGGATTAGTCAAACAATTTTATTGAACAATAGGCAAGTTTTAAAGGCTTATGTCTAAACTCGTTTCTCTCTTTATACAACTTACAAATCTGCAACAATATTCGTTAGCCTCATACAAACACAGCATAAGAAATATAGCATCGATCAAAATTCACAAGTATAAAGTACAACGTAATCAACTTAGTGAACATAGGAATAATGGTTCAATTACATTAAGCATTCTTCAGTTCAAATCATAGATCAATAGTAAACATGTCCAAACTATTTCTAACTCCATTCTATCTTTAACAGTCAGTTAACTTACCATACGTTAACGATGACCGGACTTGACTTACTTCAAAATCAAAGTGATTAGAATAGAGAATTCCTTCAACAAAGTAACTTTCGGTCCATCTCCATCGAAAGAAATTGTACAACAGTGAGACTATTAGTCAGAAAAAACTACTCATCCATTTGGAACTGGTTTGGATTGTTTCAGCAAATTCTAGCATAGCCTCCACCTGAGTTGTTTACTCCGACTTTGACACTTAAAAATATCAGCATAAGTAGTGCCCAAGGGCGTGTCATTTTTAAATTTAGTTGATAAATATGATAGGCAAATTTACTCTACCATAGATAGATATATAGATAGATAGATAGATAGACAGACAGACAGATAGATAGATAGATAGATAGATAGACAGATAGATAGACAGACAGACAGACAGATAAATAATCTAACTAACTAACAATTTAGTTGATAAATATGATAGGCAAATTTACTCTACCATAGATAGATATATAGATAGATAGATAGACAGACAGACAGATAGAAGATAGATAGATAGATAGATAGATAGATAGATAGATAGATAGATAGATAGATAGATAGATAGATAGATAGATAGATAGATAGATAGATAGATAAATAAATAATCTACTTTTGAATGTGTATATTTAATGCACTTACCATGGCTTTAGCTCGTACGATTGTTCAATATTATCTACTGTGACTTTTCATTCGTTCTATTTTCGTTTCGTTTTCTGTTTGTTAGTTTGAGTTTTTATTGTAGGTGATTTTAAGGGAGGGGTTGTTGCGTGTTTGTGCCACATGCTTGAGGGGTGGGGGAATGAAGTCTAGATCAGTAAACTGGGATTGTTAGCGCTAAGACATAATTATGTCATTAAAAATGCATTGGCTAGCAGATCCCCTCTGAGAGCCGCCTCAAGAGATCTTAATAAAGATGCATTTACTTTTTTATCTTGGACTGTCCTGTTTTTCCGTGCGGTGATTTCGACCACAGGCACACACGTCCAGTAAGTGCTGGTGCGATGAGTATTTGGAAGAGGAGTAAAGTGGGGGGGGGGTAGACGTGGCTTGAAAGGATTAGATTTTCACTTACTAAAGGCGCATTAATTCACCAGATTGCTGTCAGAGCATCGGACGTATCTGAGTTTACAATGACAGGCGACTTTTAGTTGGCGGCTGGCTGCTGTCTTCAAGCACAAGGGATTGATTTCTTGTTTGATTAAGTCCCCTTTCATAGCAAAACATTGTTGATTTCTAGTACAGGGATATTGTAAGTTGTGTTTGTATGGTTTTGACACTTACCTTGTTTGCTTCTTGTATTTAAAATGTCGCATCTGATTTATCTTTCAATGACATCCCTGACCAGGATACATCAGGGTCTTGCTGAAGAGAGAACGCTGTATTTTGGTGGTGGCTGTGCCCCCTCCCCAAACTACCAATTTTCTTCTTTATTCAGTGTAAAAGTGTTGAATTTTCTTCAAAAACGAGGGGGGGGGGGGAATAAATCAACGACAAAAATCTAAAGTTCTGCATCCTTTTTCTGTCAGGCAGGAGTGGACGTTTGATATTTCCAGAGCTAAGCAACAGTTGCAATTAATTTGTATTTTTTCTAAGTGTTGATCCAGTCAGGCGCGAGAAACAGTTTGGTTTTATATCAAGCGTGTTATCTGTTTACAGTTCTTTTCATATTTCCTGATAAGAATATATAAGTAAATAATATTTCATAGTTCTTGTTAGAGATTTTTCAAGAATCTCGACCAGTCATTAAAAAGAAAATTTATATCGTGTTGTGTATTAGTAATTCCTGCTGTAAATATTCCCTCTCTTTAACTAGTCTCGTGATCAGTATAAGCTGTGGGGGTGGTAGCCAGCATGGACAGTGAAATTACAGCTTAGGAATTTGTACAAAACAATGGCTTATTGCCAGACTGGACAGTGAAATTACGGCTTGGGAATTTGTACAAAACAATGGCTTATTGCCAGACTGGACAGTGAAATTGCGACATTTTGTCACATTGGGAGAACAGGAAGGACGGTTAAGTTTCCGCTTTTGTATTTTATTTATTACTGTTAAAGTGAGGGGAGATGCTCTCATTTGAATCTTTCGTTTTCTCGTCAGCAGACGACTGCTGTTAGCAGAGCTTGCATTAGGTTTTGAGCTTGTTCATTCAAGACTGTTTGTTACAGCCTAGTGTAGTGAATGCAGCCTTCACTCCAACATTAAATTAATAAATTCTTAATAGAAAGATTTTGATTGACCTGTGACGGTGACATTCGGATTGGATGTGTAAGTGAATTGATTCTGGAGAGTTTAGATTGAAACATTACGAGCGTGTATTCTAAAGAGTTTGATTGAAAAATAAATGGGTTTTTAACTGAAAATCCGGACTAAAGGGATGGATGAGGTTATTATTGATAATCTGGGCTATATAAGGTAGACATATTTATTACTGAGAGTATGGGGTAAAGGGATAAATGGGTTCATATTTAAAAGTCCAGATTGACAATTTAACGAGTGGAAAATAAAAAGCGTTGTTTGAAACTTTAAATGAGATGATTCAACAAGCTAAGGGTGGGGGTAGGGCATAAAAGTGTTTATGCTACAGGACTTGAAAAATATAAATGAGTTTGGTAATTGAGGCTGAAAGGTTCAATCACGCACGCGCATTTGAAACAACGTTATTAATCACTCTGTACAAATATTATCGAGCGCACTTTGTTGAAACGCTGTAAAGCACAATTTGTTGAAACGCTATAAAGCACAATTTGTTGAAACGCTATAAAGCACAATTTGTTGAAACGCTATAAAGCACAATTTGTTGAAACGCTATAAAGCACAATTTGTTGAAACGCTATAAAGCACTATTTGTTGAAACGCTATAAAGCATAATTTGTTGAAACGCTATAAAGCACACTTTGTTGAAACGCTATAAAGCACACTTTGTTGAAACGCTATAAAGCACAATTTGTTGAAACGCTATAAAGCACACTTTCTTATCGTCATCTAGCCAGCTTTGTTAAAACGTCATCCAGCACGCTTATTTTGTAAACACGTCATCCAATATACGTCATCCAACACACTTTATTCATACGTCATCCAAAATACTTTCTTAACACGTCATCCAAAATACTTTGCTAGCACGTCATCTAAAATACTTTGTTAACATATCATCCAGCACACTTTGTTAAAACGTCATCCAGCACAAGTTGTTAACACGTCATCCAGCACGCTTTGTTTTGAAAACACGTCATCAAAAATACTTTGATAACACGTCACCAAACATATTTTCGTAACACTTCACCAAACATACTTTTACAACACGTCATCCAACTTTGTTAAAATCTCGTCCGAGATTTGTAAAAAAAAAAAGGCCAACCATCCTTTCGTTTGAAACATCACCCATCACGCGTTGTAAAATCGTTATCGAGCAGACTTTTTGCAAAGTCCTCATTCAGCACACTTAACATGATGATCTTCGATTAATAATGGCTGTTGAGCTATACTTTTATTTCAATTTGTTAAATTATCTTTAGTGCGTAATAACATTTGATTTTATTTGTTTTAGTTTCGTTTCTTCTATTCTGGGATATAACACGACGGAAAGTAGTGATTTTCAATACATAACTGGTTACAGTGGCTGCCAACGCCAGCAGAAGCCAATAAGCTTTAAAGTCTGCAAGTCGTTCTACTTGAAACGCTTAAGGAAGCTTTGATCCTGATAATTAGTGTTGTAATTTTTTCACTTGAAACACATTTGCTACTGAAATAAATGTGATATTTTATAAGTCATTATTTCAAAAAAGTTTACATTATTAACGTAGCTATTTTATACATTATTATGAAGTATTTAATCTGCGAGTCAAAAGAAATTTGTCGCAGGTACAGGTTCTCCATAAAATACTTTTAAAAATAATTTTGTGTGCACGTGATCAGTGTTACTCTCATCCCATCTCCCGTTCAACAGTGGGACTTTATTATAATTATATACTCCTAGCTCCCATCTCCCGTTCAACAGTGGGATTTTATTATAATTATATGCTTCTAGCTCCCATCTCCCGCTCAACAATGGGACTTTATTATAATTATATGCTTCTAGCTCCCATCTCCCGCTCAACAATGGGACTTTATTATAATTATATGCTTCTAACTCCTGCACAACAATGAAACTTTATTATAATTGCTTGCTTCTAGCTCCTGCGCAAATACTTTACCTTTAACTGCGCCTTTCGTCATAGATACCATTCATTTTTTCTTTTTACAAATATTTTTCGAATAATCTGACATTTACGAATATGGCCATTGATTTCTCCCTTTTAAACAGAAGAAAATACATTTCAGAAAAATAGTTTTATATTCTGCATATTGTCGGGGGATTTCTGTGCATTCATTTTTGTGATTTCATTTGGTTTGAATGTCGTTTGTGCAAGATCATATGGATACTTTAATGGTCTGGAAACAAAACGTTGCATTGGCAGTAATTCTGTAGAGTTTGTCTTGAATTTTCGTTTTGTTTCAAATTGATGACAAGAAGCTGTTTTGATTTGTAGACATGATTTCTCTTTTCAGTCATAAAATCTGGTAATTAGGCGATTCAGATTTACTGTCATTGTATGCTGGCGTTGTACACAGCCATTCTACGCTGTCATTCTATGCTCTCATTGTACGTTGTCATTGTATGCTGTCATTGTACACTGTCATTGTACTCTGTCGTTGTACACTGTCATTGTACTCTGTCATTATTATTAGATTCTAATGATTGATCAAAAGTCAACTGGACTTTCTTGGTGGCACAGCATGTTTTAAAAATACCTACACTAGACAATTCGGACATTTTCACTTTGTATAGAGTTAACTCCCCATGTCCCGGATATGGAAGTAAGATCTATCACAAGTAGTATGTGTTTGGGTCGAAGAATGTGGTAATGATTCTCTTCGTTTCAGACAGCCAGTATTTTGTTTTCTTCATTTACGGACGTTATGTTCTGTTAGTGTTTTTTAGTAACTGAGACAGAGTACGTACGTGTGTGGGACATATATTAATGGGAATTTAACTCTGAAATGCGTGAAAGAAAAACGAGCGAGACTAGAGCTATAGACGAAGAAATACTTACTGTCCTGTCATCTATGTACTGCCAAACGTTTTATATCGGAAGTTTACGTCACCAGACTTGTTGGTGCAAGTTGTGATACACATTTGGTGATGTGTCTCTATGCATGCAAGGACTGACAGTGCTTGTGTCTTAGCACTGCAAATGGCAGTATTCGGTGCTTGTGTCTTAACACTGCAAATGGCAGTATTTGGTGCTTGAGTCTTAACACTGCAAATGGCAGTATTCGGTGCTTGAGTCTTAGCACTGCAAATGGCAGTATTTGGTGCTTGAGTCTTAGCACTGCAAATGGCAGTACTCGGTGCTTGAGTCTTAGCACTGCAAATGGCAGTATTCGGTGCTTGAGTCTTAGCACTGCAAATGGCAGTATTCGGTGCTTGAGTCTTAGCACTGCAAATGGCAGTATTCGGTGCTGTGTCTTTGATTATAAGCTATGTAAGCTATTCAACGTGGGTTCCTTAAACTGCAATCCACCATCAGGTCCTGTGTCAACTGATGTCGTCGAGGATATCTGCGTACAACACGACACTGGCTTGGTTCACTTTATAAACATTCACATTTTTTTTACTGTTCCTGTATTTTTTAAAAGGACTGTTGATTTGTGACAAATTACGGCATAAGTGTTCTCATGTTCATTCTCAGTTTGATTAGAAAGTCACCACTACTTTGGCATGCTTGATGATGTTATTTATTTCTTTGTTTAGTGAACCTTTGCATACGAGTATATTAATTACTCATTTCACACATGAACTTTGGAATGCGTGGTGCTCACTTAAAATAAATGTCTCATAAATATTATTCCATAGATTCAATAAGCATTAGAGAATGTATGGTTTCTTCTCTCCATTTAGGACAGAAATTTAATTTCTACCATTATTAATATTGTTGACTGTATTATTTCTTTGCGTTTAAATATAAGTTTATTACCCTCCCATATTTTGTCTACTCTTTCATAGTTAAATACGTAGATTTATATCTTTAGAAGGGATAGAGCCAAATTGTAAATCGTAAGACCTGAGAATCTTAAATAGGACATGTCACAAACTGATGTGACATTGGGAGGGTGGCTTAGTTAAATATTATAATTTATTTAGAAGAAAACAGTCCTGGATATAGGGATTATATTCATTGAGATTGTCCCTGGTCTAAGGATAACAGCAATTCTGAGTCTGAGTTGATGATTCCGTTTAAATGATCGGCGTCGACCCAACTTGATTAATTATAGTATTGATTTATAATAGATGGAACTTATACAAGATCAAACATCTATTTTCCTGGTGCCATGTGGGTTTGTATGTAAAAGTAGAAATAGAACTCCACAATACCATACTTTATTTAGTATTTCTTTTACTGAAGAAAAGCCTAATGAAATTCGTATGAGAAATTCGCATGAGAAGATACAAAAAAATAGGAAAAATAACTTAGATGCAACAAAGAAGGAAAATAACACTCCAAACGTTTATCGCAGTTTATGGAGAGTATGTAACAACTGGGGATAGAACCTTAAACAAGCGAACAAACACACCATAGAATGAAACTCACTGGACTGGAAGAAATGTATCACCTCTCTTTTGTCAGAGAGGATAAGAGATGTCTCTGATGACGATGATAATGATTACAAATGAAACTAAAATGTGCTCAACTATTGATATGAAGACATTTATGGTAACAGTGACGTTAGACGCGTACAATGAAATCACTTTCTGTTTTAATTATTTATTTCTGTAGTTATTGGATTTTGGGGCGGGTTTTGAGGGAAGAGAAAACACTTTATTTGATCAAATAAAGTCAATTTTCGCTAGGTCAATATTATCCTGTCGAGAATTTGACGCGGCGTATTTATTTTGTTTACTAAACGTTTTGTGAGGCAAAGACAGCTTTCGTCATTTCCTTTCTAGACACTGGTGACGTCATAAATTGCTTGATTCTCGCGCAAATGTCAACAGAAAAGAAGCAAGTGAGACTCTTCTTGTTTTCTTCTTTTCACCTCTACTCATTGTTGAAAACAATTCATTTTCGAGGGATTTTCTTTTTACTTGCAGAGATTTAAAAAAAAAAGTGTTTGCTCAATTTCGACGGGAGCCTATTCTTGACAGGAAAGTGTCTTAAATCTATATATACAATCTCAGCTCTTGAGGCACTTGACCTTCATGTGCAGACGAAACATGGCCAGCGTATGTTTTAACAACCTCTTGACCTTTGCCTTCAAAGTTACGGAGTCGGCGCCCGATCAGTGCAAAGTACCACTAGAGTTATCGCCTCTTGTGCACTCTTTTGGCCAATGCCTTTTGTAAAGGAACTCTCTGTTTTAATGGAATGACGTTTAATGGAATGACGTCATGAAATCAAGTCGATCTCCCTTTACTAAGAAATGGGCGGATTACTTTTTTAGAGACTATTTGACACCAGATTTATTACTTTTATCCTAATCTTCATAAAGTCATGATTTATGACTGATGTCTAAATGATTTCACATTACTTTGATATCACCAAAAAAACCTAAAAATAATAATTGATTAGATCGACAGAGACAATGTGATATTCAAAAGCATTTTTCCGAATTAATGCATTGGGTGGAAACAGGTTTAATTGGCTATCAGTTCTTCTTCTTTATGAAACGATCAGTCTCTCAGAATCATTTCCAACGAATCAATGCACTAATCAGTATTATATATGTAATATGTTTCTTAATTGTGTGTTTGTGTGTTTGTGTGTGTGTGTGTGTGTGTGTGTGTGGTGTGTGTGTGTGGTGTGTGTGTGTGTGTGTGTGGTGTGTGTGGTGTGTATGTGTGCGCGCGTGCGTGCGTGCGTGCGCGCTTGAATAATTGTGAATGGCTATAAATCTTTGCGTGATGTGTGTATATATTTATGTGTGTGTGTATGTGTATGTGTATGTGCTTTATGTATTTCATGCAAAACGTTTCTTGCTCTAGCACTTGCTATGTAGAAGCCTATTGAGTATTGCTATGGACGTTGATGTACAGACTGCTTTGTCTCTGGCGTTTTGTTCGTCGTTTGGAAACAGGAAACGGTAGCATGTCTGACAGAATCTTACGGGTGGGGAGAAATATCACTGTATTATGACAAAATGGCATACAATGAACATTTGGCAGTGCTCGATATTTCCTTGCGACGAAAATTGGTTCAGAGGTACTGGGATATATAGCAAAAGGTTTAAAGGCCTCATATATAAAGGCTGGAAGAAAATAGCAAGCATATATGTTATTGCAGTAAGTCAGAGTGCTAAGTGTGAAAATATATTTTCCCGTGGGCATGATGATGAGTTAGTTTCGTGTTAAAAAATTGCTTGATGTGTTTTAGCATTTGTTGTGCGTCCTTTCAGGTGTTTTCAACTCGTCCTGAATTAAGTTAACTTAAGAGTCACCTGATTCTCAATGTCGTGTGCAAAATAAGTTAATGAACAAAACAAACAGCAAATAAGCCTCCCGCAAACATCAAGCATGTAACCCAACTGCTAACAGCAGAGCAATCAAAGTGAAGACATCAGTAACCCTCCTGCAAGCAGCAAGCTACCATACTGCAAACAGCAAGCTACCATACTGCAAACAGCAAGTAAGTCTCCCGCAAAAAGCAAACAATCCTACAGTAAACCTCAAATAGTCATACTGCAAACATCAATACCCACATTGCATGCATCAAGTATACAGACTGCAAAATTCAAGCAATCACACTGCAAGCATCCAGTAATCAGAATGTAAACATCAAGCAATGACATTGCAAGCATCAAGTAATCACACTGCAAACATCAATAATAACACTACAAACATCGCGAAATCTCAATGCAAGCAATAAGCAAACACACTGCGAACATCAAGTAATCACACTGCAAACATCACACAATAACACTGCGAACAGCAAATAATCACACTGCAAACATCAGTAGTTACACTACAAACATCAAGTAATCTCAATGCAAGCAGCAAGCATTCATACTTCAAACATCAATTAATAATACTGCAATCATACTGCAAACATCATGTAATCACACTGCAAACAGCAAGCAATCACACTGCAAGCAGCAGGTAATCATTCTGCAAACAATAACATTCTTCCTAACACCAAATATTGAACGAACGTCGGTAGGAAGTGGAAACACAATGCTCCACAAACTCTGCATGCTGGTAAATCAGCATTCCGGGTTTGCAAATTTTCGAGTGTTGAATTTATTGTTTTGTAGTTAGTCTGGGGATCACTTTCGTCGCTCGCCAGACAATCGTCTGAATTTGCCTAGGATTAATCCTGTCCATTGTCTATGCATTCCGATTACATATATAATTATATTTATGTGGGAATTTGTTCAAGATTAACATGTTATAATTAATTGTCTGCAGTTATTCAAGCGTGTTTCTGTGTGTGTATGTGTGTGTGTGCGTGCGCGCGCGCGCGCATGATTGAAGAGACACTTGGATGTATTTGCGAGAGAACTCATTCATATTCCCCCTGCTGAGCTGGACAAAGAAATGGATCCCTGGTGCTGCTGTAATTAACACAGGATGATTTGACTCACGTCTTTTTCTAATTCTGGAGGAGTATGCAAGTCCAGAGACTGGGATAATTTTGTTCAAATATACCTATGCTTTAAGTTAGACATTTAAACAAATAGTTTGATATGTTTGTACGAAATCCCTCTCTTAAATATCGAAAGTGTAAACGACAACGGTACAAACACACACACACACACACACGCACACACACACACACACACACACACACACACACACACACACACACACACACACACACACACACACACATGGGCACAGAACTTATGCAATCACATCTCACATGACCGACACCATTCTATGAGGACTGTCTTTCACAACAGACTCCGAACAGAGCGTTTCTTGACATGTTTATTTCTCAAACTGCTAGAAGCTGAACGAATACAATACATTACAAATGGCTGGCCTGAAAAAGCTGTATTTAAACACAAGGTAATGTAAAGGTTGTGGCGGAGTAAGTTTGCCTAACCCTATTTCTCTACTTAATAATTATTTTTTTGTTGCTAATGTTAACGTGACCCGACACTGGGGACTGTTTATGATGATATGTTTGAAGTAAACAACACAGGTGGAGAATGTATTAAAAACTTGCTGATGTAATCTAAACATTTCCAACATGATGTGTAGTTTTTCTAATACTCTCACTTGTTCATAACAAATTCATCGAATGGGGATGGACCGAAAGTTATTTTGTTGAAGAAAGTCTATTTTCTAATCACTTTGAATTAGAACGAAACTCAAGTCCGGTCATAAAGGCAAAGTTGTTTATGGTAAATTAACTGACTACTAAAGAAAGAATGGACTTATAAATATTTCTTACATAGTTGCTATTGATCTGATTTTAATTGGAGAATGATTTATGCAGTTGAACCATTATTTCTATGTTCACTAATTTGATTACGTTGTACATTATACTTGTGAATTTTGATTGATGCTATATTTCTTAAGCTATGTGTGAATCGGGTTAACAAAATTGTTGCAAAATTTGTAATTTGAGAATGTTTGTAAGAGAGAAAGGAGTAATAGAAATGAAATATGCCTAAATTTTAGCGCTGCTTTCATTGACTTTTGCAGAAAAAAAGCACGTTGTTTTTTTTCTCTTCATGCTACAGTGACAACTGTAATCTACCTGATCAAGTTGGTGTGTGCATCTAGCATTATCATCAAACGTATCAGTAACGTGTTGCTGTGAGCTGATTCCTGTGAATTCTGTTTGAGAGCCAATATGGCGAAATTGCTGGCTTGAGTTTGGTCTCGAGTATTCATGAAGATTATTTTGAACATTCCTTGTGGTGTGCTGAGTAGCAGACACGAAAATTCGGGAATATTCCTCCTGATGTGCAAAGGAAAGTCAAGACGATTCTACAGGACGTGCTTGGAAAGCACATCGAAGATTCTGGAACAGTTGTATAACGTGCCAAGAAGAGGTAAGTGGGACCTTCATCTGAACGCAGTGAATTGTTGCAAACCGCATTATAGTGAACATGCGCTACTGACAGCAGCCATCGATGAAAAGGTTATACATTGACTATAATTATTTTTCTAAAACTCCGCTCTCTTGTCTTTGATAAATTATGCCTATAAATTTGATTATAATATATGATCATTTGACTGCTAATGTCTATGCTAGGAGAAAGTGATCGATTGTCTAGCGTCAATCGAACATTGATGTGAAGCGATGTAAATGTCAAAGCATATTCAATGTCATACACGTATCGATAACCATATGTTGGAGAGATAGGAGTGGATTGGGGCTCGCTAAATATAGATTAAAGACGGATTTATCTTCTCCTTTGGTAAGACGTTTTACATTTACGGAAATATTGTGTGAAGTAAAGGTTTGTCTTTAATATTGTGGAACAGACGTAAACGTTTCAGCACTCTCATATCTGCAAGTGAGAGAGATGAGTGGTGTCTTCTGGAGAAATGTTAATAACATCATTTAATATTCTCATCATTTGTAATTAGTAATTGATAATAAGAATAATAATCATATCCATAAGTAGGGTGGCGTTGCGTCACAAAGGTAACTATTCTTTATAAATGATTGGAGTGAGCGAGCCGTAAAGTAGCATGCAGTGTGGTAATTAAAGGCTCTGAAAACTAGCCGTAAAGTAGCATGCAGTGTGGTAATTAAAGGCTCTGAAAACTAGATGTACATCATGCACGAAATCGCGGGTTTCTATATTGCTTTTGTCGTTCTCAGTTTGTTTAGCACCGCCCTGAGCAAAGGGAGATGATACCAATTTGCTCTGATAATGCATAATGCATTCGAGCCATCAATTTTGTTTCAAATTAGGCACTGTAAATTAATTCATATTTATAGATAGATAGATAGATAGATAGATAGATAGATAGACAGACAGACAGATAGATAGATAGATAGATAGATAGATAGATAGATAGATAGATAGATAGATAGATAGATAGACAGATAGATAGATAGATAGATAGATAGATAGATAGATAGATAGATAGATAGATAGATAGATAGATAGATAGATAGATAGATAGATAGATAGATAGATAGATAGATAGATAGATAGATAGATAGATAGATAGATAGATAGATAGATAGATAGATAGATAGATAGATTAGGTTGGAGACTGGGAATGAAAGACAGAGCTAGAAATATTTATAGATGTTCTCAAGAAAAACATAGATAGGAAGACAAGCAGTTGGCTGTGTGTGTAACCTAACGCATCAATATAACATAATTCAATTATATTGCCGTCTACAGGAGTATTTTAGCAATCTTTTAAACGAAGAGACACCGCCTCGTTATTATTGAAATGTTGGCTGTTATTAGCAATCACGTTTTGCACCCAATACAACAGAATGCATACACATGACATCGTGGTGCTCCATTACACGAATTTTGAAGGCGTTTGTTTACAACGACTGTAAACGTTGGATTATTTCAGGTTGCTGCAATTTACTTGGTGGTGGTGTATGTTGGTGGTTTGGGAGTTTTTCATTTTGTCTGTAAGCTATGACATAAGATGTGACGATAATATCAAGGCGTGGGTGAATAATGACATCACTTCAGCAAACAAAATATCATGAAAATGGAAAAAAATTGATTTATTTTCATGCAAATACTGACTAAATTAAAATAGAATTTACATTGTGAAAACCGTGTGAAAGTAATGAAACATCTGGTGTGAGTCACAGTGAATGCTGCTTAATTACTCACCTACTTACATTGAAAAGTCCATATTCCTGGACATCGGTGTAAAAAACAATTTGTTATTTATCAAAGCCTGTAAAAAAATTTTAGTACAAACAAACAAACATGAGAAACCAGTTCAAGTGGGCGCTGGTGACCTAAAGCGAATCAACAAACAATCAAACATAATAAAATGAACTTGTGTGTTTGTAGATAGTGAGAATGCCCCTTTTATGTAAATTGTCACCAGAGATTTTATAGCAAGGATTCCGAATTTACATTTTAAAATTACTGTATCCTCGGATTTTCACGACGTAATCTTTATCAAACTAGAAAAGTGTTAAAAAAAAAAACTATAATAAGTTTGGTAAAACAAAATTTTAAAAGAAAAGATTACATTCTATAGAGAACATCTTCAGCTGTAGCAATATTTTTGCTGTATCTCAAAGTAATCTGTTATAATAACCAGTAACATAAAGTAGTTTAGTTACAACGAAACATCTTAACGGTCAGTGATGGGACTCATGAACAAAATCAGACATGCATTAGTAGCTAGAATTGACTGTGTTCTACCAAAGCTTGAGCGCTAATTATATTATAACTGTCTACTCTTAAAACTGTAATAAGCTGAAGCTCTCATACTTGCACAGGCGGCAAAGGGCTAAATTCCTAAAATAGTGCACCTATTAATATTTCACACAAAAAAAACTCAGCTTACTAAACATGTTATCAACTTCTTGCAAATTATATTACACTCATTAGTCAAGCATTGTATAGTTCAACAATGATATATGTACAGGTCACCTCTATGATGGCGTGTCCTGCAATCTTCACCACTACAATGAACGCACCATCTCTTTGCAGAGTATACATCTTGAAAGACAACTTTTTTCTTCTTTTTTTTTTTTTTTACAGAAAAGAAACACTTCCTAGAAGATTAACGCATACAACATACAACCGAGCAACCAATCAATAATCCCATTCTTATGGCGATATCAACTATAGCTATAGTCATTGCTGCTTGTATGTATGCAGTCGAAAAGATTGTTTCGACACGTCAAACACTTTCTTCGTGACGTAATGGATGGGGATCAAAGTTCCTATATCGACCATTACGCGTCATACCAACAGTAGTGCTTGAGTGCTTTGAACTGGCATGTGGATTAGCTGAGGAAGAAAGTCAAGACCTGTCATATTAATATATGAATGGCTTTGGGGAGGGGTTGTCTTGCAATTTTAAGCCGGGTTGGTTGTATTGATGGACTAAACACATCGCCATACCATAGTAAATTGCCCGAAGACAAGACTGATAGGACTTGAAGTGACGAAGATAAAACATGGCGTCATATTGATGTGAATGGTTTCAAGACAGTTCGTGTGGTCAGGATGGGGGATTGTAGTGACGAAGAAAATACATGACGTAATGTTAAAGTGAATGGCGTCAAAAGTCTGAGAAGTAAAGATGAGTGATTGTGGTGGCGAAGAAAGCACATGATTTCAATTTAATGTCAACAGCTTGAAGGCAAATTGTTATGTCACTCTTGCTGTTGTTGAAGAAGAAATAGTGGGCGGCGTTGGTGAACACAACAATCTGTGACATTTTTTAAGTATTCATCTGTTCGTGCCAACGCCATCTGTTCAAAGACATCAACAAAGTGTGGTAGTATGTGGTTGTTTTGAAGCGAATGAGAGATTGTATGGCTTTAGTGATACAGACAGTATGAAAATCGTCGTCGTCATCATCACCATCATCATCTGTCTAAAGTCATTCTCGTACACGTCGAAATTGTACGGCTGTAGTGATATAAATGTCTGACATAACGGCTGTAGTGATATAAATGTCTGACATAACGGCTGTAGTGATATAAATGTCTGACATCGCGGCATTATTGGCTGTACCGTCATCCACGTAAGTGTGTATTGTGATTAAGGCATCGAGAATCATCGCATTCACGTCATCAATCCAAAATTGTATGCCTGTTTGGGTTCAATTTTTGTGCTGGTAGTGATGAAAAACAATACGATTAATGCTTACTACGTCAGCTGTTCATAGATATTCGCAGAAAAGCTGTTGGGTGGTTGTATTGGCGAATACGTACATCAACTTTTCACAACAATTCACGGCATTCTGTAAAGTTGTTCTGTTCGAAGTGAAGATGACACTTTCAAGCATCCGTGACTATCCTCAGTGTTCGAAGCCAGTTTACAAAAGCATTCATTCTCCACTAACAAGACATATTTTTTTTATATCCACATCTCAAAGGGATTAAAGTAACAATTTCGCTCGATGAATCTATTTGAGTTTAATTTCCTGCATACAGCTGTGAAGAAAAATACTTCCGCATCATAATTATGGCTGCAATATGTTTACATCCAAACTGGTTCTGTTAAATAATCATTTCTTGACTGTTACAATTAAGTCCATTTTTCAGGAATGACTCGAGTACCATTCATACATTCAATAGATTTTAAACATTATCATTAATCAATAGGTTTTAAGTATTCTCATAAATCAATAGGTTTTAAACATTCTCATTAATCAATAGGTTTATAACATTCTCAATAATCAATAGGTTTATAACATTCTCATTAATCAATAGGTTTATAACATTCTCATTAATCAATAGGTTTATAACATTCTCATTAATCAATAGGTTTATAACATTCTCATTAATCAATAGGTTTATAACATTCTCATTAATCAATAGGTATTAAAAATTTTCATTAATCAGTAGGTATGAAACATTCTCATTAATCAATAGGTTTTAAACATTCTCATGGATTGTTGGACAAAGCAGTAATTCATAACAGGCATAATCAGGCATGACGTGAATGACACACTTCCTCTTTCAAGAAATAATTGGACCTCGCGAATATTCAGAGCGAAAGTTCGAAATATCCAGAAAGAGAAGTCACCGATTCCGCTCAGTTTTTTTTAATTCTTCTTTTCTTTGTTTATTTATTTGGTTTGGTTTTCGCCTGAGCGATAGAGAGCAGAGCATCTTGTAGGAGATTACAAAGAACGAGACAGTAGTTTCCTCCCTTTGACGTAGTGACGTCATTTCATTTGCGGCAATAGACAGCATTGCAAAGAAAGAAGGAAAACATATCCCAGAAGCACAATAATATAATAAAATATAATATGTCCACAAGAGAAGCTGACGTCTGTACACTTGCACACATTTTGATAAATTAGCAAAGGTTCCATGCTTTCTGCAACATAAAAATAAGTAGTAAGGCAATTCAATAGTGTCGGTACTCTTCAAGTGGGTTATTTCCCCTTATAATTCTGTCAAAATGTAGGCCAAGTTTTTCTTACGCGAGAGTTGAGAACGAGCTCCGCATTCTACGTCCTTCACCTCCACGCCATGACACTTTTATTTGTTCTCACATCACAACTTAATGGCATCACAACTGCTCATTTCTTGTCCCGGTATTTCTCTACGCGTCTCTTCTTAAGTTTATAGTTTTACGGTCCTCAAGACGGCACTGCAGGCGGCGTGGCATCTGCACATATCATCAGAGATGGTTTTCAGTATTCTGACAAGGGAGGTAAGTCATCTTTACGCCCAGCGGCAGAGGACTGCACTTTCACACCAAGACAGAAGGGAGCAAGCAGGCCACGGACACTGAACTGTTGCCAAAACAACGAGAAGGAGATGGGGGTGTCCACAGAGAAAAGAAAAAAAATGAAGGGTATGCAGTTTTTGTTAAGCTAACATCAGTCACTTATAGAACACACAGAGGAGAGTGACGCGAAAATAAGCACAATCATGGAGAAATGCATGCAGTTAAAACAAAAATGTATAACAAATCTGGACCAAATGTCCATGGTACAATGTTTCTGGCAATGCTAGTCACAGTTTACGCTCGTGCTCTCATGCAGTGCATACAAATCTATATATATATCTTTTTCTTTCTCACACACACACACACACACATACTCTCATATATACATAAATATTATACTCATTCTCTCTCATACATACACACATATTCTCTTATACACACACATACATATTCTCACACATATGCTCACACACACACACATACACTCACATACTCTCACACACATATACTCATTCTCTCTCTCTCACACACACACATATACACACTCTCACACCCACACATGCTCATACGCACACTAACCACTCTCACAAATACATACACAAACACGCACACATTCTTTTGCATACACACGCACATGCACTCTCTCTCTCTCTCTCTCTCTCTCTCTCTCTCTCTCTCTCTCTCTCTCTCTCTCTCTCTCTCTCTCTCTCTCTTCCTACCTCCTCAACCAAGCAGACAATATCACATTCACCATTAATAAAAAAAAAGCATAGCACAGCGCAATGTTCAACCAAACTTCCAAACTAACTAGAAACAGGATTTTCAAACTGCACATATTTTTTCTACTGCTTAAGTTGTCAGCAAAAGTTTGCATCTAAACAAATGCACACGCACACACACAAACGAAAAGAAAAAACAACAAAGCGTATTTATAACCGTAAGGCATTCTTTCCGTGTGTGACGACAGGTCCTCTTAACCCTGCAGTGAAGAAGTGCCACCAAGCCATACAGCTATACTCACACCCAATTTGCAGACACCCAGAGAAACATAAACATAAAAACCCACTGCGCACAGTAGAAAAGCTTCTCAAGCAATTTGTGTCTTTAGACTTCTGTGGGATTCGATGAAGACTGTAAAGTTCCAACAAGGTTCTAAGTGATGAATTTCAAACTATGCTTGCTAAATTGTTTGCGATGGAGAATTCAAACGCCTTCCAGATAAACAGTTATTGCCAAAAAAAAAAATAAAAAACCACTTTACATTGAACAAAAACGAAGCCAAGCCTCAGACAGTAAAACATGATACAACGCAAAATCTTTCCCAGTTTTGTCCGTCAGTGCGGCTGCAGCGCGAAAAAAAAGTGTGCAGGGAAACACTTTTCTTGAAAATCTTATTCCATCAGTATTATCAATGATATTATTAACGATTACCCCGATAATTTTACAACGCATCTCAAATATGACCTTTATTAATATAAAGTCAACATCTACTACGAACACTAATATTTACAATTTTAATGGGCAAATATTTGCTGTGAGGCAACAACAGTTGGTTCATTCTGTTTAGCCGAAAATTGCTATCAAAGAAAACCTAACTAACGAAATAAAGATTTTTTCATTCTGCTTGCTACTGTCGCCAAAAACGCGGGAAAAATGGGAAAGATTTGTGGCGCCGAGAGGCGTGGCAACGCTCTTCTTTTCGAACAGCTATTTCAGTTTCTCTCACGGAACCTTTCTTCGAGACCGCTTTCGCTTTTGTCGCTGGAGTCGACGGTGTCTCGGAAGATGCAGGCACGACATTAGGCGTTGGCTGAACTGACTTTGCGTAAGCAGAGATGTGGTTGGAGATATCGCCATTCAAACTGGAAGCCTTTTTCTCCTTTCTGAGTAGGAACGAACTTTTGGCTAAGGCGGCGAGGCTGTGCACTTGCGATGCAACGGAGGCTTGCTCGCCGGTATTGTTATTGTTGTCGTTGCTGTTGGCGTTGAGGACATTGTCATTGTGGTCGCTGTGCTGGTGCTGCTGAGTCGTCGTGTTCACGCATAAAGCCTTCGTACCGGAAGTGGAATGGCGCAGTTTGAGAATGCGCGCGCGACATACGACGCAACGAAGCGGAAGTGACCTCTGTGACACGGCTACCTGGATGGTGCGAATGAAGCATTTGCGACAGACCACTTTATGCTCACAGGGGAACGTCTGCATCGTTGCGCGCGCACCAAGGCACACGACACACTGAAAACAAACACAAGAGCATAGCACGCAGTTACTATTCAGAAGTTTAATACTAAACGAGGAAAAGGAAAGAGTAAATGTTATAAAGAATGTAATTATGCTTTTAAAATTCTTGTTGATTGTGCATTATTATAGCTGAACTAGATCGTTATTGGTAGTGAATGAGTATGGTTAAATGGGTCGTTATCAGATGTGGATGATTATGTTAAACTGGATCGTTATCAGTTCTGGATGATCTTGGCCGAAGTGGGGCGTTATCGGTGGTGTATGATTATGGCTGAAATGGATCGTTATTAGCTGTGGATGATTATAACTGAAGTAGATCTTTATTGGTTGTGGATTAATATGGCCTAAAGTAGAGCATTATTGGTTGTGGATTAATATGGCTGAAGAAGATCGTTATTGTTTGTGGATGATTATAACGTGATGAGATATTGGGTGCGACTGATTGATTGTAGATTACTATTTGTTGTGGATATTTAAGGTTTAAACTATTATATTGTTAGTTGTGGATGATTACAGCTGTAATATATTATTATATTTGTTGCAGATGGTTATGGTTGTGAGGTATTGCTACTGGTTGTAGTAATTAATAACTAATGCAGAGTGTTAATAGTTCTAATGAACAATGGCAAAGGCAGATTGATATTTGTTGTAGTGAACAATGACTAAGTCTGATTATCACTTTGTGATGAACAATGACTAAGACTGATTGTCATCACTTTGTGATGAACAATGACTAAGACTGATTGTTATCACTTTGTGATGAACAATGACTATGATTGTTATCACTTTGTGATGAACAATGACTAAGACTGATTGTTATCACTTTGTGATGAACAATGACTAAGACTGATTGTTATCACTTTGTGATGAACAATGACTAAGACTGATTGTTATCACTTTGTGATGAACAATGACTAAGACTGATTGTTATCACTTTGTGATGAACAATGACTAAGACTGATTGTTATCACTTTGTGATGAACAATGACTAAGACTGATTGTTATCACTTTGTGATGAACAATGACTAAGACTGAATGTTATCACTTTGTGATGAACAACGACGGTGGAAGTCTATTATTAAATGTAGTGAAAAATGGTAATGGTAGATTGTTATTAGTTAAGGAGGATTATAGTGGTGGTCATTATATTTATTAAGTTTGATTATAGACATATTGGTCACATAATAATGAGATATAATAATATCACAGAAAATACACATGAGTTAAATTATCAAAGTGTCAGACGTGTACACTTGATAGTGAGGTAGCAGTCTGTTCATAGTAATAGTAGTTGGTAATCAAAACTGTACACGTGATAGTGAGGTAGCAGTCTGTTAATAGTAATAGTAGTTAGTCAGCAAAATTAAACTGAAATAATGAAAGTGGAAGCTACACTTTAGAAGTAGATTCTACTAAAACAATATATCAACTGAATGGTTCGTACACAGTATGATTTTTTTCTTAAGTAAAGTGTTGTTCCCACATGGATTCTGACATGTCACATACAGTTTAGTCATTCTATACATCAACAGGGTATGATTCTGACATGTCACATACAGTTTAGTCATTCTATACATCAACAGGGTATGGTCGAACCAGGCCACTGTGTCTTCTATGACCTTGAAAATATATTTTTAATAGGAGGACAGATAGCAATCTACGTCAAGAAAAACTGTGCTTGCTTTTAAAGAAATGTCCAACCCCAACTGCATTTGATTAATTTTAGTATATTTTTCTATACAAAAAAAAACACTAATGAAACATTTGATTAATTTTAGTATATCTTTCTATACAAAACCAACACTAATGAAACATAACTCAACAAGCTTCCACTTACAATAATGAAGAATATACAGGCAGAAAGCAATTTTCATGCAATAAAACTGAGGTTCTTTACAGCATAAAGGTTTGGTTTATTGCTTTCATTTTGTTTATTTTGTGGATTTAGTACATATCACATACACACGCACGCACCACACACACACACACACACACACACACAAACTTACTATAAAAATACACAGACATTCGTATGTAGAGCTTGCGTGTTTGGCTTCATCAAAAGGAAGTAATCAACAAGAATCCTCTGCAGACCACTCAGAAAGAATAAACATTCCAATTTGTCATTTTCACGATTTATGGAACGCTGAGTGAAAACCACGTTATAATCGTCACAAAAATAAACTTTAGTCAATAAAGAACGCTGAGTGAAAACCACGTTATAATCGTCACAAAAATAAACTTTGGTCAATAAAGAACGCTGAGTGAAAACCACGTTATAATCGTCACAAAAATAAACTTTGGTCAATAAAGAACGCTGAGTGAAAACCACGTTATAATCGTCACAAAAATAAACTTTAGTCAATAAAGAACGCTGAGTGAAAACCACGTTATAATCGTCACAAAAATAAACTTTGGTCAATAAAGAACGCTGAGTGAAAACCACGTTATAATCGTCACAAAAATAAACTTTAGTCAATAAAGAAGACGTCTGACTGGCTCCCGATGCAGAGACAGACTAATGTTTCTTTTTATTCAAAACTAAATTAATACTACGGGCGAGAACAGCATAGATCTAATCATGTCGTATAGATCTTGTTCAAAGATTAAGCAGTAGGCGTTGTTCTTGTGCTGTTAAAAAAAAAAAAAAAAGAGTCCTTGATTTCTCGAACATTCGCTAAGTTGTTTTTGTTTATGTAATTCTTGTGCAATTTTGACTGTATGTCATCTTGCTTATCTGATATTTTATCAGTGCTTCCATCTGGGCGGAGCAGGTAAGGGGTGGGCAGGCAGCTTGGTATTTTATTGTTAAATGAAAGAATAAATAAAATATTTTGTTGCGCAAAAAATTCACCTTTTTCCGTTTAGAACGAATTTTTAAACTTTTAAAATTTAAAATGTAAATCAAAATCAAGTTTTAAAAAAATATAATAATAAAGAAGAGCAGGCAGCTCAAAGTGATAAAGATAGAAAAACAAGTTGAAATAAATGAAGGAAAAAGAAAGACACTCAGTCAGAGACAAAGAATATGCCATTTGCCATGGCTATAGCATGCAATAGATATGCTCCTACCACTTGCCATGGCTATAGCATGCAATAGATATGCTCCTGCCACTTGCCTGGCTATAGCATGCAATAGATATGCTCCTACCACTTGCCATGGCTATAGCATGCAATAGATATGCTCCTACCACTTGCCATGGCTATAGCATGCAATAGATATGCTCCTACCACTTATCATGGCTATAACATGCAATAGATATGCTCCTACCACTTGCCATGGCTATAGCATGCAATAGATATGCTCCTGCCAGTTGCCATGGCTATAGCATGCAATAGAGCGATGCGCACCTCTTTTAGCCAATGCTGACGTCACGGTGCCAACATTTTGCGTCCTGAATTAAATTATTCCGGTAAACAAGTGACCTCGTTTTGTTTCCTTGGCTGACATTATTGTCTCCCCTGAATAGCGAATACGTGGGGGAAGGGGGGGATAAAAAAAATTAAGACAATTTGTGCATTCTGAACTGTAGAGTTTAGAAGATGTATACAGTAAGAAGCGAGAATGAAACATATACTACTCTGAACTCGCAAGCATTTTTTTAAATACAGCACAAATGAAAAAATACAAGGCTGGAGAGAAATATTAAAAACCGCCATTGACACCCATTCCACTAGCCCTAACACATGTACATGCAGCCATTAATAACAAAATACCAATGACTAACACACTTATCACCATTGAAGTCCACCAAGACTAGCACCTACATTAACTGCTACCCATACCACTGTGACTAACACCTATACCACCACGACTTATACCCATACCACATGATTAAAATCCACTCCAGGACTAATACCTAGACCATTCTGCCTAACACCTATATCAATATCACACAAATACCACCACGTCTTATACCCATACCACATGATTAAAGCCCACTCCAGGACTAATACCTAGGCCATTCTGCCTAACACCTATATCAATATCATACAAATACCACCATGTCTTATACCCATACCACATGATTAAAGCCCACTCCAGGACTAATACCTAGGCCATTCTGCCTAACACCTATATCAATATCATACAAATACCACCATGTCTTATACCCATACCACATGATTAAAGCCCACTCCAGGACTAATACCTAGGCCATTCTGCCTAACACCTATATCAATATCACACAAATACCACCATCACTAACATCCAAACCACTATTACTAGAAGCCTTACTACCATAAGTACCAGTCAAACACTTTCACTAACACCCTAACTAACATCACAAGTGTCTGAACCATCATCATACCATACCACCATCAATACCAATCATTCAATAACACCCAAACCACTATCAGTAACACCCAAACCACTATCACTAACACCAAAACCACTATCACTAACACCAAAACCACTATCACTAACACCAAAACCACTATCACTAACACCAAAACCACTATCACTAACACCAAAACCACTATCAATAATACCAAAACCACTACCAATAACACCAAAACCACTATCATTAACACCAAAACCACTATCAATACCAATCATACCACTATCAGTAAAACCCAAATCTCTATCACCCCCAATACCCTAACCATCATCAATACAAATCAAACCACCATCACTACAGGCTCACCACCACCAATGCCAATCATGTCATATCAACACCACCCGAATTATACTCATGAACGTTCAGATCTTCCTCACTGCCACCCGTTGCAACATTACTGACACCTTACCGTCATTTCTTTTACAAGTACAGGTCTGCTTTTGTTCCAAGAAAATAAATGAAGTAATATCCGATGCGAGGGAAGGCACTTATTTCGTCCCTCCCCCCCCTCTCGTAATGAAATCGAGCAAATATGCAAGAAAACGCACCCCACCCAAATATCAATCGCTTCCAAACTGCTTAAAATGGCAGACGACGACTGGCAAATTCTCGTAAACATGAGCATGGTTTCGATCCAGACACGTCGATGTCAGACTGGCAGCAGGTAATCGACTGTAGCGAATTAAAGATTCTAATTCGCTCAACTTATTAATGGTCCTGTTGTTTTCGAAACCGCTGCACAGCGTCAGGGCAAATAAATTGTAACATGCTTATTTTTCACCCGAGGCTATGTTTAACCAAGACACGGAAAACCAAGGGGAATAAAGAAGCGTTTAGGTGATGCTTCTTGGGAGCTGAATTTATTTTAGATCTTGGGTTCTGTTCTAAATGCCAGCGTTATTAACATCCAGACATGGGTGATTGATGGATGTTACAATCAAACGTGAAAACTCAATTCCTGTCAGAAATTGTTTCTGTGGCTGTTCTAGATGCCTTCTTTCAAAATCGATTCTTTCTTCCATCATTAGAGACTATCAGATCGAATCCGTGATCAATCTTCTACTAACAATGGAAGTTTGTGACAGCACATTGATTTTCGAACAGCTCTTCATTGCCCACCATTTGATTGTGTAAAGTCTGACTAATCATTGTACTTTCGTATAAAATATTTTTAAAACAACCGGCAATATATTGCTCGTTTATTTGTGTTTCTTGTTTTGTAACATTTATTTTTTAATGATTTTGATTTTTGTTTTGCACCAAAATAAAATTGAAGCAATACCTTTTCGTCTTTAATACATCTTCCTTCTTCCGGAAACATTTCTACAAACAGGATCTTTCACAGCCGGAAGTTGATAGTCTTGGTTGTTTTCGCAGTGTTGCACTTTAAATAACCGTTTAATAGTTATTTTGAGAAGTTGTGTATTTCCTTACACACCGGAGACAAGGAGAGAGATGGTACTCTGAAAATTAAGTCCTGAAATTAATATGTTATTTGCTCCAATAATAAATATCTCCAGCCGTAGAATAAACGCTACACGTGTCTGAAAGTATTCTTCAACGGTAACTTTGCTAATCACTAAAGGGCATGACACTTCTCAGATATAAGAAATCTTTAAATAATAACTCCGGAGTAATACATCGGAAAAGATTAAAGCGACCTCTGCAATAGCAAGAGCCATTTAATGAAGCCAATGGCGTCGTTTGGTTTCGTTGCTAGTGAGTGTACCACTTTGGATGTTGGCAGTGACCCACTGCAAACCACATGTGACCGTCACGTGAAAGTTACTGCCGAGTGATTGCATTGATAAAGCAGCGTTCAGACTCACTTGTCAAAAGTAACAAATGGGACTCGTGGGAAATGAGGTGGGTATCCATTGTGTGATCTTACCGCTTGTCTTTTCAGTTCAACACTCTTAAGTCATCACGTGAGTTACAAGTGATAGATGGACAGATATTCTAAATATATTATTCGAGCGTTAAGTTTACTCTATCAAAAGCCCTTAACTGCTACTATCCTACGCTACATGAATGACCCGAAAGCCATATCACGAACGATTTCTCTTCCAATATTTCCTCCTCTCAGGTTTGTATTCAAAGGAAAGGGAACTCCGCTTTAAAAAGGAAAGAAAATTGTTGTCCGTCATAATTACAAGTGCCTTAGAGCCACAAAGCAGTATTAGCTCCCTTACCAAATATTTGCCAATTCTCATATTCGCCGTGCTGGTCTCAACTGGCACGATGAAATGCCGACTTTCCAAAACCTGACATTGGACCCGTACCTACCTAAAATAAAAAAGAAAAGGAGATCCGATAGAGGAATAAATTAATTCTTTCACCCATTCAGTACGGCACTGACCAGACGGAGGCTCGCCTTTGTACAAGTAATTCCGTAATGACATAGCAAACGGTCGAATACCACGAGCTCGAACCATTGCCAAGCTACGCTCGTCTTTACGCCGGTATATTGAAAAACTTTAACAGTACTGTTAATATCTGAATACAGTTCAGCTACGAATGTGATCATATGAGCATAGATCTCAGACAGTACCTTAAGCTTTGGCTCTACATTTATCCTTAGAGATTTTCTTTTAAAAATTCAGAAATAAAAACTTTTTTTTTTTAAACTTTCCATAAAAGGCAAAATTTCACCATAAAAACATCAAACACGCGACCGGTCTGTCAGAGATAAAGATTCGACGAAAGAAAATGGCTAGTAAATAAAAATAATATAAATGGCTCTCGTTCAGTTGTGAACAAATAAACGTCGTTTTTCAGCTTCACAGACCACCTCTTGACGTCACAAACTACGTGGTAATAGTGAATGATATGTACACTGCAACTAAAAGTCACAGTCCGCGTGACTCTTTTGTTCGCTATTGACAGAAGAGCGCTAGTTAACGTCACAGACCACGTGACCATTTTGTTAGTAACTGATAGGCACTCTGTAGTTGGTTCGCAAGACCCCAGGTGCAAATTTCAATAAGCCTCGTGTCTTTAAACGTGTATTTTCAATGCATATCAAGATATTTGCTAATATTTATAACTGACCTGAGGTCATACATTTTAAATTTAAAATTAATATTCTTGTAATCAATTAACCAGCCTACAATAAATAACAAAGCAAGTGGTCACAACTTTCATCAGACTTATCAGTGAACTTAATAATCGAACAGCTACTGCTCCAGGAGTTTGTGTGTAAACAACTTTTTAAATCTCTCTTTTTATATATAAATTGTAACAGAAATAACCAAGCTCGACTTTTGTCCGATGAAAATAATTATGATTCTTATTTTATTCATAATGTCATTTGTACGTAATATTATGGTTGAATGATTTTTTAATATTATTTTGTATTGTCCCAGTC
Organism: Sinotaia quadrata; assembly: GCA_028829895.1. Taxonomy (NCBI): domain Eukaryota; kingdom Metazoa; phylum Mollusca; class Gastropoda; order Architaenioglossa; family Viviparidae; genus Sinotaia; species Sinotaia quadrata. The sequence continues at coordinate 18,447,341 of CM054180.1, forward strand.
AACTGTCACTGGATGGCAATCAGAACGGAAGGATTAGCGATGATATAGAAGGGAGAGAGCGCTTGCATAATCAAGCATGCGTGAAGCAGGTCTTGCATGATCAAGCATGTGTGAAGCAGGTGCTGAGACAGTTGTTTGAGGAGAAAGTCGGAAAGAAGTATTCAGACGGAGGAAAGAAACAGCGCTGGACGGGGATTGATGGGGAAGAGTGGTCGAAAGTTGTTAAGTAAATTGGGCTAATTTTGAATGTGATTTCTGGGTCAAGGTACGATTGCTAAAATCTGATTTGAGAGTTTAGAAAGAAAACTGGTCTATTTAATGCTAGTAACATTGCCTAGAGTTCCCTTATACGCAGTCACGATCTAAATCTCTGTCCTTGCCGTGACATAGTGAGATGTCCAATGATTTGAGTCCCGATATGGTCAACGATTACCGAACAGAGACAAGACAAACCAACCAGATGGCCAGTGGAAATAATGACACCCGTACGTACGGAGGCTGTCAGGATCATCGACAAACTGGTCACAAACGGAAGTATTATTTTTTGTAGTTTAACTTAGCTCTTAGATCTGTAGATGTTTATTTATCTCATTTATTTATATATGAATTTATATGTCCAAGAATTTATGATCTAGACAAATTAGGACACAGTCAAGGGACAGTACTGATGATGGTTGTGATATGACCTGTAGATAATTAGTATAGTGTTTTTTTCTCTTTTTAATTAAGTGTGCGAATGAATTAAAGAATTGGAGTGAAGGAAACATACATACAGTCATTAGATTACATAAGTTTAGAAAGGGTCTGACTGTATTTATGAGAATATATGTATCGATATTGCCGTGTGAAATATTAAATTTTACAAACTGTTAATTATCTCTCTTCGTTTAGTATTTATGAAGCGGGTGTCAATGCGTTCTTTTTTTTTTTTGGAGGGGAGGGTGCTAGAGGAATTAATAAATTAAGAGGCTTGATACAAATCGAAAGATATTCCAAACGCAGATTAGCTAACTGTAATACCTGAGTACAACGATAATAATTTTGCCATTACTATATACCCTACATGTTAAACGATGGATTAGCTCCCTGATATTTTAATCGGGAGCAAAGAACAGGAAGGTGTTATAATGTGCGTGCGTGCGTGCGTGCGTGCGTGTGTGTGTGTGCTTGTGTGTGTGAAAAGAGAACCTTTGTCCAAATATTCTAACTTTCTAATCTATAAGACAGAGATAAAATATCGTAAGAATATCCGTTAATGGCACGATACAATCACCTGGATTAGTCCATGAGAAAGCTTTGCAAGAAAAAGGGGGAAATAATCATCTGTCAGACATTTACTTCAGCAAGTCAGGGCTGGACATAGTAGTTATTGATTGCAATTCCGACTTAACCAATAGTTTTTGATCGATTCTGTTATTAGCTTACCGGAACACTTTCAGTAATGCATCGCGCGACCTACTAAGTGGTGAGAAGATAATTCTGGGATAATGGGAGAGCACTCTTAAAGAAGCAAATGAAATCAAAATTTGACATCACACTTAACCAACCTCGTCTTCTTCCTCAAAAGTGATTTCTCCGTCTTTTTCCTCCATTTTGGCAAGCAGCTTGTCCTGCAAATAACAAAGAACAATAGAAAATGATTTATTTAAAATTTGTGGTATTCGCTGTAAAAAAAAAAAAAGTGTCTGTATAAACAAATATTTACCAGAGTCGTTCACGAAGTTAGGGGGTACTGGAGGTGGGGGACAAAAAAAGTAGATCTGTGAAGTCAAGAGTCGTGGAGTCGGAGTTGGTAAAAATGTTCCGACTCCAAATTTTATGAATCTTAGGCCCAAGGTATATCCGCGTTTGATTCATGCAGGGATTAAAACAAAACTATAAAAATGAAAGAAAGTTATAAGGCAGTTGTATATTATTAATTTAGTACATTTTAAGGAACCGAAGTAAATTGTACTTTGTGAAGTTATTCAAAATAGTGAAATAAAAAATTTTAAAATCTGCTGCTGTATAATTTTTTTTAGAATTTTTATAGTGCTGTGATATAACATCGACCTTGACCCGGGACAAAAATTTCTTGAGTCATTCAGTAGTATTTTTATTTTACTACTAAAATAACGCAAGAAATGTTACTAGTGCTACTTTGTTACTACTAAAATTACTCAAGAAATGTTACTACTACTTATTTGTTACTACAAAAATGACTGAAGAAATGTTACTAGTACTACTTTGTTACTACTAAAATGACTCAAGAAATGTTAGTAATGTCACTTAAATACAATGAGGGAAGAATTAGGAGAGGATTAATCCTTGCATCCTTTAAGAAATGATCGAGAGTACAAGAATGGGGTTTTAATATGTATGTCAAAATCTAAAATAATCCCTATGGTTATATTATGCTTTATAGTTTATTCCGTATTTCATTCCTTTATATAAAATTTATAAACACAAGCCATATAAAGTCTAACAAACGAAACTGTGTGATAAATCAACATAAATAACAAATAAATGTATTTACCAGAATATAAGCTTTAAACAATGAATTTACACAATATTCAAGCAGAACACACAATGACACAAAAACGGACCGTGATGTTCTAGTGTTGAGGGGGGCGGCTTGCAAATGTGCCTACGAGCTCTCTTGAAAACGACCATGTACTCTTTCGTGTCTCAGCTCAAAAAAATCAACAATGCTCCGGTAGATGAGCCTAGTAAAGGAAAAGAAAGCTGACTTGCACTGCTCTCGAAAATACAGCAATTGTTTTATCTCCGCATGGAAACAAACATTTGTAGGAGAGAAAATTGGGACAAATGTGACTGGTTTGAATTACGAGGTCTAGGTCTCTAGGGAGAGGAATTTTTTAGTGTTGGTGAGTCCTGCCAAAAGACCTTCAGTTTCCAGTTTTCAACAGCCACTGGATTTTTTACGCTCGCAAGTTGCAGTCGCTTGCATCCGCATTAGCATACTGTCATGGGGACTCAACAATGTTCCCACCTCCATGAACTAGAGTGGTTTACAGTTCTGATAGAGTTATCGCCCATAATCTGAGTCCCAGATCGCGTCTCTTCTTCTCTACCTCAGCATCTATAGGACAGCAGCTAAGCAGACCAAAGCATCTGGTAAAATATGTATCTCATACAGCAGCAAAAAACGTTTTGGTCGGAAAATCGCGACGCTGTCATCGATAACTTTATTAAACGAAGCTACAAGTGTCATCCCAGTGGTCTTCTGTAGAAAAAAATTTCCCGCGGCGATGAGAGATGCCCTGTTAAGAACTGAACAAGCCTGTCCTGGCGGCGCAGAAAATCAAATAAGCGAGGAGGACCCGGATGTGCAGAGACTGATCGAGATGTAAAAGCGATACTGCACACTGCTTCTCTTGCTACGGGAGGAAAACAAACACAATGTGTATGTGTGCCTGCGTGTATGTATGCGTGTGCAAGCGTGTGTGAAATGTGAGGGTTGTATGTGTGTGCGTGTGCGCATGTGTTGTGTTTGTAGGGGTATGTGTGCTTGAATTTATGTGCATAAGTGTGTGTGTGTGTGTGTGTGTGTGTGTGTGTGTGTGTGTGTGTGTGTGTGTGTGTGTGTGTGTGTGTGTGTGTGTGTGTGTGTCTGTAACTTCTCATAATTTGACCCTACGTAGAATATGTGATATTAGACAGTGTGGTCGAAAACACTGGGGCCTGAAATAAGAACCCCACTTTTATTTTCTCTCACGCCATACAATTTCCGTGACTATGATCTGAGAAATTGTCCCTGTGGCATCCCAGTATGATCTACCCTTGAGTTGTTTTCTTTCAAAGTTCTCCATAGAATGCATGCGTGATACAGCCACTTCACCTCTCTTACCCACCCGCACACCCCGATTCGCCATCAGCAGTAGCAAACCAAATGAAACGAAAATTCCTTTGTTGAAGAAGTATTCTATTCTAATCACTATGAATTTGAACATAACTCGAGTCCGGCCATAAAGATAATCATTAGCTTATGGTTAGTTAACTGACTGATAAAGAAAGAATGGACTTAGAATATTTCGTAAATGTTTGATCTATGATCTGAATTAGTGAATGCTTATGTAATTGAACCATTATTTCTATGTTCGTTAATTTGATTACGTTGTACATTGAACATGTGAATTTTGATCGGATCTATATTTCTTATGCTGTGTGTGTATTGGGCAAACGGAATTGTTGCAGGATTTTGTTTATATTGAATATTTATAAGAGTGAAAGGAGTTTAGAGATGAAATATGCCGCCTGAAATTAAGTGTTGCATTAATTTGACTTTTGAGAAAAAGCTCGTCTTTTTTCCTAACTCCAGGCAGTAGTGATTAAAATACTTGCTTAGTCATACTTGAGTCCAGCATTGTCGTATCTTATGAGTAAAACATGTTGCTGTAAGTTGATTCCTGTGAATTCCATTCAAGAGCCAATACAGAAGAAATGGTGGATTGATTTTGGTCTCTAGAATTTATGAAGATTATTTTTAATGTTTCTCATGGTGTGTTGAGCACTACACTTGGAGATTTGAGAAAATTTTCCTCTTGATGTGCTTGATAGTGTATTTGAAATTCAGAATGATTCTCTATAGTGTGCTTTGTGAACTTATCGAGGATTCTGGAACGGTTGTGTAACATGTCTAGAAGTGACATGTGAGTCTGTCACCTAAATAAGAATGACAGTAACTTATTGCAAACGGCATGATTGTGAACACATGACAGCCGCCATGTTTGAAAAGGTTATGTGTATTGACTTTATTGACTTGTATTCTCTGAAACTCTACTCTCATTTCCGTGATGATACCCATGAACCTGTTTAATTGACTGCTACTGTTTATGCTAGGATAAACTGAATGGTTGTCCAGTGTTAATTGCTTTCCCCTGTAAAATATAATCAGGGAACAAACACTAAATTTCGAGTTTATTCCTTTTTAACTCCATACTTTCTTACATTCAACTTACAGTTTCCAGCAACAGTATTTCGAGTTTATTCCTTTTTAACTCCATACTTTCTTACATTCAACTTACAGTTTCCAGCAACAGTATTTTTAACCCGAAACCCTCGAACAGTTTCACTAGAAACAATGTCAAGTGTTTAGCATATTACATACAAGTATCATAGTTCACAATTTGTAGAAATAATTGTCTACTCCACATAATACATCTCTACATAAAACGCAAGTATAACATATCAATTGCAAAATGCACGAAATATTTCTAAATCCATTCTCTCTCAATCAGTCTTTTAACTCACCATTAAGCTAACGGCCACCTTTCTTGACTGGACTTCTTGCCACACCCAATTCAAGTGATTAGACACAATAGCAGGTAAACCCTTGATCTCAGCCCATTGGCTGGTCTCGTCCCCGTAAATCTTAGCCATTGTAAAATAAAATCTACTCACCCAGATAGATGGAACTGGTTTGTATTGCATCAACAATTTCTAGCATATTCTCAACTAAAGAGTTGTTTACTCCGACTCTGACACTTACAAAAATACCCTTAAGTGGAGTGCCCTAGGCCATAAATATATATATATATATAAATCATACATGCATGTATACAAGTATATGAATGCTTGTGTGTCTGCTGACTGGAAGTTGCGTGTGCTGATGCAGTTATTGAGACTGCGTCATTTTACAAAAACAATGAGCAGGCAATTTTCGTAGCGAAACTAATTATCGTTGGAAGATGACATCGAGCAGAAATCAGTCAGTCAATCATTGAGACAGAAATTACCAGAGGCGTTCCTGTAAGATTTCCTAGAGATTCGTGTGGGCGTTCTTGTGGGGTTTCGTGTAAGGTCATGCGGGCATTCTTGTGGAATTTCGAATCCGTTCGCATGACCGTTTCTATGGGTTTTGGACAGGTTCGTGGCAGGCATTCGGTTCTTTCTTCAGCCCGAACACTGAGCGTCATGAAAGTGCAAGTGCTAATTAGAGGTAGTACAACCTAAACATCTAAGTAAACATACATTTGAGTCAAAACAGCGCACCAATTTTAATATGCTTTGAAGTCAAACATCAAGTGTGCATTCTATGAACATTATGAGTGTTTGGCAATATCCTTTATATTAGTATTGGCAAAATCCTTTATATGAGTGTTTGGCAAAATTCTTTATGAGTATTTGGCAAAATCTTTTATAGGAGTGTTTGGCAAACTCCTTTATATGAGTGTTTGGCAAAATCCTTTATATGAGTGTTTGGCAAAATCCTTTCTCTTATACATTGGCACAAGCGTGGACACAACGTCTTTTTCTTGTATTTTCAATTCATCAGTCTTTACAGTGGTCGTTGTTCTGGAATTTTTTTCAAGCGAGCGGGATAATTAAGTAAGAGTTTCTCGAAGTGAAAAGTTTACATTAATCCCTGCAATAGAGAAGAAAAGCGAAATTGACACAAATTTTGTTAAATGTACGTGTGTTGTCTAAATGAATGCGACGTTACCTCCGTTATCGAAATACCACTCCAGACATTTACACGAGAAACAGAACCAAGTGGTGGTTTGAAGTCGAACTTTAGAAAATTTTTAAAACGTTAATACGAACTCAAACAATTTCATTTTTCAGATTGCATATGAAAACAATACAAGTATGCGCACATACACGCACTAACTCCAATGCGCACATACACGCACTAACTCCAATAGGATTATATACACACCAGCAAACACTGCATACACACTTACACAGACAAAAAGAAATACATATGCACCAACCCCAGATATGCATATACTAAAACCCGCGCGCATACTTAGACAAGCACTCATGCATATGCACTCAAACAGACACTCAAGCACACACACAAACGCATAGAACACACACACATGCACATTTGTTCATGTCCATAGACAAGAAAACAAACTCATGTTCATACACACTCAAGCAAACACATTTGCTCTCTCTGTCTCTCTCACTCTCTGTCTCTCTCTCACACACACACACACACACACACACACACACACACACACACACACACACACGCACACACACACAAACTCAAATATGTACGAAGTCTCCAATATTTTCACTCATACTTCACACTCTTGCTATCACACACACACACACACACACACACACACACACACACACACACTTATATATATATATATATATATATATTCAAACATTCTCATATGCATGCACACTCTCATTCTCAAAAGAATAAACGACCCGTGCAACTATGCAGAGAGTTATATCCCTTATCCACAGACTTAATATTTAATTTAACATGACACTACACACAGAGGGCCTTTCATACGTGAGCTCCACTTAGTGCATTACTCGTGAGCACACGAATTCTCACTGCTCAGCTTGAATTGTATTCAAATTATTGCCGCGGGCTAAGATCACAGCGTATAGTTACGGAACTAAAGTAATTAGCAGATGCTATTGGAAATGAACGTGAAAGGGAAAAAAAGCGTATATTTGTAAAATATTCCAATCATGTTCCCAAGTTATCAAATCACCGCTGCAACTTTCGGATCGAATTACGTCACTCAGAAATTAGTTTTATTCATTGGCCGGGGTCTAACAAGCAAAAGATTTTTTTTTAAATTTCTTCTTTCAATGAAATGAAACATGACGTCAATCTAATTAAATGTATTGGTCCGTGATGAGCATTTTTAACATCATGGACAGTTAGCAAAAGAAAGTGAAGAGTAAAGAACCAAGTAACAAAGAAATGTACAAACGTGATAACATATCGAAACGAAAGGGGAGGGCAACTGAAAATACAAATTAGGTGATTATAACATCATGGACAAGTATAAAAAGTATAGGGCTGTTTGTAATATCGTAGACAACTTGAAGACGTGAAAGTAATTGTAACGTCAAGGACTATAGCTATTAAAAAAGGGAAAGAGTGTTTGTAACGTCAAGGACAATTAGAAAACGTGGAGAGTACTTGTAACGTCAAGGACAATTAGAAAACGGGAAGAGTGTTTGTAACATCAAGGACAATTAGAAAACGAGGAGAGTGGATGTAAGGTCAAGGACAACTAAAAATACGTGGTGTGTACTTGTGACAAGGATAATTAGAAAACGTGAAGGGTTGTTTTAATACGAGGTTATAGAGACTGGACGTTACTTACAACGTCTGGGACAACTAAAAAGATTCGGGGAATGTAGCCACAGCGTCAGAGATAAGTTACAAGAAAAGTTCTAATGTCAAGGACAACTACGAGTCGGGAGAGAATTCTAATACCAGGACAACTACAAAACTTGAAGGATAGTTATAATGTCTAGGATTAAAAAAAAAATTTTCCGTCAAAATAAAAAAGAATATGTAAACATTAGTTTTGAAATCAGAGACCAGGTAAGAAAAGGAACATGAACTGTACCTGATTTTTTTTTTAAGGGAAGGCGAATTATATAATAGGTGATTGTGACGTGATGCTAGATTCAATGTGTAATAAGTGATTATAGTGTGATAATAGATTCAATGTGTAATAGGTGATTGTAGTGTGATGTTAGATTCATTGCGTAATAGGTGATTGTGGTGTGATGTTAGATTCATTGCGTAATAGGTGATTGAGGTGTGATGTTAGATTCATTGCGTAATAGGTGATTATGACCAATCAACAACTAGACAGTTTGATAGACGAATGCATGCCAATGATCTCTGAAAACTGAAGGAAATATACAATTTCAGATTTCAAACGTGTCAAAGACAACAAAAGTGTGACAGTCCATTACATCTTCGTACAACAAATTATTGACAACGAGTAATTATAAAGTCACACCCTGTGAGCAAGTACGGCAAATGTGTATAATTTATTCTTGCATTTATGTACGTATAAATGCGTTTGTATATAGTTAGACAGAGCATATTACCATAAAATAAATCTTAAATGACCCTTTCTCAGTGGTTTTGTTGCTAAGGAAACTGCACCGAAAGTGTACCTTTCATTGTAATAATTGTATTAATTTAATCAGCAGAGTCCAAAGGACACTTCGTGCTTCGCAAACTTTCAGATTAACACTCTGTGTTTACCTTGTCGAACGAGACTGATAAATAGATTGTGACAGTATAATTATGTAATCATTGAAATGTCAATTGTCAAATGTGCATTATGTATAGAGGATGATGTTTATAAAAGATTATAGTAATGTCATAATCGCCATTTAAAATGTAAACGAACATTCCCAAATTTTAATGAAGTTACTGTTTTCATTATAACTTGATTTGATTTACAAGTCTTTTATGGCATATTTCTTGCTTTCTGTGTTATCTTCCTTTACCTTATTTATTCTATTTCATTTGACATGGGTGGATCTGGTTTAATTATATTTGATTTAAAATTATTTTGACTGACTTGATTTATATTTTTCATCTCATTTTTTTTCTTTTACTTGATGTTATTCTGATAGTTTTGATTTGATTCAAACTCATTTAATTTACTGACTGAGGTAATCTGAAATGACAATTAAATTTGATATTTCATTCTGTCTAAATGATTAGAATTAAAATTGGTGTTTTGTTATAAACTCTAAACGACTTAATTTCTCATTTTAAAATTTGATGATTGAACGTTTGATTGCTTCGTGAAGTTTTGTTTGTTTGCTCGTTTGTTTCATCTTAAATGATGGTCTTATCTGATTTGAATGAAATAAAATGGAATAGATTCGATCTGATTCGAAATAATTTATTTCAACGCCTACACTCATCATTATAACAGATTTTACCTTCGCAAACATAACACACCAAACAAATTCAAAACGCCCCCAGTATCATAAAACACTAAACAAACTCAAAACGCCAACCTGTAACATAAAACACTAAACAAATTCAAAATGCAAACCAGTAACATAAAACAGTAAACAAACCCAAGACTTCACCAGTAACATAAAACACTAAACAAACACAAAACAATCACCAGTAACACAAAACACTAAACAAACACAAAACACTAAACAAACACAAAACAATCAGCAGTAACACAAAACACTAAACAAACACAAAACAATCACCAGTAACATAAAACTCAAAACACCCACCAGCAGCACAAAACACTAAACAAACTTAAAACAATCACCAGTAACATAAAACACTAAACAAACTCAAAGCACCCACCAGTAACATAAAAACACTAAACTCAAACAAAACGCCCCCAGTAATATAAAATACTTATAAAGCAAAATGTCTGTGTCTACTGTCGTCGAATTCAAATCAACGGGTTCTCAAACTACAAATAAAACTGACAGTATCAGGAATCTAATATCCTTACGTCTAGGCTTTATTTTCCAAAGTAATTTGTCGCAAGGGAGATAATCGAATTTATTATCATTGAAAAGCGCTCAGCCTATTGTACACATAAACATGACGCAAACATGTAAGCTGGAATAAATTAACTCACAAAATAGACAAGTCTCACCGTTCTTTCAAATACACAAATTATAACCCCAAAATAGTAATAAGCATGTATTGAATATTCATATAAAGAAACAAAACGATTTTTTAATAATTAAGGTTAATAAATATTTTGCTAATAAACTCATTTATGCTTTACTAGATTTTTTAATAAAAAAAGAAAAATGTGTTTTTGATAGTAAATATTTTTAAATTAGTTAAATCTTTTTGTAGTAGAAATAAAAATCAAATATCAAAAGTAAGAGTATACTCACTATAAACGATAAACATTCAAAAAACTTCTTCGAATTTCTGTAAATATATTGCAAACCTGGATTTTTTTTTCATGCAGATAAAAGTATCAACCTGCTTGTGAAGGAAAGATTAAGCCTAAGTGATACTCAAAGATAGTGCAAGATCTAAGAGGGGAAAAAAAGAGAATATTTTAGTAATGACGTCACAAATAATTCCTAATTACTTTGTACTTTTTTTAAATAGTAAAAATGTTGACCCTAATAATTAATCGATGCTCCCCAGCATTTCACTAAATCATAACACAGTTAAAATTTTAATTAAAGAAAGAAAACCTAGTGTATAACTCAAGCGTGCTCATCTAAAGGGACAGCATTTTTTAAAATTTATTTCCCGCTAACTTAAAAAAAAATATAGCATTTTCTTATGGATCATTTTATCCTGACATTTCCGTGTTGTAATTTACTAATTTTTTTTTGTTCTTTTTCTTTGAAAAAAGTAGGTCAGGCAATATCCTTGAACAGATTACAAAGATATTATGTTGTGCAGTAAATGAATAAAATCTAGCATATCAGCAAACACAGCTGTATTCATTATACGTCCTAACAGTCCCACCAGGAAATGCTTGTCCACCCTAACAAAAAAGAAAACAAAAATTATATATACATCTCACTTTCCTCAAGTAGTAATACATTTAAGTTTCTTTCAACTCTAAGTCAATCAAGACATATTAATTTGCATCCATTTCTCGAGAATATGAGCTTAGAAGGGAAATCCGCCAGAAAAATTAATACCTCAACAATGATTTTGTAGGTATTACATTCAAAGGAGGAAAGCAAGTGGGAAGGCAGAAAACGATATCTATCTATCTGTCTATCTATCTATCTATCTATCTATCCCTTAGTCTTTTCGACCGTTGGGGCATCACTGATGACCTGACAACCAGTTTCCTCCATTCCAAAAAGGATTTAGGAAACGCTAAAGGGAAATCTTAGCTAGCTAAAAATTAGGGGAGAAGAGAGATTTGCATAACATAGTTTCAAATGGAAGAAAACAATCATTAGTACCTGCTGAGACAGGAGACAAGCATTAGTACCTGCTGAGACAGGGTGACAAGAGACAAGCATTAGTACCTTCTGAGACATGGAGACAGGAGACAAGCATTAGTACCTGCTGAGACAGGGAGATTGGAGACAAGCATTAGTACCTACTGAGACAGGGAGAAGAAAGGGAGAAAAGGGAACGAAAACAGAAAAACAGATATATATACAAAAAAGCAAATAAGCTTCCAGAAAATGCCAATTGCAGAGAAGCAGAAACAGACGATTCTCTATCGTGTGATTGTAAGACGGACCTTGAACTTTCAACTCTGGAAAAGCGTGGGCAAAAGATTGCAGACATAACTACCATTTGGAACAAAACAACAACACCGTGGAGGAAAAAAATGATGAAGGATGGGAACAATTTCCACCATACCGTAAGACAATGAGAACAAAGTGGCAGAAACACAAATTATTAGAATGGCAGCAGATGAATTTGCACAATATGGCATATAATTTAGCTGGCGTGCAAAGGGAGATTATCTACTGTCTAACAAGCATTCTAACAGGCAACACACACACACACACACACACACACACACACACAAATATACATATTAGCCTCTACAGTCACAGTGAAACAGAAAGGTAATTTTTGCAAACACACGAGTAAACACGTGCATAGAAAAGAAGTTCATCGATTTTCTAACACTGTTCAATATGCAAAGCTGTTCTATAGACGAATTGAGAAGGAAAAAACGCAAAATCACTCTAAAACAGACTAAACCTCAAGCAAAGAACAATTTACATACTGTGGCAAACCCACAAACCCAGTTCTAATCTTTCCTTAACGCATAGATCATGTAAACCACTCTTGCACACAATGACAACAGCTAACAAAAAGTGAATTTTAATCTGACAATCTCTTGCATAGTCACAGTCTAAGAGAAAGTGTGTTGTTCTGACAAATTGTAAGTTTGACAGCGAATAGTTTTACTATGTTCTAAGAGAAAGTGTGTTGTTCTGACAAATTGTAAGTTTTGAAAGCGAATAGGTTTACTATGAGTTCGGTAAGCACTTGTGCGCATGAGAGTGCGTGCGCACTTAGGTGAGAGCATATGCTTGCTTATGTGTCTGCGTGTGTGGCGCGAGAGTATGCATTATACGAATGAAGGTATACGAACGCATGAGTATAAAATCTACATTTCTTCCCGAAATTTCTTTCATTGTTTTGGGGTTTGGGGAATGGGAGGGTGTATAGCAAGCATATCTCACGATGCGCTAAATTGTCTTCCCTTGTTTAAATTATTTTCAGAAAATAAAACGCGCGGCAAATATGTAACTAGAGAGGTGTTGCAAATCCTTTTCTGCACTTAGAAAATTGTAGACTTCCTGATTACCTGTTCGTTTAATTTGCATTTTTCGTGACCGACATTTTTGCGAAGTCAAGAAAGGTATGCCAAGAACAGAGTGTTACTTGATTTCGCTCTAACACTTTCGTGAAGTTCAATATTCGTTTTTTTAATTTTAAACCACTGTCAGGAGAGTGAACTTCTGTGAGGATTTCAGTGTTAGTATCTAGATGATTAGACAAGTATGTGTATGTTTACTTGTGCGTTTGTTTGTTCGTTTCGTGCGCTTGCTTTTGTTCATTTGTTTATTAATGTATGCATTACTGAAAGCTATATTATTATTTTATTTAAATTCTAGTAGCTGCTGCTTCCTTTTGCGTTTTGCTCGTATCCTTACTTATACCCATAAACACACACACATACACACACACACACACACACACACACACACACACAAACACACACACACACACACACACACACTGATATGCAGTTTCCGAACGCACAAACTAGGCACACAAATATACACATATGCACTCTCATGAACATATACAAAATTAACTTTATTTTTGGTCACTTCTCAGCAACTACTTTTAGGATTCAGATGAACTTTCGGCCCCTAACTACTACTGGTCAACAGTTGTTGGAAGCTCCGAGGTGTGCGACTGTGAAGAATATCGATATTTTGCAATTAAACCGATTTTCAGTCGCATTCAAACTGGCCTACCGTTATCTGAAGGGGGGGAGACGTGCTTTGTCTTCTCTGTCATATGAATGCTTAATGCATTTTTTGTTTGCGAATTTGTTTATCTCCCTTTCTTATTTTTCTTCTGAAACGGGGGATAGTTGTGGACTAAGTGTTTATTAAGAAGTTCTTTGAACATAGATAAAATGAAATTAAAAATATTCTAAATGTGTTTGAAAAATCTCTGGGTAGCAATTGTTAAGTTGTTTAAATTATATTTTTTTATTCTAACAGAATATAAAGAAGAAACAGAAGAAAGAATATAAAAAAAATAAAGATAAGACAATGAAAACAACTGGAGAATAAATGCAATCTTAGAAAAAGGAAACAAAAAAATATACCCACTTCGACAGGTGTTTCTGTACTAACCATGACCGATTGTAAATAAGTACATGTAAGTTAAACTGCTTTTTTTTCGTCCGGCGAACAGTGGCGTTCTTTTTGTTTGAATAATCATGTTTCTGATTAATGAGGTTAGACACAATTAGGCTTTTAAGTAATATCAATCTCCAAAGCATAATTAATAAATCGAAAACAAGAGTGCAGTAACACTGACTGAAGGAAAGAAAAAAATAAAGCAACATCTCAAATCCATTAAGTTAGAATGACCTTCAATTACGTCTTCTACTCAAACGGAAAGATTTACGACCATCGGATGTTCTCGCGCGAAGAAAATCCAGGCCAGGCGAATCTATAAAGGGCAGCAACTCGCCACGACAGGAAACTAACGATCTAGTGGGTTGAGATTAGCGCAGAAATATAAGCAATTTTATTTTTAATGGATGTGGGTTTAAAAAATTACAAAAACAATAATGAGTACATGTTTGGAATATTTTGTTTTCAAGTACTAATACTGTCTAAGAATGAGAGCGGTTGTAGTTTTTAAAAAAATATTATTTTTGACAGGAAACCAACTCAGAGATGTTTTGTTTTAAGGCTTTCTTTAAATCACCACAATCTTCCAGTCACATTGATTCTGGTTACGTCATCATAATTCATTGTAATTCTAATTACGTCTTTTCATTGTCCTGACGCCCTTGTCTTGAGATCTTCATAATCTAATGATCTCATCACACCATTTAATCGTCACTTTGCAGTCGACCCCAGATTGTTTACTCTTTTACTCGTCCTTGTACCTATTTTTTTTGTGTGTGTGTTATTGTATTCAACTGCTTTATTTCTTTATAATCCTACTTCGTCCGTTTTATATATTTTATTGTATTCAACTGCTTTATTTCTTTATAATCCTACTTCGTCTGTTTTATTTATATTTTTTTTGGTATTTTATTGTATTCAAATGTTCTACTTCTTTATAATCCTACTTCGACTGTTTTATTTATATTTTTTTTGTATTTTACTGTATTCAAATATTCTACTTCTTTATAATCCTACTTCGTCCATTTTATTTATTTTATTGTATTCAACTGCTTCGCTTCTTTATAATCCTACTTCGTCCGTTCCATCAGCATAAGTCCTGAACTGTTTATTACATTTTTTAAAATTAAGAAATTAATTATTTTTAGTTTATCCTATATTTTAATCCCGTCCTATTTTTTAACATTGTAGTTATAATTACTCCACCGTGGCGTTTTGTTTTTAACCACCATAAACTAATTTAGACACTTTATTTTTAACATTGTAGTTATAATTACTCCACCGTGGTGTTTTGTTTTTAACCACCATAAACTAATTTAGACACTTTATTTTTAACATTGTAGTTATAATTACTCCACCGTGGTGTTTTGTTTTTAACCACCATAAACTAATTTAGACACTTTATTTTCATTTAATTTCTGTCACACTGAGCAGTCGTGCTTTTTCTTCATTTATACTTTATTTATTTATATTTATTCTTAAATACTATTACATAGACTCAAACAGTTCAGTTGCCCAATCCGTTAGACATCATATTGGGTTTTATAAATCCATTTAGTCTTATCGTCATAACTGTAGCTGTGGTGGAGTTAATTTGCCCATCCCTATTTCTAAACTTAATTGTTATACAAATTCTTAAATTGTCGCAGTGACCCCACCCTGGGCACTCCTTGTGATGGTGTTTTCTGTCAGAGTAGGAGTAAACACTTGAGCTGAGAACATGCTAGGACTTGCTGAAATAATGCAAACCAGTTCCAACTAGATAAGTAGGTTTTATTATCCAATGGATACGATTTACGAGAACGAGACCAGCCAATGGGTTGAGATTAAAACGTTTACATGTTGTAGAGAATTATATTGTCTAATCTAATTTAGTGTGGCAAGAAGTCTGGTCTTGAAAGGCGGCCGTTAGCTTAATAGTGAGTTAACTCACTATTTGAGAGAGAATGGACTTTAAAATATTTCTTGCATTTTGCTACTGATATACTTGTGTTTTACGTAGAGCTGTATTATGTGAGTAGACTATTATTTTTACAAATGTTTGAAATAAGATGCTCGTATATAGTGTGATAAACACTTGACATTGTTCTAATGAAAACCCTCATAAAACTATAAGGCTGTATTTATTATGCTGTGTGCATGTATCAGGCTAATAAATACTGTATGCATGTATCAGGCTAATAAATACTGTTGCAGGAAACTGTAAGTTGAGACTTTAATGTAAGAGAGAATGGAGTTAAAAGGGGATAAACTGGAAACTTAGCATTTGTTCCCTTATTATGTTTCACAGGTACAAGATGCCTATCCATGTATTATTTGAGTCTCCTGATTTATTGGTTATAACCACTCGACCGTGGTAAACGTGGGAAGCCTCTACGGAAGTGTGTAAGTGTAAAAGAATACACTGCACTCCATTGATGTAATAGTGGCATGGTATGCTGACTACATTGAGCAATTTCTGGTACGGGGAAGTTATTAGAAATTGATACAATTGCTGTTCTGCTTGAACGAACTGACACGGATGAATGCCCAGATTAGCTCAAGAGGATAAGCAACAAATCTGTGTTTTTCTTTTAACTACCTGAGGAGGAAACACATGGAAATTGAACTGAACAATAACTTGCTTGTTTTGTTGCAAAAGTGCATGGAAGACTATTGAGAGAGCGCTTAATTCAGGTTATGTAAAATCTATCACCTCTTTTCTCTAATAACTCCATTTCTATTCTCTGATGTGAACTATCCTGTGATTTGTATTGACATAAAATTGTTGAATTGTATTTTAAGATATAAGACTGTATATTCGAACATGGTTTCATGGAAATATTGATGTAGACATTATTTTCATTGTATTTGTTATACAGGGTGGCCCAAAAGTAGGTTTACAGTTATTAAACTACCTTTTCTATGGTTGAAGTTACTTGCTTAGTAATACCAATATAAAACAATGTTGAAGGAGGACATTTTGAGTATCTGAGAGATTAAATTGTTTATGTTTATGTTTATGTTAACAGATATAATGAATTTCCCCCTGTTCTAGTATCGAATTTTCAAATAAATAGTCTACGTGATAACTGTAAACCTACTTTTGGGCCCACCCTCTATGTATATTTTATTGTTGATTTAATAAATTTATTGTTAAATTTATTGACCTTCTTATACATATTGATAACCTTATTTTGGAGAAAAAGTGGGTTGATGGATGCCTCACTAAATATAGATTAAAGACAGGTTTGTCTTCTCATTTAGTAAGAATTTTTCCACTTATGGAAATATTGTGTGATGGACTGACGGTAAATGTTTGTCTTTAATGTTGTGGAAAGTGAGAAAACGTTTCCAGCACCCGCATATCCGCCAAGAGAGAGACGAGTGATCTGCTGGAAAATTATTAATAAAATAAATTAAGATTCTCATCACTTGTAATTAGTTATGGACGATTAATTAATTAATAATAATAATCAGTAACTAGGTGGCCTTGGCGTTACAGTATCATTTAGTACTTGTGTCGTAGATTATCGGACTTTGGTGAAATCTCTTTACTGGGGACCTTGTGGAATCACGACATAGAAGACCTCTGAAATCAGTTTACTTTGGACGTTGTGGAATCACTTCAGTAGGACCTTTTCAAATCACGTTTCTGAGGATTTCGTGAAATTATTTTACTGAGGACCATGCGATTTCATTTTACTGAGGACGTTGTGAAATCACTTTACTGAAGACCTTGTTAAATTACTTCACTGAGAACCTTATGAGTTTACTTCACTGAGGACCTTGTGAAATCACTTCATTGAGGACCTTGTGAAATCACTTTACTGAGGACCTTGTGAAATCACTTTACTGAGGACCTTGTGAAATCACTTTACTGAGGACCTTGTGAAATCACTTTACTGAGAACCTTGTGAAATCAAATTTATTTTATTTAATCCTTTAAGTCTTCTCCACTTAAACTGTATCATTTAGTCCTTCTACCTTAAAATAACTAATTTCTGGTACAATCCCTTTACTAAAGACCTTGTGAACTCATTTAGTTTTATTAATCCATTAAGTCTTTATCTCCGTATTTGTAACATTGACTTCTATCGTTATAATCAGACTGTTGAAATACCTTCAGTACAGACAGGGTTAAGGCCCGATGCAGAATTATCAGTGAGCTCCTCAATGAAGGGTTTCTAATCTATTCTTCAATTTTGTTTAGACCACAAGAGTTTTCCAGTGCTTTTCTGAATTCGACTAATCTATCGACATTCCAAATTTGGAATAATATTTGCACAAAACGAATTTTATTTGACGGTTTAAATTCAAACGCTTATTTTTTTTTCCTTTCTTTCTTATTTTTCCTAAATAATCTTGTTGATCCCTTAAATCGCTTTCTTATTTCATGTTTTTCTTTCTTTCTTTTCCTTTTCCTGTCGTCCTTTTCCATTACTTCATTCATTATTCATTTATAAGTCTACTGCACTGTTAGCGATGCCAAATAACAGAAAGTCTGCATAGGACAGAGTATTTTTCTCAACTGTTTAAAGAAATTATATTATATAAGATAATAATTATTCACATACACTTTAGGTTTCTGGAATAATATAAGATTTATAATGATTCAGTACACTTTCGGATTTTGCTATTCACTGGCTCGTGAATCAAGTTCTTAGATTTCTCTAGGCCTAAGATAAACAAAATCTTGCGGCACGTAGTTGTTACCATTTTAATTTGTTGTCTCAAACCGCACGCAGTTATAATTATTTATCTAGGAATGTTCACTATTGCATGCTGGTTATTAAATTAGACAAGCATCGCGCTTTAACTGAACGGCGTTATCTGCTGTTTGAAACTTTTCCGACAGAGATTTAAAAATTTAAAACTAAAATCATTGCCATGAATCTTTATTAGTTACTGAGAAAAATAAATGTACAAATGGCAGTTTATGCAACACGTGCAGATATGAGAGAGAGATCACGTGACGCTATGAGAGAAAGATCACGTTATACCCTGGAACGTTAAAGCTCCTCAGTTTTAGTTTGCTATGCAATGTTTTGCGCACATAGTTCAAAACCCAAGGCAAGAAGTGCAACTTCCAGTTAAAATGCATCTTTTAATCCATCATAACATTTTCGACCCAAGCTACCAAGAGAATTAAAATAACGTCAGCGTATGACTAAAAGTAAATTTCTGCAATATGTTTTAATGTCTTATCGCGTCAATTATTTTAACTACAGCTGGTCGAAATGTGTCCAATGGAACTGAGCATGTTTTAGGAAAAATTGAATTTTAGTAAAAATTGTATTTTGAGTCAACATTATAAACAAAAGTATGTTTGCTACCCTTTGTTATTGTAAACTTCAGATTGGAATTCATTATAATCACATATGATTTATTCTGGATTCGGTTCCAAGCATCCGGGTTTATACAACTGCTGTAACGTCTGTCATGCATTAGTTGAAAGATTTATTTAAAGGGTTAATAGTGCTTCCAAACTCTTCGTTCAAGAGTATAAATTAGTAAGTCGATACAACCTTGTCGTTCTGATATGAATGAACGATAAATGCACTTTGTGAATTAAAACAGGTTTTCTTCTACGGACTTTGCCGACCACAGGTTTCGAGCTGGGGGAGAAGAACCTAGTGACGTCATTATGACAATATATATACACTGGACGGCAGCATGGCTAGCCAAATAGACGAAAGAGAATGCGATAGTTATAGCGATAGCAAAGATATCTCGAATCTATTGCCCAAAAGGATTAGCTCCTTATCAGTTCGAATCTAATGAAACAAAAAGTGAAAGCGATTCTTCAGGATATGTTCAGACGCTTAAACAGCCCATTAATAACACGAATTTGTAAGTCATTTTCAATGGAAGCAGTCGATATCTTTAGATTTATCTAGTCCAGCAACAATCACGATTAAACTCTTTCATTAAATTATATTTGAATGCTTGGCAAATAAATTTATTACTTAGGTAATTAGCCTGCAGAATAACTGCTATCATTCGCTATATAAACATCTAATTTGCTAATTTAGTAAATATTAGTTGGTGTTAACGTAAAAAATAACTTGTAACTTTTTGCCCCAAACTCCGTATTGTGGCAGTAATTTTATTGCATACACTTTTATTAATATTAGTAAAATGATAGTACCAGTTTTAATTTCTATTTGCACTTCAAACAAGTATAGTGTAAAATCGTATTAGTAATATTTATTGGTAAATCTGTTTGAAAAAAACATTTAACTTACAGGAACCATTTGTATTATTAAAGGTACACAACATGTTACTGGTAGTGCTAAGTAGTTTAGGATAAAATATTTCTCGCTTTTATAATTTGTATTGCAGTAATAGAGTTACATTCGTATTATGTGCATGTGGTAAGGTATGTTTTAAAAGCAATGTTTTCCATTTTTAGGTGATCATATTTCTATAACATATGTTTATTATCAATTTGATATATAATGTATACATTATCTTTGTGGAGAGGTAAAAATAAATATTTTTAATAATAATTTTAAAAATTACCTCTTAATAAAATATATAACTAAAATCTACCTTTTGAAAACTTCAGACACAGGCAGTGGGCTTCAAGTTTGACTTCAAAGTTATTTATTTACTCATCAATGGAATACTGTCTTCCTTTAAATGAAGATTTGCTAAAAATATCATTTCTTTGGAAAAGTAATTTGAAATATATATATACTTTTTAAAAATCATTACTGCAAAGTGCAAAATGCTAGTTCATAAACTGAGAATTCTTTTGTTTCTGTTGAAGAGAACCAATTTTAAGTTTCCCTAGGTCTTTCAAGGAAATGCATATAAACTAAAACCTTAACAATGTTTCTAGAATTTGCAGCAGCACAATAATTTACACTTTCTTGAATGTGATTATATCCTTTCTGAGAGGTGAAAACCACTTTAAAGAAATGACACATACACAATGAGAGCAAGAATTTACCCAGCAAGGATTTACCCAGCAAGGATTGACTTTTTGATGTCACGTGCACGAGGTCAGAGCTCTGGATTTAGAATTTCTAAAAGATCACGTGATTGGTATGTTTTGACCTGTCAAACAAAAACGGGTGAATAGCTGATTTCTTTCAACATTTTAATAGGTAGAGATATTTTTAAATATCAGGATTCTTCGAATGTTTGTTTTTAATTGGTTACACAGTTTAATATAAAATTGTTTGATAGGGTTTTTTAAAAATAAACTCAAACTTGTGAGAGTTGTTTTCTTTTTTTCAAACTGCACGATAAAACCGAATGCATCATGTCAATGCTAGGTTCTTTCAGTGGCCACCATGCAATACTGTTATGCCAGTCCAACACATCCCCCCCCCCCCCATCTCAAGATAGAATTTAGCTTGACTAATTGAATATTTGTGACTCCAGAGTGTAGCTTCTAGTAAGACGTATTCCTAACAAAATAAAATATTTGCATTATCTAATTCAAACAATTGTAGGAAAATCCGCGACCCTCTTCAGGCACTGTAGAGTGTAGAGCCTCAGCTAGAAATAAAATGGTTTGTGACAGGCTAGTACGGCTTCAGCTAGGAAAAAACGGTTTGTGACAGGCTAGTACAGTTTCAGTTAGAAATAAAAACGGGGGTTGTGATAGACTAGTACAGCTTTAACCAGGAAGAAAAAAATGGTTTGTGACAAACTAGTACAGCTTTATCCGGGAAGAAAAAACCCAAATGGTTTGTGACAGACTAGACCAGGGCTTGAGGTGAAAATGGTAAATAAAATATATAATAAATCCTGTTATTTCTTAATTACAATTTATCAAACGTTGAAAACTAGCAAACATCGAAAGGAAATTAGTAGCGGAGCTGTTGAGGGAGGGAGAAACAGAGTTATAAAGCTGTTGATGTTATAATACTGATGATGTGTTGCTGTTGCTGTGTTGACTTCGCTATAGTCTTGACATTGATTTGCTGATGGTGTATCAAAGTTGCTATGCTGATGTGGTTTTAGTCTTGATGTAATCTTGGACGTTTGGTGTTGGCGTTGCTTGCTTTGGTGTTGTGTTGACTTTGTTGTTTGGTAGTTGTATTGACTTTGTTGTTTGGTGTTGTGTTGACTTTGTTGTTTGGTAGTTGTGTTGACTTTGTTGTTTGGTAGTTGTGTTGACTTTGTTGTTTGGTAGTTGTTCTGACTTTGTTGTTTGGTAGTTGTGTTGACTTTGTTGTTTGGTAGTTGTGTTGACTTTGTTGTTTGGTAGTTGTGTTGACTTTGTTGTTTGGTAGTTGTGTTGACTTTGTTGTTTGGTAGTTGTTCTGACTTTGTTGTTTGGTAGTTGTGTTGACTTTGTTGTTCGGTAGTTGTGTTGGCTTTGTTGTTTGGTAGTTGTGCTGACTTTGTTGTTTGGTAGTTGTGTTGACTTTGTTGTTTGGTAGTTGTGCTGACTTTGTTGTTTGGTAGTTGTGTTGACTTTGTTGTTTGGTAGTAGTGTTGACTTTGTTGTTTAGTAGTTTTGTTTATATTCCATTGATTTTTTATTAATACTGTTTTGCTGACGTTATCGAGTTTTATTTTATGTTGACGTCGTTGCACTGATTTGAATGAGTTGACTTTTGATTGTGTTCTTCTTACGAGGATATTCCGTAAATAGTAATGTATTAATGCTGCTTTTCTTGAATCTGTTAATTTGACGTCAGTGATTTGCTTTGTGCTGGCATTGTTGTATTGATGCGCTTGGCCTGGCTTTATCGTGTTGACATTTTTAAGTTGGTGGTGTGTTCATGATGTAACGCTGATCGTTGTATTTTGTCGGAGATGTCTTGCTGACAGAGTTCAGCTGATTTTGCTGCGTTGACTTTAATACACTGAGGTCGCATTTTTGTTTGTGAGTCATGCTTGACGCTGTTGCCTTGACATGATTGTTTGTATTGCATGACGCATCTCTGTAATTTTTGGTTTCTAGCAGAAATGTGAGAGTATGTTGTAGTTTGTTCAAGTGATTTACATGACGTCATAAAAATCTTTCCCTTTGTCTGTGCACGGATTAGGCACACGTTCACGCTTTGATATTTGTGTGGAGTCGGCGTTGAAGATAAATGTTCGTCTCTAAATTGAAGTAGTCCACATCTGGTTTTCATTATGTACAAAATAGTGACATACCGGATACAGAGAACAAAGCCAAATACAAATGTGACGCGTTAGACGTATAGAACAAAGACAAATATAAATGTGACGCGTTAGACGTATAGAACAATGACAAATACAAATGTGACGCGTTAGACGTATAGAACAAAGACAAATATAAATGTGACGCGTTAGACGTATAGAACAAAGCCAAATACAAATGTGACGCGTTAGACGTATAAAACAAACCTAAATACAAATGTGACGCGTTAGACGTACAAAACAAAACTAAATACAAATGTGACGCGTTAGACGTACAAAACAAAACTAAATACAAATGCTAGCATTCCAACTAAACATCCTCTAACACGGGGATAATTATAAATGAACAATTAAGAGGTTATGGCTAAATAAATTTTAAACAAATACCAGAATGAAAGAGCACAATGTAGATTTATTAACAATGTTATTATCAGTTTGTCATTAATTCTTCCAAAAAAACTGCCATGTCAAGCAAAGTTTTTTTATTTAAAAAGGAAATAAAAAAGGAAAGACAACCTCCGGTTTTAATTTCCACACGTTTTGGACAAGTACTTTGTGCAAGAACAACTTTGCCTCTCCTTTCTGACTGACAATCTTTGCATCAATAATGGCATAGTAGGGAGCCACCTCTTTCTAAATGTCATTAAAAGAAAATCATAACAAAAATCCACTGGAGCGGAAGTCTGATAAGCAGATTGCGCGAAATGGTGTGCTCGCACGATATTTTTGTCAGTGGTCACGTGGCCATCCTGACTTTCTTTGTAAGTAGCAATTGTAGGTAAAATCTGCGCGCCATTCTCACAGCAATAAGGTCCAACATAAATATGCCACGTGTAATTGTTTACGATGACATATAAACAATGGTTAGAGCGTAATGCGATGTAGGATGTATGCGTGGGTTCTATTTATTTATTTTCAGTTTTTTTGCACGCTCCTTGACAGAAAGACAGCACCTCTTTTTTTTTTCTGAAGCCGGTTCCAAAATGAACCAGTCGCAGAGACGTATCGATCTGACTCCGACAAGACTTCCTTTCAACGACTGACAGCCTTGCAGCTCGACAGCGGGAAGCTGACGTAACCTAGGCAGCGGTCGAGAACTCCTGTTTTCGCCTGAGCATCTGTCACCGATTTAGAGATGTGTGTTGATGATCTTGCGTTGACCTATCTGTCTATCCCCACCCAGCGTTAGACGTTAGTGACTTGACTGAATACTTCCGTTAAGTACATAAACAATTAGACAGGTCTGATCAACAGGTAAGAAAGGCAATTATGAAGTTTTTGAGTATATAGGAAGGTGAGCAGAAAGGTAGATAGATGAACAAATAGACAAACAGATGGATGGATGCATGGTTAACGGACGGATGGATGATCATGATAGCTGAATTTATTTTACCACAAACACGCCCACTCTCCATCTATGAATTCGAAAGATGCGCCTTATTTATAAAATCTTGAGAGGTTTTAAGTATTACGCCTTGCAAACAAAAATCTCATTATGGATGGATGGATGGATAGATGGATGGATGGATAGTACAAAAAGGAAACACGTTCAATATGAGAGTTTGCGCACAAAAAAAGTTCATTTCTTGTAGGGCAGTAATTTTCTTTTAAAGGTACCTAGCTTTTCGTTTTCATCATTATTATAATCACCTCTTCGATATTTCTGAGTTATACTATCAGAATATTAAATCTGAATGCTGTAGACAGTAGTTATCGTTCTGAGACATTCATGCATATTTAAAGAAGAGGGGAAAATGGAAAGCTAAAAATGATCTGACTTCCTCTCTCTTATTTATGGGACCAGGCAGTTGGAGTAAATGTCTAGTTGAGTAAAGAATTTCTGAAAAGAATATAATAGGAAAAGACTGTGATTGGCATGCAAAGCAGAATCAGAACCCCAGGATGGAAAAGATGATACTGCTTGGTATTTTGCTTGGTTTAAAAAGTAAGGAAGAAAAGAAAGGGAAAATGATTGACAAATAATACCAGGGGTGTGATGTTCTTCTTTGTTGTTGCTTCAATGTAGGCGTCTTTAATTCTTTTCAAAAGTATATAAAGAGCGGAGATTGCATTTAAAATGTCACTTGAAGCCCAGATGTTTATACGTGTACGTTCGTTTGTAGATATCCTTCGTTCCTTGAACTCTGACCCAGAGCACAGAAGAACTGTCTACACTCATTATTTTCAATATACGACTCGACAATTGCTGCTACTGTATTCCTTGTTTGCACATTCGCAAAGACTTGCTATTCACAACAACGAGCATGACTGCAGGCATTACTGATATCAGACTCTGGAACATGAAACTTCACTGCAGGCATTACTGCGATTAGTTTCCGGGTCGTGAGACTTGACTGCAGGCATTGCTGCGAACAGACTCTGGGTCATGAAACTTCACTGCAGGCATTACTGCGATCAGTCTCTGGGACGTGAGACTTGACTGCAGGCATTGCTGGTGCGACTTGACTGCAGGCATTGTTATTATCAAACTCTGGGTCATGAGAGAAGCTTAAATAAAAATGAAATAACATGTGTACAGAAAACTGCTATTGTCTGCCGATGACAAAGAAGTGACTTGCGAGCAATTTTGAAAATGGCCCGTGGTCTTATTGTGTCTCAGTTCAAGAGGCAGTGAATTCCACACAGGTGGACACTGGTCCACAGTAAACAGTGAGAATATGATTTATACTGGAGTGATGACAATGCGTGGCTGATAATGAGCGCAAGCATCTAGCAGGAGTGTATATATGCATATTACCAGACAGGTTCTTAGGACTGGAGTGTATACATGCGTGTTACCAGACAGGGCTGGAGTGTATACATGCATATTACCAGACAGGTTCTTAGGGCTGGAGTGTATACATGCGTGTTACCAGACAGATTCTTAGGACTGGAGTGTATACATGCGTGTTACCAGACAGGTTCTTAGGACTGGAGTGTATACATGCGTGTTACCAGACAGGTTCTTAGGACTGGAGTGTATACATGCGTGTTACCAGACAGGTTCTTAGGACTGGAGTGTCTTAAGTTAACGAAGAGAAAAAACGTTGTATTGCTTTCGGCAGCGAAAGAGAAGCAATTGAGGAAGATGGAGAAACTGAGTGACAGAATCGATTCGTTAAACTCTGAGAATAATCCTAGCCGAAGGTGAGTTGGACCGTTAGAAGCTTCCTCACAGGAACCGCAATGGCAGACCAGAGAGCAGAGAGGTGGAATGAATGAATGGTTTGTGAAAAGTAAATACAGCAGTAAATACTTTAGTAAAAGACCTAACAGTAGACACGGAAGATGGTACAAAGTTTTAGACTGATCGAACTAAACATTCTAATAACATTAATCATGAAAGATTCACGCGATAAAGAGGTGTTATTGATAGATTGAGTTGTGGCAGATAAATATGGTAGAGAAATGTGTAGTAGCAGATGTAGAGATATATTTAGTAGCAGACGTAGAGAGAGATTTAGTAGCAGATCGAATGTAAGAATGTTACTCGCCGGTGAACATTAAAGCTGACGGTGGTCAGTGCCATGGCAATATCTGTGAAAGACGCGTAAGTGTACGTCTTCTTAATATTGCCTTTCATTGCAACGTCGACTCTGAGAATGGTGCTTAAATAAACTAATTATTTAGTCGTTGGAAAGATTAGCATTAGAGCGCTGCGAGACATACAGACGCTGTCTTCTGGCCTGTGGAAAATAAAAAATATCAAGGGCCGCATACTAAACGACTTCTGACGTCTGCGGACAGCGGAGTATCTAAACACCGACATCATGATATTATGTCTCAGAAAAGAATCGACAATCCGCAGTTCGTACTAAACTGGGTTATGACCCCTGACTGAAGGAAAGTCTTCTGAAGGCGGGTTATAAAGTGGTTTTGAAAGTTTGTCCTATTCTCTCTTATGTCTGAATTCTTGACGTGGATTGTTATGTCTGAAATACAGTCACGGTGTATAAGATTTCCACATGGTTCTTCATGTCCAGTAATTCGACATATTTCACTACATCTGAAATCCCAGCATGATTTCTCGCAGCTGGAATCTTTGCATTATTGATCGTCTGAAATCTCGATTAATTTCATAAGTTTAAACTCTTGACATAAGTTATAATGTCTAGAATCTGGGTTACCTGCTTACGTCCCAATTTTCTATGTGGTTTTATTACGTCACATTCGGTAAGAATCATATCTTTAATATCAACTCGGTTTATTACATCTGATTCCGTATGAATCTTGTCTTGAATCTCAACACTGTTTATTACGTCAGATTTGGTATGAATCTTGTCTTGAATCTTAACACTGTTTATTACGTCTGATAATCTCGACATAACTTTTTTGTTGTTGGTTAATAACTGGAACTTCGGCGATGAAAACTCCGATAATCTCGGCACTCTTGGAAAGTCAACGAATCATTAAATGTTGGCTTGTCTTTCTCTGTCCACCCTTCCTCTTCTGTCCCTCCAAACTTCTGCTCCAGTAACCACTTCCGCATTTTGTTCACTATATCTAGCTTCATCGCGTGCGGAACTCCTGTACAAATTGCACGTGCATACCAAGATACCATGGCATACCATGAAATATATCACCATAAATACCATAGACCTCAGAGACTGTGCTGTTAAATGCGCTACATGAGTATATATACCTCTGACAATGATTTTGTCTTTCCTCTTTCTCGTCGTCCCTGCTGACCGAAGGGGCCATCTTTCAGGACAATCGCAATCGGTCTTAATTAATAAATGGACCTTTGGGCATCTCGGTAGACGGTCCTTTAAAACTGGGATAGCTAGGGTGCGCGCACAGCACGGAAATCTTGAACAGGCACGTCGCCTGTGCGGTCTTTGTTCGATTGCATCCTACCCTTTAAGTGAATCCAGTTAATTGAACGACACAATTTTTTACAAACTCAAGGTCAATAGTGCATTTGATTCAAGGAATGAAACCTGTTAAAAGATAGGCACAGACGTAAGGCAGGTAGAGACCATATTATATATGATTATGCATTGTACCCGTTAACTGGAAGTCAAAAATATTGATGGCAAATTTAAATCTATATTATATATGATTCTACATTATTCTCGTAAACTGGAAGTCAAAAATAGTGATGGTAAATTTAAATCTATATTATATATGATTCTACATTCTACATCTGGAAGTCAAAAATATTGACGGCAAATTTAAATCCACATTATGTATGATTCTGCATTATACTGATAACTGAAAGCCAGAAATATCGATGTGTACTATTCGATATTATACCCGCTAATTCACCGCCCAAAATATTGATGGCAAATTTAAGTATATATTGTGTAGTATTCTACATTATACCCGTTAACTGAAAGCCAGAAATATTGATGGTAAATTAAAGTCTACATTGTGTACTATTCTACATTATACCCGTTAACTGAACACCAAAAATATTTAAGGCAAAGTCAATATTTTGGACTATTCTATATTATACCCATTATATTATACCCATTAAAGTTATGTCAAAATTACTGATGGTAAATTAAAGTCTGTGCTGCGCACTTTTCTTTATTATACCCCGCTAAATGAATATCAAAAATATTGATTACAAATTAAAGTCAATATTTTGTATTATTCTCTATTATATCTATTATCTTTATGTCAAAAATATTGATTACAAATTAAAGTCAATATTTTGTATTATTCTCTATTATATCTATTATCTTTATGTCAAAAATATTAATGGCAAATTAAAATCTATATTGAAAACTATTCCCGTTAATTGAACAGAAATGACATTTTGCACAAGAAGGCTTTTATTATATCCGATCCTAGAAATGAAACCCGTTAACTGAATATAACAGATCTCTGGCTAAATCTAAACTCTATGGTGTATCCTGATCTAGGAATTAAACCCATCCATCCAGCGACAAAGGCTACGTTTCTAGGATCGAAATCTGTTAATAGGGACGCCAACGTCTCTAGTGTACCCTAACGAATCCCGTTAACTGAACACTAAATACTGCCGGCAAACTAAAATTTATAATGTGTTTCAAGAAAGAAGTACAGTTAAAATTAAAATATTTGCAACCTGTTTTGTGGCATGTTCTTGTTGTTATAATACATTTGTATTATGGTGTATTGCAACATTTTAGATCTAGACATGGACTCTCGTATGAGCTCAGATTTATGCATTTAGAGATCTTACGATGTGAAGTGTTTACATATGTATAGATATGGCACTTTTTTTTTTTTTTTTTTTTTTACATTACTAAGCGTATAAAATTTGTCTGCAGAAAAACAAGTGTACGTGCAGACAGGTTCCATTACCGACGTGATATTTTTAAAAAGAAATCACTGTAAAGTGTAATCACACGTGGCTTTTTGGATCAGAGTGAGAGAGCTGTCTAAGAAGATCCTAAATACTGATTTTTGTCGATATTAAAAGTCCACAGTAAGTGCCCACTGTAAGGGATTCATATTGACATTGTTTGTGAAAGATGTTTAAGCCTCTTCCCTTTTTAAACGAGATTGCAACTGCAAGCTTTTATGTGTCAGGCGAGTTGCAAATACTTCGAATTGAACACGCCGACGTGTGCAAACTTAGCACAGTCTCTTTTGGGGGGCTATATAATGATTTCGCTGACAGAAAGCCTCCCATTTTTTACATTATTTGTCGAACTAAAATTTGGTGGTCTAGAACTGTCTAAATTTGTTTTCCTGAATCTATTCATCGCTTAATATATTTTATCATGCACATTTTCTTCTTGACATTTCTCCAATAATTTTTTCACATCAGTTTCTTTCCATGTATTTATTTTGAAGGGGGGAGGTGGGGCCTTTCTTTCCATTTTTCACTTTCCGTTCGTTTTTTACTGCCGAGTGGTCTTGCCAGGCACTTTATTTTCTCATAACCACCTTATTCTTGCGAACGGGTCTCTCTAATGCGTCCTAACCGTTGGCTATTGAATATATCGGTTCGATCCTATACTCCACGCTTTATGTTTACAAACTCTTCGCTGCGTATACGGACCGAACCCAGCTCTCAGGCGACAGAGTTTGCTTGTCGTTCGTCTACCTCGGTGTCCTTCTATACCTTCATCTATGACGTTTCTGCCACTCGCTCCCTCGCTCGAGCATTCCAGATGACGTCATAGCGTTGTCAGAGTTACGCAGCTTTGTTCAATTACTGCAAGTTGCTAGGTTTCTTTATAAAATTTAGCTTTCTGAATTCGTTTTTAAGGGGAGTACATTTGAGTGTGCGCTTGCGCTAGTGTGCATATGCAAAAACGCCTGTGTGCTCGAACAGTGTATGTACGCATGTGTTTGCGCGTGTGCTCTTGTTGGCGCGTGTGCTCTTGTTGGCGCGTGTGCGAGTAAAGTATATTTTTAATCCTTGATTAAAGAACCATTCTGTGGAGATCAAATATTTATCTTCATTACTTTAGGGATCGTACATGACTGTAACTCAAAAGCTCTCTTTTCCTAAAGCCATGAAATAAAGATTGTGTTTGCTTTCTAATTGTTGAAAAATAAATTTTGATCAATAAACACATCCAAAGTGTTCTCTTTATAAGGTTCTTAACCGGACAGTCTTATTTATAATTTATGCAACGGCGTAAGAGAGACATGTTTGAACCGCTGACTGGAACCTAGGTTCCTCTTCATTGTTCGCATGTTTTTTTCATAGCAAAATCTGCACAGTTGCATGCGAACCTCACGCTGTCGCCCATTCCTGTCGATTGAAAGATTAACTTCTAAAACTAATTATACTCTTTGACTAGTTTGAAACCTTAAGTCTAATCCTTAATGTGACGTGTAATTACTGAGATATTTACTTAGACAACAACTAGGTCACAGAGACCAAGGAACGGAACCTTTCGGTTTACTCTATTAAACAAGCATGTTCGCCATACAAAAAGTACATGAGTACCTGGAACTCAACATCGCATTATGGAACACAAAACGGATTGTAGTCATAGACGAAAACATAATTTTGTGTCTTCGTGCGTGAGTGCGCGTGACTTTCAAAGTCACGACAGAGCTGTGGACCAATGGCATCATGCCACGTGCCACAGTCGGGATATTTCAGCAAGGTCTCATTTTGCATACAAGACGAGCAAGCTGGTCGATCAATGCTAGAGATCTTGACAAATGTGTCAGGACTATTCAGCTTACACTTCACTAATAATAAAGCACATTCAAGTACTGTCACTTAAAAGTCAATTGTTTCCCCTTATAGCTTGTACTCAAAGAAAATTTCCGATTGAATGATCTGTTCAGTTAGGCAAACGTGAAATTAACAAACGGGTCGACTAAGGTTGTGCTTTATTGGATAAAAGAGGTTAAAGTCATCTTAAATAGTTCAGTTTGCATAATTTCTTTCTCATAAATTATAAAACATTATTCGTTAGTAACCGTAGGAACATTAAATGGGCTAGCAGATGTCCATGAAAAGATTCTAACGCCGTGTTAGTGCTAATTTTAGTGTTCGCTAGAAGTGTTTCAAAAACTGCCAATACGTCCATTCTCCTATTCTCTCCCCTTCTCCGGCCCATCTCTGTGCTAAGTTCTATAATTTTATCCACACTGAAGTAAAGTAATGTGAAAGGGCCATAAGTGATATGCATTCTCTCTCTCTCTCCTCTCTCTCTCTCTCTCTCCTTGTTTTCCTATTCTCTTTCTCCTCGCTTTTCCTCAGTCTCCTTTCTCTGTCTTTCTCTCCTTTACCTATTCGTTGTCCTCCCTCTTCTCTGCCTCCTTTCTCCATTCTCTTATTTTTCTCCAAAAATTTTCTCTCTCGGTTTTACTCTCTCGCCTTTCTGATCTCTCTGGTCTGGCTCGATCCCGTCTCTCTCTCTCTCTCCTCTCTGTTCTCTCCCTGTCTGTCCTCCTCTCTAATTGCGTTCGAAGTATGTGTCCTCTCTCTCTAATCGTGTTCAAAGTATGTGTCCTCTCTCTCTAATCGTGTACAAAGTGTGTCCTCTCTCTCTAATCTTGTTCAAAGTGTGTGTCCTCTCTCTCTAATCGTGTTTAAAGTGTGTCCTCTCTCTCTAATCGTGTTTAAAGTGTGTGTCCTCTCTCTCTCTAATCGTGTTCAAAGTGTGTCCTCTCTCTCTCTCTAATCGTGTACAAAGTGTGTCCTCTCTCTCTCTCTAATCGTGTTCAAAGTGTGTCCTCTCTCTCTCTCTAATCGTGTACAAAGTGTGTGTCCTCTCTCTCTCTCTAATCGTATTCAGTGTCCTCTCTCTCTAATCGTGTTCAAAGTGTGTGTCCTCTCTCTCTAATCGTGTTCAAAGTGTGTGTCCTCTCTCTCTAATCGTGTTCAAAGTGTGTGTCCTCTCTCTCTAATCGTGTTCAAAGTGTGTGTCCTCTCTCTCTAATCGTGTTCGAAGTTTGCCTGACGCGGCCATGGTGTTCCTAAATTTCCACAGATAAAACTACTCAGGTTATTTTGAGATTCCAGCCGTCTGAGCTCCTGGCTCCGTCCACTCCGTTGCACGCTGTAAACTGCAAGGTGTTCCTAAATTTCCACTGATAAAACTACTCAGGTTATTTTGAGATTCCAGCCGTCTGAGCTCCTGGCTCCGTCCACTGCGTTGCACGCTGTAAACTGCATCAGTTTTTTTCTTCAGTGAACAGCTGCTACAGATTATTTTAAGAATATTTTGATCCTGCACACGGATAAAGTGGTTATGAAATGGTTCGATTAACGTCACTCAGCAGTTCCGGGTCAACGTTCTTGAGTAAACGATTTTTAGAAAACAATAATTAAATAGCCAGTTTCACCACATGCTAAAATACAATTATCAAATCTATTCATCATATAGTGTGCACATAATAGATTCTGACAAGTCAAATCCAACAAAGTTTTTACCACTACGAATTTATATGTTCGTACGTACCGTTGCACATTAGGGACCATTCTATGTTTCCTTTTATAAAATTTGTTCCGTTTCATAAAAAGAGTCTTAGCAGAAAAAATTCTTTCAGAGCTAAGACTGGTCTGTAATCACACATCACTCATGTCTGCATGCAAATTTTAATGCATTCGATCAGAAAATATTAATACTAAATCAAACCCTTTTTTTTTAACGTAATTCTAGTTACAGAATGGCATATAGTTTCCTTACTTTCGTAATTTTGGAACGTATACATTAGCTGTGCTTTCAACTGAAATACTTTGTGACGTATCTGAATATGGCAGTATCGACTTAGGTTGAATGCAGAGCATGAAAGTGACGTCAGAAGAAAACAGGGAAGGGCAATGGAGGGAAGGAGGGGAATACAAGCGCAACAGATCTGCGCCTTTGGTAGAATAGGGAAGGCTGGAAACACTCATTGGAGACACGCAAGCCCAGCCCTTCGAATTGCTACACACCTCGGTTGTAAGTAATCCCGAGCTTTTAGCAGATGAGGCTGAAATACCCGCCCTGCTTTCCAACGCATTTTGATCCAATCAATTAAATTAAAAGTTTTCCACTTCTGACTTGAGCTTTATTGTGGGGTGGGTGGGGGTGGGGGAATTGAACAAAACACGCAAATAAACAAATAATAGAAGATGAGCTGTTATTTTACTAGGACAACCTATAATTGCCATTGGAAACATCATTTACAGGATTAGCATTCTGCTACGAACGACTCCAGGCGTTCGGAAGTTTATATAATTTATCTCCCTTTGCCTGTATCAATCATGACACATTCAACAGTACGTAAGCAGTGACTTTATTTTGACTGTTATAGCTAATGGTGACACAAAGCAGGGAAAGTTCAGTAATGGGAATAAAATGACACCATACATCAGTCTTGTGGTATATTGTGGTAAAGGGAACTCCAAACGCATAAAGTTTGTTTTGCTTTGTTTTTGGAATTTGTTGATTTTGTTGATTTTGTTGAAAAATATATTTTGATCCTTTCTGCCATTTCAAATTGCTCAAATAGCAGTTACTTTATTCTTCACTTAAGCAAATGGAGTTTTGTCCTAAAATTTCACTTATCTCCACTTTTGAAACTCTGTACTTTAATCGTTATCGATAGAGCTTTACAAGATTTTATAAAGAATTCGTCACTTTGTGACGTGTTGATATATAATAATAATAGCCTTGTCAGTGTTGATATATAATTTACATATATACATACGAATCAAACCCCAGGCACAAAGACCTTCTATAGAAGATATTCTCTATACTTAAGTTTAATATAATATAATGTGCTTTTTCATTTTGCATTTACTTGTACAAACGCTTTTTGACTGACTCTGAAACCACAATATCACCCCTTATCAGCGGATCATGTATGAATTTGAGTATTCTGGCCCATGAGCACTAATGTTGTTCATTATCGTTTGTTCGCGCTCTATTTAATTCTAAGTTTCTCGCGCACTGTATATTATATTATTATAATAATGTGTTCTTATCTCGACGTCCCACAGTCTCGGTGACGGCTTTTGGTTGGTGCATCTCTGCTCTTTCTGGAGTTTTTGCTCCGTAATCCTCGCATAAGTTGGTATGTATGTTTGGTGCCAGAAACTGACGTCTAGTTAGTATATTATGTTCTGTTGTTTCATCTACACTTTTGCAGAGTCTGCATTTGGAATCATTTGAGTTTTTTATTACTTTCCTTTTGTGACTTCGTGTTGAGTCCTTGATCTTGGGTGCTGTTTTGAGCGATTCTGTTTCTGCTTTCAAACTTTCCTCTTTCAACCATCTGTATTTTGATTGTTTTGTTGATTTTATTATTATTATTATTATTATTCAGCCTCTTTCCACGACTTCTGTTTGATTGTCGGTTCTGAACCAAGGTCTTAAAATCTTAACAAGATTCTAGAAGATCCAAGGTTATTAGAGGACATGGGCACTTCCAAGGAGTCCTGCGTTTAGCAGTGAGGCAAGTCTGTGGTTTCCATGGAGTTTATTCAGATAGCCTTCCAACCGATATGTTATGTTCCCCATGGTTCCAATTACTATAGGTACCACTTCTGCTTTTACATCCCACTCTCAGGATTTCTAATATGAGATCTTAGTATTTTTCTATGTTTTCCTTTCCTTTCGTTTTTATGATTTTATCACTATGAACAGTGGCATTAATGACTGTTGCTGTTCTGTTGGGTTTCTTGAGAACTACAATGCCTGGTCTTCGTGAAGGAATCACTCGATCTGTTCTTATCTCGAAGTCCCACAGTAGTTTGAATTCCTCTCTTTCGGTGCATGCTTCTGGTTGGTGCAATCATGCTCTTTCTGGGGATTTTACTCTATAGCTCCCACATAGATTTCTATGTATGAGTTTTTCCACTTCGTTGTGTCGCTTGGTATATTCTGTTCCAGCCAGAACCTGACATCCAGATAGTATATGTTCTGTTATTTCGTCCATGGATTTGCAGAGTCTGCATTTGGAATCATTTGAGATTTTCACGATTTTTGTTTTGTGCAACTGTTATGAACGTTCTGTTTCTGCTTTCAAACCTGCTATTAAAAAGTGTTTCCTTGAAATTACGTAACTCTGTAATAAGTCATCATTTTCATTGTTTAATTTATTTATGTCGTCGTTATTGTTGTTTATATATTCTCATTTATGATGTAACTCAGATAAAATTCTAATTACATAATTTTGGTGTCACCCAGGGAATGCAGCTTCTTTCTTGTTTAAAATAAGAAAAAGAATGTCATCAATGTCTGCAGGGCACAGATATTTGTCATTAGGACATGTTATATTTTTTTATTTTATATTTTATTCCTCGACGAGGGGAGAAAGTCCTATTAAAAATACAACTAATCAGTTTGGGGTTGAGTAATATGTTTCTTTTTAGGTTTTGAAAAATGCCCAGGGCATTACTGCTTCAGACAGAATTCTAGAGGCATGCAGTTTGGCTGTTTAAGAATCGCAGTGCAAAGGGGTGAAAACGTCATCTACATCCGTAATTTATTATTTAAAGCTTAAGCAGCTTAACAATTACTAGAACAGAAAAATCATGTGACATTAAACAATATATTATTACTAATAATAATGACAACTATTCTTCAGGCTACGACACAGCTATAGCCATCTAGTTCAGACTTCACAGATTTGCTTTTCTGCTCTAAAACACAGCTCTCCATTGCACATCGCCACTTGTCTGAACTGAGGGTTCGTGACAGAGAAAAAAAAACAACTCAGGCCCTTAGAAAATATAACATTCCCCTGTCGCTGGACTGACGTCATCCTCATGGAGCGAGTTGTCTTTCTTCTGCTCTGCTTATCAGACCACAGTAAATGCGCGGAATACACGAAAGCCGTCCCTGATCAATTAATTAGCACGTGTAATCACGTGCCGTTGGCTGCTGCCAGAATATTTTGAGGGGAGGGGGGAGTCAGTCGGTAAAAGTGCAGGAGTGGAATTTTTTTCTTTCTATTTTAAATGCATAAAAGATCGAAAACAATTACGAGCATTCCAAGGAAGCTGCGCAATCCAGACTGCCATTATCTTCTTTACATATTCCAATTCTGATGATATTTTTAAAAATTAAAATCAAAAACAAATTACGATCGATTTTATATAAATGTCTTTTTATTTAAATGATTCGTGTACATAGATCATAGTTCCAAGTTTTCGCTGAGTTTCTTTAAGCGTTTGCTGTTTGTTTAGTTTCGTTTAAAATATTTCTTCAGCTAATCCCCATTAATCCCCATTAATCCCCATTCAATTCAGCTGTTGATATGTCTAGATTTGCTGTTCCTAAAATTAGATAGATAGATAGATGGATAGATAGATAGATAGATAGATAGATAGATAGATAGATAGATAGATAGATAGATAGATAGATAGATAGATAGATAGATAGAAGGATGGATGGATGGATGGATAGATGACAGACAGACAGACAGATAGATAGATAGATAGATAGATAGATAGATAGATAGATAGATAGATAGATAGATAGATAGATAGATAGATAGATAGATAGATAGATAGATAGATAGATGGATGGATGGATGGATGGATGGATAGATAACAGACAGACAGATAGATAGATAGATTGATTGATTGATTGACTGATTAATTGATTAATTGATTGATTGATTGTTATATATTTTCTCTCTCGTTCTTATTGTTTTTTAATGAGCTTTTAAACTTTAATTACTGGACTTTTATGTTGTTCGTACTTTTTGTGAGATTTTTTAAAAGTTAATTTATAGAGCGATCTCTTGAATGTGTCATTTCTGTTAGGTCACGTTAACCTTTCCGTATTTATTTATTGAAGGTGTGATTATTTCTTTGTAATCGCTGAAATTCAGCATTTAATAATCAATGATTCAACTTCTACCTTAAAAATGTAATAATAATAAACCGCAATTCTTCTCCTGTCGTTGGAAATTCGGACTTGCTTGGCCCAGCGGTCAAATAGCGGCATTAACTCTCCTAGTAAAACTAATATGCATATATTTCTTTAGGGAGCGAATCTCTTCTCTTCAAGAACATTGAAATAGATTCAATTTCTGCGCACCACAAGAACGGTTTAGCTGCCGAATTTTTTTTTTTTTTTTTTTTTTTTGGGGGGGGCATGAGTATTATGAAAACTTCTCGATATATCACCATATCCCAACGGGTCGCCTGTACAAAGTGATTCAAAGTTCTGTGATACCACCCTTTCTCACGTCTGTGTACGAATGACGTGTCATAGTTTTTAGAAGCACGAATTGCATTGTGGTGACGATCTTGTTAACACGTCACTTTCAACTGTTGTTATTCTCTTGCTGTTGCCTGTTGTTGTTGTTGTTAAGCAACGTTAAGAAAGTCAATGTATAATGTAAAAGAAGATGCCTTGCTTATGCAAAGTTTGAAAATACAGACTATGTACTAACAAGAAATGTAGTCACTTCATTTACAAGAAATAAAATCTTTATACTGTGAATGACAGTTATATTTCTTAAACACCAGTCATAAATAATGTCTTTCTTCTATGAATGACGTTATATTTCTTAAACACCAGTCATAAATAATGTCTCTGTACTGTGAATGACAATTATATTTCTTAAATACCATTCACAAATAATGTCTCTGTTCTATGAATGACATTATATTTCTTAAACACCACTCAC
The DNA here is from genome assembly GCA_028829895.1 of Sinotaia quadrata. NCBI lineage: Eukaryota > Metazoa > Mollusca > Gastropoda > Architaenioglossa > Viviparidae > Sinotaia > Sinotaia quadrata. The sequence goes on from CM054180.1 coordinate 18,485,603, forward strand.
AAATAATGTTTCTGTACTGCGAATTAAAATTATGTCTCTTAAGCAATAGTGACAAATAAAATTTCTGCTGCTTTCCCAAGTACTAATATGTAAAGCATATTCCCACGCAGAGAACAACATGCGTTCAGTTAGTTTACACAAGATGACCAAAATAAGTTGCATAATCAGTATTAAAACATAATGAATATAAGTACGGTGGAACAACTCGAAAGTAATCCTAAGGAATGCAGTCCTTGAGAACCAAAGAGAACCTCTCTCCGAACACTATTGACAGCTACAGTCGAAGTGTAATACAGTCATTTGCAGATACCATTACTGCTGGACACAACATTTCAAAGTCAGTGTGTGTGTGTGTGTGTGTGTGTGTGTGTGTGTGTGTGTGTGTGTGTGTGTGTGTGTGTGTGTGTGTGTGTGTGTGTGTGTGTGTGTGTGTGTGTGTGTGTGTGTGTGTGTGCAGCGGAAGACTGAAACTGGTTTCTTATCACCCAAAACAACAACTACATTTAATGGCAGCAGGCAGGGACGTTTGTTTCCCAACTTTACTGGCCAGAATTTCAGTCTCCCAGGCAATAGAAGCGGTCGAAGTCTGTATAAACATGATTTTTTTTTAATCAGCATTAATTACGAACTAAAGTACATGAAATCCGCAAGGACTTAACCTCCCCATCAAAGGTGACTGTTATTTCCATAGGAACCATATAACAAAAATGAAAACAGTTTTTTCACAACAATAATACACGCTGACAAACAGCGTCTCTAATGTGTGCGAAAACTATTTTAAATCTATATAAACAATAGCATTCAAGTTCCTAAAATGCTGATATAAACAACAGTATTCAAGTTCCTGAAAGTGCTGATATAAACAACATCATTCAAGTTCCTGAAAGTGCTGATATAAACAACAGTATCCAAGTTCCTGAAAGTGCTGATATAAACAACAGTTTTCAAGTTCCTGAAAGTGCTGATATAAACAACAGTATTCAAGTTCCTGAAAGTGCTGATATAAACAACAGTATTCAAGTTCCTAAAAGTGCTGATATAAACAATAGCATTCAAGTTCCTGAAAGTGCTGATAAGGAAACAAGAGAACAACTCTCCCTCGAGATTACGGTTACTTCCAAACTTATCTAATCGCCGTAACTGTACATTACAAAAATTGAATAATTTCTGCATCCAGTTTTTGTTTGTTTGTTTGATTGTTTGTTTGTTTGTTTGTTTTTATGGAGGTGATTTAAAAATAACGACAGAAAGTGGGGAAATGGAGACATGCAACAAATAATTAAAGGGGCGTTTTCTTCTTGACGCTCTCTAAATCCATACAATGAGAGTAAGGTATTTGTGTGCGTAAGTGGGTCTGTGTGTGATTTTATGTTTGTGTATGCGTGCGTGTGGGGGTGGGTAGATATGCATGTGTGTGGTGGGTGCGTGGTGTGTGTGTGTGAATTGTACAGAACATCCACAGATGTGCAAACTGATAACTGCTCTTCACAGATCAATACATACATACTTGTATAAATAATCGGAAAGAGAGAGAGAGAGAAGGAGAGAGAGAGAGAGATGAATGGATGGAATGGTGGATGGTTGGATGGACGGACAGATAGATAGATAGATAGATAGATAGATAGATAGATAGATAGATAGATAGATAGATAGATAGATAGATAGATAGATAGATAGATAGATAGATAGATAGATAGATAGATAGATAGATAGATAGATAGATAGATAGATAGATAGATAGATAGATAGATAGATAGATAGATGGATGGATGGATGGAATGGTGGATGGTTGGATGGATGAACGGACGGACATACAGATAGATAGATAGATAGATAGATGTTACTGACAAATTCAGGTTCGAGTACAGATGCATAATGGAGTGTTTGCTCTTTAGTTTAACATTAGAGTAACTGTTTAACACCTAAACTTTAAAAAATGTAATCTTCATGCCGCTCTTAGTTAATAAAGCGAGCAGTGAGACAAGCATTAAACACATTGCACATGAAAAGAGTGACTTCAGGTTCGGAAACTGTATCTCAGTGCATTTGTCACCCCTTGAAAGCCCGCGATTCTCGGCTAGAAACTGACGTCAGTATGCATCACTGAGCTCTATGCAAGGAAAAGACACAAGAGCAAATACGCTGTCGCCAAACGTCTGCCATATTGAAAAGACCGATTTATAGTAGCGTCTATGGCAACCACAGGTTTGATATCGATCATTTTCGATATATATATACACAGTTTGACGAAGCTATAATTAAATAAATATAATTAAATTTACAATGCAACACACAAACAATCAAGAATGGAAAAATATCCTCAGCCCTGTCACCTCAGATAATAAACATCAATAAACATCAATAAACTGTAGACATATAAAGAGATAGGTTTACATTGTAGACTATTTTACATCAATATTTTCTTCTAGTGTCTATATATTAATACTTTGCTGGGGGAGGGGTGTTATATATTCCTCTCCATACTCATCATGATCAATGTCATGTGGGTTTTCTATCATACAGACTGTGTAGTATTTGCCTTGCTTTAGAAAAATAGAAGATCCCTATTAAATATGTACACAAAAATATTTTTTTAAATGTGATTAGAACTGTTTAAATATTTTTATTTATGAACATTTGTTCTTAATGTAATAACAGAATATTGTTGACAATTATATATCGTAAGTATAAGGTTCCAAATATTTTCAAGAATGTTTAAAGTAATTACTTATTACTGTTTATTATTTCCAAATATTAGAAACAAAATAATTATAAACATTTCTATATGATATGATTCTATAAATACAACTAGCATATAAATATTTTAAACCAAGGGTGCTGTGTCATTGTTATGAAAAGGCTACCACTATATACTGACTAAAATAATTAAATATCTTATCAGGTTTATATAACTGTACTAGTTAAAAGTATTTCTATTATATAGTGATATACCAGATACGCTAAGTAGAGAAACTCAAATGTAGTAAAAATCAGATTTGGTAATCATGGTTTAAAATGTAAATGTATATTTAATTAAAATTTATTTCAAATTATACTTTAGAATTGTAGTCTTCATCCATTCACACTATATCAGTTTGTATACTTTGCAACGTATATATATATATATGTAAAAATTGTGTAGTGTGCACTTTGAGTATTTTGAAAGATACAATAATAAACATGAAATGCATACAAATTAAAACAAAAACCTCTGATTAGATTCACACACACACACACACACACACGCGCGCGCGCGCGCGCGCACAAACTGTTGTTTTTAAATGTGATGGCAAACTAATGTTGACATTATTAAAGATTGTTTTCTGTAAGTGTACTGTCACAAATTAATATTTTCAGGAATGTATATTTTCAACATTTAAAATATAAAACACTTTATCCTTACCCAATACTAAAAACCACATTATTATAATAAATGTCTACTAAAATTTATTAAATATGATTATAATAATTTACAATATTAAAACTAAGCCATATTTTGAAAATAATGAATGTTTTCCAACACGTTAAATTCAGTGCTGTAATGTTAGGCTGGTATTCTCAAAATGGTCGCACTGAAACTTCCGTTTGCGACACATCGGCAACGCTTGCCATCATTGAATGTCCTCTCCATTTATATATAGCCTAGTGGCATGCATTAGTAAACCAAGCCACGGAACTTCGTCCGTGACTGGTCCAAGATTAATAATCTATTAAACCAGTTCACTGCTTGCAGACTTTTGCTGGCATAGTTCTGTTCTATATTCCCATTGTAATTTACAAGAAGTAATTCCCATATGGATCTATTTTCATTGTGTGCGGTTTGAGAGAGGTCGAGACAAACCATGCCATATAGATATGCAAGCAGCTGTTGATATTTTGAGAGTTTTTTTCTTAAAGACAAGCCTTAAGAAACCCAAGTAATTATGTAGGCATATCAGTAACATGTCAATAACCTTAATGACAGAATTTATACTTCGGCACAATACTGCCGTTTATCCCGATGTTGACAGAGCGTTTCTTCATTCTCAGAGATTCCCACAGAATGCAACCGGCATTGCCGTTCTACGCAGAAGTGGAAAAAGTCAGCAAAACATAAAACTACAAGTGCCAGGTGGCTAGCGTCGTCTTAATACCGCATGCGTGAGTGTGAATGCAGCATCTTCTGTAAACGTTTTTCTTCTGCTACTTAGGTGTTGCTTAATCATAAATAACACGCCATATCACAATTAGGGCTCGGGTCAGGAGTAGCCTGTCAAACCCGTACGCATAAAAATAGAAATATGAGTGCATGCGGAAATGGCTGGCCGTACTTAGGCAGGACTCGCTTTACACGCGTGAACACGTAACTGAGTGTAAATACAAACAATATTAGCAAAACGTATGTCTCGCGCATTAAGTCTTCTTTGGCAAGATTCTTCCAGTCACATGACCTGCTAAGAAGTAAAACTCTCTATACTCTACTTTCACGCTAGCTCAGTGGGTAGAGGCCTCCATGTTGTAAGATGAGAACGAAAGATTAATTTAGAAAATTTTACAAATTCAAACAACAAAAGAAAGAATCAAAATATGCGTGACATTGCATTAACTGTAATTTCTGTCAACGGTTACTAATACAGCATGCGTTTGTGTCGTGTGCACTTACGTTCGTTGTGCATTTCGATATATATGCATGTTCTTCTGTATGCTTATGTGTTTCTTCATGATTGCACTTTATTGCGTACAGGTTTCAAATTCTGCACGTATGTGTGTGTGTGTGTGTGTGTGTGTGTGTGTGTGTGTGTGTGTGTGTGTGAGTTTGTGTGTGTACGTGTGCACATATGCGTGCGTATTTGTGTGTGTGTGTGTGTGTGTGTGTGTGTGTGTGTGTGTGTGTCGTGCACGCAGTGCAATCGCATTTCTTCGCAGAAAGTCGAGGGCGGGGGAGGGGTACTCGGTCTTCCCTGGCTTGAACCATAATTGCTGCTCTCCTCTCAATTTCGTTTATCAACAAATGCGTGTGTCGATTAAGAGATTGCAGTGAAAAATTCACTGTCTTCGCCGTTTCTATTTGGCTGCAACATGTTAGTATATTCTTCCTGTGTTGCGACCATTCGCAAACATTCAGTAGTAAAGGTCTGGGGCAAAATACATCCTCAGAGGTGGATGAAAATCGATTATTTTCACAAGCCACCAAGTTTCCTCGATGTAGGCACAATCTAACTTCTTTTTTATTTTATTTTAAAGAAAAAACACGTGACCATTATTGCGTGAAGGAAAATCATTCGACACTCAGGCAGCCAGGCTTATCGCCCAGGCCAGCGAATGTGAATTGTGATGCTAATACTATTATTTATATTACTTTTTGTCTTCATTAGAAAATAATTTTTAAAAATACATAAAATCTCGAGCGAACTCATGTCGTGTATTGGGGAAAAGGAAGTAGAATGTCGGATTTTGTTGAGATTCTAAGCTGGTATCTTCAAGGAAGAGTACAGAGCCTTGACCCTATCGCGCCTCCAGGGTAACAAACATCTTCGATTAAGTGTCGGCCAGGAGAAAGTGCGTGGACTTTAAATTGACTGGCGTGCAAAGTGTGTTTTCGGTTGGGACAGATCAGATTGATCTATTTTTTTAATATGATGCACTCAGATTACAAGAGATAATTATTATTTAATTATTCATTGTTTATCTCCCCTTTACCCATGCTGCAGACAGCATTGTTTTTTAAACAAGGGCAAGAAACACGACAACCTTCCGCATTCCCCCCTCCCCCGGCTTAATAACTAGTTATCGTTATGAAAGCAAGAATGGGGCGAGTGTTTGTCCGTTTTTACATCTATATGGATTGTTGTGTGCTATGTGTTCTTGCTAAAAAGCCAGCTGTTTTTTTACCACGCAAACTATTTTATCCCACTCGTGAGTAACTATTACCAGCAACACGCAATGTCTTTGTACCGACTCCTACTACTGTTCTGTCAGCAACTAGATCGAAATGTTTTAAGTTGATTGTTAGTAACTGTCTCGCCAGCAGCTCAGGAGGGAAGAATACACACCGCAAGAATCCATTTTTGTTAGCAATACTGAACACTTCCACACCGCTAGAATCCATTTTTTGTTAGCAATACTGAACACTTCCACACCGCTTTCGCAAATAATTCTCAGTTATCAGCTACAAAACAGGCACCAACGGACGGCTAAGAAATGGAAGGGTGGATGAGGTGGAAAGACAAATGACCGAGAAAATGGCTGACGCCGAGTTCCTTACTTTTTTTTCAAACACCTCATTTCCGGTCTGGTGTGAATGACGTAAGGGGAGACTATGATGGATCGACGCGATTACGTGTTTGACGCAAATAACGGTTTATTGTTAGGGCTCTTTGTTGAGGAGAAAATGGACGTGAGTGTTTTAAGCTAGCACGACCGTTGCATATAATTCAGCTCTGAGTTGCACACTCGCCACTGTCGCTTCCTCCTACTTTAAGAAAAATAATGTTCTCAGTAGTTTGTTTAAAAAAGCGCCATTGCTGGAGACATTCCCATTTCGCTGAATTTAATCGAGATAATCACACTCTTTCTAAAGAGAATTTAAACATATTCTTTTTTTTGTGTCTGGTGATTTTGTAAAGAGTAATCTCTGGCTAATGATTAAACCTGGAAATACCTATAGTTTGATACCTGAAATACAATACTAGTTTAATGGATGGATGGATGGATGGATGGATGGATAACAGGTTTCACTAATTTTGAAATCATGCTCTTCACACGGTGCATGAAGTTTAGTCACCTCTTTATATTTGTCAGTACTAGTAAAGCTACCTCTTTATATTGTCAGTATTGATAATGTCATCTTTTATATTGTCTGCACTAATAAATGTCACCTCTTTATATTGTCAGTGCTAGTAAAGCTACCTCTTTATATTGTCAGTATTCATAATGTCACCTCTTTATATTGTCTGCACTAGTAATGTAATCTCTTTATATTTTCAGCACTGGTAATGTCATCTCTTAATATTGCCTGTACTAGTAATGTCGCCTAACAGTATTGTTAGGAACGGATGTTAACTCTTTATATTGTCTGCACTGATAAAGTCACCTTTTTATATTGTCTAGAAAGTCACCTGCTTGATATTGTTAGCACTTGTTTTGTCACCTGTTATACTGATAGCATTTGTAATAATATCTAGATTTTATTAGTACTGGTAACTTCATGTGTTTAAATTATGGGCACACTGTTACTGGTACACAAGGATATAATTATTTGCTGTATGAAAACGACCAATTTCTCTTTCCGATTGGTATCTGTCACGTGATCACTGACCGAGCGCTGGCTATTAGTGCACAAGACCCAGTGTCTAATCTCAATCGGCGCACAGTACTGTGCCAAGTTAGTTCTTATTAGTGAGGAACGACGTACGCATTATCTAACGATATGTATTATATGTTAATGTACGTTACCTAACGATATGGGTATTATATGTTAATATGCATTGCATAACGATATGTATTATATGTTAATGTATGTTACCTAACGATATGTATTATATGTTAATGTACGTTACCTAACGATATGTATTATATGTTAATATGCATTGTATAATGATATGTATTATATGTTAATGTACGTTACCTAACGATATGTATTATATGTTAATATGCATTGCATAACGATATGTATTATATGTTAATGTACGTTACCTAACGATATGTATTATATGTTAATGTACGTTACCTAACGATATGTATTATATGTTAATATGCATTGCATAACGATATGTATTATATGTTAATGTACGTTACCTAACGATATGTATTATATGTTAATGTACGTTACCTAACGATATGTATTATATGTTAATATGCATTGCATAACGATATGTATTATATGTTAATGTACGTTACCTAACGATATGTATTATATGTTAATATGCATTGCGTAACGATATGTATTATATGATAATATGCATTGCATAACGATATGTATTATATGTTAAGATAACTGACTGATAAAGAAAGAACGGACTTAGAAATATTTCGTACATGTTTGCTATATGATTTGAATTGGTAAATGCCTTAGTAATTAAACCATTATTTCTATGTTCACTAATTTGATTACATTGTACATTACACTTGTGAATTTTGATTGATGCTGTATTTCATATGCTGTTTGTATCAGGCTAACGAATATCATTGCAGGATTTGTAAGTTGAGAATATATGTAAGAAAGAAAAGAAATTAGAGATGAAATATGTATGAAATTTAGTGCTACTTTAATTTCACTTTTGCAGAGAGGAGCACGTCTTTTGGCATTTTGATGCTTTTGGTATTTTGTAATTTTGTATCCACTTCAGATTGCAGTGACTACTATACTCTACATGATCACATTGATGTGTATCCACTTCAGATTGCAGTGACTACTATACTCTACATGATCACATTGATGTGTATCCACTTCAGATTGCAGTGACTATTATACTCTACATGATCACATTGATGTGTATCCACTTCAGATTGCAGTGACTACTGTACTCTACGGGATCACATTGATGTGTATCCAGATTGCAGTGACTACTGTACTCTACGGGATCACATTGATGTGTATCCACTTCAAACTGCAGTGACTACTGTACTCTTCGGGATCACATTGATGTGTATCCAGCATTGTCGTCGAACTTATTAGTAAACGTTTTGTTGTAATTTGATTCCTGTGAATTACGTTCAATAGCCAATAGGTCAGAAATTGAGGCTTGAGTTTCGTCTCAAGAATTTCATGAAGTTTCCTGGCATTCATCGTGGTTTGCTTGGGTATCGCACTCACGATTCGGGAAGATCCTTTGTGGTGTGCTTTGTGAGCGCATCAAAGATTCTAGACAGTCCTGTAATGTGCCTGGAAGGGATACATTGGACCGTTATCTAATAAGAAAGACGGAGACCTGTTGCAAACCACGTGGTTGTGAACACACACTAGTGACTTCTGCTGTCATTAAAAATGTTATGTATAATGACTATAATTATCTCTCAAACTCCACTTTCATTTCTTTGATGAAACCACATCCATGAACGTGATTTTATAATGTATATATTAAATTGATTACTGATGAATAGGATAAACTGAATAAGTGTCAAGCGTTTAATCAAATATCATTGTGAAATGATGTAAATGTCAATGCTGTTTTGATTATATTATTATGTTGTATATTTTATTGTATTTTATATTTTATTGTTAAATTTATTAACCTTCTTGCACATATATTAATCCCTCATGTTGGAGTAATAGCGGGTGGATGGGGGCTCGTTAAATGTAAATCTAAGGCGGATTTTTATTAATTCTTTATTAAGAAGTTTCCACCTGCAGAAGCATTATGCGACAGTAAAATGTCTATCTTATTATTGTGTAGAGTTTTACGACACCCTTGTAATCC